>OX463848.1:22880459-23196225 GCA_949825065.1 Odontocerum albicorne | reverse complement strand
TTACAAAGCGGGATGAAAGAGTTCTCAATAATTTTTAAAGAAAGATTGTCCGCAGAATGTATGGTCAAATTTATTACAATGGCGCAATCAGACACAGATATAACAAATATATATACAAACTGTATGGCGCAGCTAGCATAGCAATAGTTATATCAATTTGTTTGACTTCGCTGAGGAATTTTTATCGCATGCAAGATATTTACCCATTAAGAGAGGCTCAATTGAGCGATCGGATGGGGTGTAGGAGAGTGAGTAGACCAAAGTTGAGGTGGCTGGATGATGTGACAGAAAACTGCCGCACACTGGGTATGAATAATTTGTGGAAGGTTGTAGCGGAAAATTCTGCAGGCAGCTAAGATTCTTCTTAGGTTGTCAGGTTGATGATGATGAAATTAAGTATTTTTATGAAATAATTGCTAATATAAATATATTACTGTGCTAATTCTCACAAGATTCAAAATAATTTCAAAATTAAGATTTGATGCTTCCTTTAAAAAAAAGATAATTAAAAAACCATGTTCTTGAGCCATAAAAATAAAAACAATTTTCACAGCTTGAGAAATGCTGTGAGCTCTTAACAATCTGGATATAAACTCAATGAGATAATAAGTATGCCCATTTGTATTCAGTTCATATGTTTTAATAAAATGTAACGAAAAAAGTTTATGGGAGAAAACGGCGAAGCGAAAAATCAATCCATTTACGTTTTATTGCAGGCTGGTTAAGATATTAAATACGGGTAAAAATGCATTTTTTCTCGATGAAGATTGAACTAAAGTGTTGTAAGAGCGAGCATGATAAAAGTCAGGACATGTTAGTTATCTTTCATAAGATCTTCTGAGTACTTCCGCAACTAAAATTGAGTTCCTGGTTAAAATACAATTATTTTAACCAGGAACTCGATATTGTTCGACTTATCAGTGATTTTTTAAATTGAGGTGAATGAACGGATAAAAAAACAAAGTTAATGTTTTTTATCTACAGTTCAGTTCGATCTCCTTCCCCTCCCCCGTCACTGTTATGGGAATTTATTCCCATCTGGCCCGATCTACACTGGAAGATCGAAATCTTCTTTATTTTTATATGCGCGACGTCATATAGTGACAAAGAAGGAACTGCCTAAAGGGATTCCCCCTCCGATGGCAACACACATGAGTGTGAAAAGAAGAGTAGTGACAACGGACTTAAGGTTCGAAGACAGTGAAGAAGGAGCGTAGTAAATATCATATCACTTCATACCAGAAGGCGCTGAACTGGTTGAACGTGAGAAAGAGAGATGCCAAATTAACGTGCTACATCTATTGTATAATATCCTTAACTGTCTCCCCCCCCCCTCTTACATAACCGAAAATTCGCATATAATAAGAAGTATAATACGAGTGAATAAATTAACCTCGCTATATGACAGAGTTCTGTGTTAGGAACGTGCCTTCTGGAAGACGTGGTACGATGAGAATTTCAGTGTCTGATCGTAAACCGCCTTGCTTGGTCCTCAAATTGATCGGGCTTTCAGAGTGGCTGGCTTCTACAGTAAGAAATGGATATTGCATGGTGTGTCGGAAGGTTGTCGGAAACATTGAAACCTTCAAGTGGCTTTTAAAGGTGTATTTGATATGTGCTACTATATTTGAAGTTTCTTTAGTAACTTATGGGGGCTTTAGAAAATTATAAAAAATGTGATTTTAAACATCAAAAAATATAAACGTTGCGTTGAATGTAGTTAAATAATTGATGATTTTTTCGAAATCAACAAATTCTCAATGATGAAGAAAATTTACATGATGTGTAGGAAGAAGAGTCAATATAACTATATTCATTACATTACAACCAGAAGGATTAATTGCCATGTGGTAAGCTATTCCAACCAACCCAAAAGACGTTAAACAACCCAAAATGTGTCTTAAGTGAAAATCATTATAAAATATATCTTAAGTGAAAACCAGACTGGAACTATTTTCAATAAAGTTGGGTAAAAATGGGAATCGAACCTATCAGCCTATGTATGTAAGTAAAACGATACTTTGTAAGTCTTTCTCGCAAAGAAATTAAGCTATACATACCATAAGTGCTTTAACAAGTAAGATTGAAGAAGTAATCAAGTTAACGGCCAAAATATTGAAGCAATATAAAATTTTATTTGACAACATCAAATAAAGTCCGACTTTAGAGTTTTGCGCAAAATATATTGCCTGCTGCGCGAATTAGTCTACATTCCCCAGAGGTCTGCCGAACCGCAGGGAGTCTACTGCGTGCCCCGCCGGACCCCATATTACCATTACCCGACTCGATTAGTGATCTCTTTCTTGATAACGCTGGCGATTTGTTTTCCTTTCTGTGTTTACAAAAATAAAAGGAATTATTAGGTGTACAAATAAGTTTCCGCCGTTTTTTATAAAAAAATGGGCATTTATTGTGAAAGAACGGAACCTCATGTTTTATTCGAAGTAGTACCCATCGCTTGCCACTACTTTTCCCCATCTTTCTGTCAGCATACGAATACCGCGTCAGTCATCATCATCATCTTTTGAGGCTATCCACGAATCGACTCAATTTTTGGTATCTTCATATGATGTGAAGTGCTGCTCAGACAGGCCATGCGTCATCGATCAAAACAAGTGGTAATCAGAAGGAGCAATGTCTGGTGAATACAGCGGGTGGGGTAAAACTTCTCAATTGAGTGTTTACAAATAGGTTTTGACCGGTGCCGCAACATGTGGACTAGCATTATCATGCAGGAGAATAATTTTGTCGTGTCTGGCGTAGTAGTGGGCGCGCTTTTCCTCGAGTGCTCGACTCAATCTCATCAATTATGTTCGGTAGACAGCCCCAGCAATGGTTTCATTCGGTTTGAGCAACTCATAATACACGACACCAAGCTGATCCCACCAAATACACAACAAGAGTTTTTTTCCATGAATATTTGGCTTAGCCGTAGATGTTGAAGCATGACCAGGGGATCCCCATGATTTCTTCCTTTTTGGATTATCATAATGGATGCATTTTTCATCACCAGTGACTATATGGTGCAGAAAACCCTTTCGTTTATGCCTGGCAAGCAGCATTTCCCATGTGGAAAATTGGCATTCAAAGTTTCTCCGTGTCAGTTCATATGAATCCCAATTTCTTTGTTTTTGAATCATTCCCAATGATTTCAACCCATGTGAAATTGCTTGTTGAGTCACTCCTAATGTAAGTGCAAGTTCTTCTTGCGTTTGGCACGAATCTTGATCCAATAATACTTCCAATTCCGCGTCTTCGTACACTTTCGGCCTTCCGCTACGTTCTTTGTCTTCGATGTCAAATTCACCGTTCTTAAACTTTTGAAACCACTCACGACAACTTCTCTCACTTAAGGCAGCCTCACCATATGCTTCTACAAGCAATCGATGCGCCTCAGCTGCAGATTTCTTCAAATTGAAAAAGTTCCCGCAAATGACGCTTATTCGGCTCAAAACTTGACATTTTCGAACACAAAAAAATATGTTATACTGATAAAAATTCACTAATATTTCAAGGTCATGTTGTTGACAGATGTCCAACCTTACGATAATGACATTTTACATCTGACAATTTTAACCATAACTTACTGGTGGCGCCAACTTTTGTCAAACGGCGGTGACTTATTTGTACACCCAATAGATGCTTGTGTATAGGTATGTGTTTCTCTCGAGTTAGCAATATAGCGAGTGTTATATTAAGCCGTCCGGAAATTATATTCGGATTTCTCGGATAAATGTTGTTAGAATAAAAATGTTGCTGTCTTCATTTCAAACGTGCTGAATGTATATTATTATGAATTTTTTTTTCGACTATTGTTTACCCAAATAGCGTGCCCGGTTGTTTTGCGTCATTTTGAAAATGGAATCAAATAAAAATATGCGACACAAATAAATACTTTGAGGATAATGATAAGTGAGTGTGTGTGTAAAATTAGGGTTCTAAAAAAATAGTAATAGCGATACAATACTCGTAGATGGTGCCCACTCGAAGACAATTATCACAGATGACGAATCCAGGCTTTGATCCAGAATAACCATTATTCTACGACACGAGAAATTATTGATGTACTGAAAATATCGAAAATCACCACTCACTAGCCTTTGGTGCAATTTAGCGATTGATTTGACCTAAAATATGAAATAACTTTTCAGAAACCTTTTATTGTCTAAGAACAGGCGTCATAGATTTCTGACTCGTGAACTGCTAATAACATACTTGTTACATGGAGGCTATTAAATTAAACATATAGTATTGATTAAGTCTTATTCTCTTTTTTTTCTTTCGCATGGTATTCCTGCCTACTAAAACCAAAATTTTACTCGTACAATCTCGGCTCTTTCCGATTCTGGACTATGCGGACGTCTGTTATTTGGATGTTACAGAGGAACAGCTAGACAAATTACAGCGGCTTCAAAATGTTTGTCTAAGATTTATTTTCAACCTACGAAAATACGATCATATAACTTCATACCAGAAGGCATTGGACTGGTTGAATGTTAGAAATAGACACCAAATTCATATACTGTATATTGTATAATATCCTTAACTGTCCCGCTACCCCCTCTTATCTCGCCGAAAAATTTCAGCGTCTTTCCAATCATGGATTAGCACTACGCTCAAACAGTGATTGTTTATTGGCGTTTCCAGTTCACCGCTTCTCCTTTTTTGGATTACTGAGTTGAAGATTCTTGGAATCGAATCCAAAACCTCCAGATGGAAGTCAAGTGGTTTACCAACTAGGCCACAGAGGCCGCCTCTTATAAATAAGGTGTTTAACGAATCAGATGTCCATCATTAACCGTACATTGATTTTCGATATGGAGATCACAGTCACAGCATAACGTGGTAATGGTCTGTAAAATAACGTATTATTTTATGAAAATATTATTTATTTAAAAATCCCTAAAATGGAGTTTTATAAGTTAAATAAGATGAAGAAGAGCACTTTGAGATGGTTTGATCATGTAAAAAGAATGAATAGGAAAAGGCTAAAAAACAAATAAAATGTGAAAATGTGGGTGGAAAACGTTGTACTCGTAGAGGAATACCAAGGAAAGTATAGTTGAACCAAGTGAATGGTGTTTTGAAGAATGAAACTTAAAAGTCAGAAAAATCATAGAATTTGTATGAGAAGGTGTATGGATGTAGAAGAGAGCCTTCTCTTCCTACCTTAACAGAGAAATAACGTGAATGTGTGTATGTAAATGTTAAATATAGTCTACTGCATTTAACGTTATAAATTCCTCTCTATAAAAGTGAAATTCGCTAAGTAAATGTCATAATTATCAAGTGTTTGAAATACTGCAAGAGAATTTATTTAAAAAAAATCCAATAAAACCAACTCTTTGACGCAAATCATTCGCAAGTCAAATAAAGGATCTTAGAAGAAAAAATAAAACTGTTAAATTGCGTAGAAGTTAGCCTTAGCCGCTAAGAGGCATAAATAATTGGACAACAAGCGCATAGCTAATAGCATGCTTCGATAAACAATTTCGAACTGTTCATGATGAATTGAGACTGCTAACGAATCTGAATTACAAGTTGTGTTTGCTCAAGGCACTCGTTGTGAGTTGTGAGCACGCTATTTGTTAGATTTAATGAAACGTTGGGTAAGAATCATTCGGTGTGGATGATCTGGAAAGGTGCGAGTGGAGTTAGGTGGGTGTTACTAACCGATGGATATGTTGAATTTGAAAAGCTATATAATATACTTTATATACTACAGTTGTAAGTCAAAATAACATAGGGGTTTTGGGTAAGATTCCAATTTTAAATTATTTATTAGACCGTATTACCTGCCAATTCTAGGGTTCGTGGTTTAATTCAATCTAGGGCTTGTGGATTCGATTCTAGTTGTCATGCATTAAAAAAAAAGCTAGACATAAACTTATTTGAAAATATCTAGTCGATTGGAATACATTGTCACGTGGCAATAAACCAATTATGTTGTATTAGGTGTTAACATAAGTTGTGTCAGTTTTTTTCCAAATTAAAAATGAGCACCAAAAGTAAAACAAAATGGTAAAGGTTATACGTCATTCGAAAGAAAATTTTCTGCTCTACAAGATATTGTGTTTGCTTTTATGTTACATATGTTATTTTATTTAATTACAAGCCTTCAAAATGGAATGTCAAGTAGACGAAAGGGAGCATTTTCGACACCGAGCATTGTTTTACTTTTGGTGCTCATTTTTAATTTTGAAAAAAAACGGACACAACTTATGTTAACACCCAATATTATACGAGTATACAACGGAAGTGTATCTTGCGTAAATTATAAAAAAACAGTGTGCTTATTGCCAAATGGCAATTTTTTCCAACAAATATGCAGGTGTTACTCTGATTCCTGCCAATAACTGAGTTAAAGGTAACAGAACTATTTTCAAAATAAAAAAGAGACATATATTATACTTAGTACATTAATAAAACAAATGAAACGAAATCAGTAAAATAAAATATTTTCGAATATCACCAAAGACTGGGAAAAAGAGGAATATTGTAAAGGACAATAATATATAAGCAATTGAGAAACACATTTCGTCACTGAAGAGAGATATACTATTTTTAAGGTACTATTTTAAAAAACCTAACGAGAATGAGTCTTACAGTAAAAGGCGACAAGAAGAAGAATGGGCGATGAACTAGAAATGCCAAATAGAAATTTTAAGCTTGAAGGAAGTGAAAATCTGTGATTGAATAGACTCTGAACATTTTAGACGAGATGTGAGGTACCAATAGAACTGATAAAAGATAATGGTAAAACGAGTGTCAGCCTGGTTTAAAAGTTTATCTAATAATATTCGGTTTGGAAGTCAGGCGTCTTACCAACTAGGTCACGGAGGTCGTCAATGATGAAATATGAATCAGGTCAGTTATATAAGGTCTTTTACATTGTTATGCCATGTGGTTTGGCTACGTTTCGAAAACGATGTAGTTTTCATCTTCACGGCATGTTTGTAGTCCACTTCACCATAAGGGGATGCGTGCCGGATACCACTTGGCCTATAGCGTAGTCTCAATTATAACGAGAGTGCATATGTCCGTCCCGGTTCGCAACCGTAAAGTGAGCGTATAATTCCCTCCTACCACGGGAGATCAATAATCAAGCGTTTATTCCAGTGGTTCTAAGCCCGAAAATTCGGATATTGGGGTTGTTGTCTTCCGACCATGCTTTTTAACTTGGGTATGTTTAGGGGTACCATACGAATAAATAAATGCACACTATAGTATTGACATTAATTAGTTAATAAGTATGAAAATACATTATAGTATGTTATTTAAATCAGCAACTTAAATTGAAACACTTTCGAGGTTGTGCAATTCAATCAAACCAAAATTCTATACAAAAAATAAAAAGAGTATTTATTCACATAACTGATATATACTAATATATAGTAATGAACTTACTTTTTTATTTTTTTAAGTGTTTCTTTAAAATATAAAAAAAAACATATTCTTAAAACAATTGAAGTCAGTTTAATTGGGTTTAAACTTTAATGACTAAGTACTCTATAATCACAACATTAATGTTAAATCTCTATTATGGAAATAAAAGATGCTTAGAAATAATTTCAGCTATTAGGCCCTTTAATTGTAAAATTTACATAATTATTATAAAATTAATACTAAAAACTTTCAACTGCCTATTGAAAATTGAAATTAACTTATTATCTGAATTATAGACTACAGCAAAGACTGTATTAACCAACGTTTTGAAAATCAAGATGTTTTGTTTAATATTTTATAATATATACAGATTTAAAAACTGGGCGTTCTCATCCAGTATTTTTAATAAATTTATTCAATGAGTTTATAAGATTATTATTATATTTAAAAATTGGATCAGTTTCTTATTAGGCTGACAGACTCTTCTAAGATGAACTATGAATGTTAGTATGCACAATTTCTAATCCATTACTATTATTGTATTATGACAGTTATCTATCTATGAGAAAATAGAGACGTATCATTCCTTCTAAGTATTAAGCAGTTGTGTAACGTAAATTTTTTTTGTAACTATGATAAGCTACGTTATCTTGGCAGTATGTTTACATGTGATAGGCGAGTTGAAAGAAGGGTTACGCCAGGGAACACGCTTTACAGAGCAATTAATGTGTAATAATATATTGGGTGTTAACATAAGTTGTGTCTGTTTTTTCCAATTTAAAAATGAGCACCAAAAGTAAAACAAAATGGTCAAGGTTATACGTTATTCGAAAGAAAATTTTCTGCTCTACAAGATATTGTGTTAGTTTTTACGTTACATATATTATTTTATTTGATTACAAGCCTTCAAAATGGAATGTCAAGTAGACGAAAGGGAGCATTTTCGACACCTCCTTCTGTTCGCGTTCAACCGAGGGAATAAAGCTGCCAAAGCTGCTCGCGATATTTGTGAAGTATTGAAACAATGTTGAATGAAGTTAACAGGAATGAATGCATAAAAAAATCGCTGTTTAAGATGAATAAAGGAGCTTTAATATGATTTGGACCGTTGGAGAGAATCAAATACGAAAGAATAACTAAGCGAATATACAAGTCAGAAGTGCAAGGTGTGCGTTTACATAAATGCACCCACCTTTGTGATGTTTTTATGATGTTGCTGGTTAATAACACAGATATTGTCCCGGTCAGTAACATAAAGCTTTGTAGAACCTAAAACTTTCAGAAAGATTTCAAGTTTTTTGTAATATGCCGTTGTATAAATGCTTATTCATATGAATTCTAGCCAAAAATACCATTTATAAAGTAATCTTTAATGTAATTTATTGTTATTACATGACCTATCCACGACGTTTTTTATTGCATTAGTTTCGTCTAGATCTTATAATTTACATTCTAGTATCCATGGCTCTATCATACATATTGGTCGATACGAGAGGCAATAACTTCATAAACATTAATTTGGTTTTGGTAAAATAATCTCAATTTTACTGTCGATCTTAAAACATTAATAATCGTACATAAGAACAATTAAATAACACGTGAGCCCGCTTGTAGCTGTTTATTTTGTGGCAGTGTGCTATATATTTCATCTGCGTAGATTAAGATAATTTGAAGTTTCTATCGATCAATCCATTTCTTTAGTGTTATTAAAAAACTGAAATCCTTACATGAGTGCTTTCATTTAATTTTAGCATCTCTTAAATTATGTCATGTTTAGAAATCTCTTCACAGTTAGAATAAGTAAATTATTTTTCGTTTGTACATTTGTTTAAAACATATACAAATTTGTTCAAACTTATTAGGCAGTTTTGCCAATGTCACTAGTTTTGAGGATATTATAGTAGTTTTTTTATCATCTCAATTTTCAATAACTTTCAAACCACGATTTCTCCGAATTTATTCCGTAAGGCCGAGGCTACACCAAAATGCTTCGTTAGGCGCTAATCTAGATTTTACGTGACTCATATACTAGATGACTTCATGCCTGGCCACACCAAAGTGCTACGCACAAATCCATTTGACAGTCGGAACGGTTGAGTCAACACATGATGCCACTTTCAAAACTAACCAATTTCATTACAACTTACCATCTTTATTTACTTTCTGTGCAACTTCATTCCAAAGTGATTTTATTACAGGTATATTTTTGTATAATTTGCTCGATGGGTTCCACAAAACCTCCCTTTTATACACAACTGTTATTAAAACTTCCGCCATCTTGTAAATTAACCAACACGTTTGTTCGCTCGGAGATTCACTCGGTGACTTATCGTCATGCAAAGTGGCGCGAAGCGTGCAGTGTGGCCACTCCGATAATATGCGATACGTTGGTTCGCTAGGATATGTCGCCTTTTTAAGCATTTCTTAAATTCACCGGGTAGATTTCTTTGAGACTTGTTTGAAAACAATTCATAAAAAAATGTGTAAATACCAATTCAATAAATAAGTTAAAACACATTTATTTTAACTTCTACTTGAGATTTTTAATTTTCGGTAATTATTTATATTTCAAACAGGTTAAATGTGGGTTAAGCATTTTTTTAGATTACATGTTCACGTCTGATAATATTGATAAGTTCCAAGCGAAAATGCAGTATTAAGACTGCAAAATTTTGACAGGATGGAGAAAAATATTTTATTTTTGAGACTGAAAATTTTAATTTGAATTAATATTAGTTTATAAAGGGTCTTTCAAATTGAGCAATTTTTTAAATTCTTGGATAAAACACAGATGGCGTAGCAAACTTGCCTGGGTCTTGTGACATTTGAGAAGTGAAATGTATACCATTTATAAAAATGGAGTCGTATACAATACAACAACGCGTTCAAAGTGTTGAATTATTTTATGTATTGAAATCTCCGGAAACGGTGATGTTTGGAAACCAAGATAATTTGATCTGGATTGGACACCAAGATAATGTGATCTGACACCGTTGGACTATTTTCTCTGGAGTTACGTGAAAAACCAGGTCTATAAGAGTGACCTCCAATTAATTCCTGAGCTGAAGGACGAAATTATTTGCGTTATTGGTGAGTTAGAACCGCAATTATGTCAAAATGTGGAGCTGCAAGAGGTGGACATTTGGCAGATATTGTTTTTTTTTGTTTAAATATCATACATTATACTTCAATGACCAATAAAAAGTTTTTTGAAAACAAAGCAAATTGTATGTTTTGATACACAAAATGTGTGATATAATGAAGTAGATATATATTCTCTTTTTTTACCCCAATGATGGTGATAATGATGACTAAAATTATGTTTTTATTAAATTATACATATTTAAGTACTCGTATTATATATTTTACAGTTTTAGCCCCTCCTGTTCAATTTTATTAAATTATACATATTTAAGTACTCGTATTATATATTTTACAGTTTTAGCCCCTCCTGTTCAATTTTATTAAATTATACATATTTAAGTACTCGTATTATATATTTTACAGTTTTAGCCCCTCCTGTTCAATTTTTCCATGCTAGGTAAGCTTTTTGATAGAAATTTGTTAATTATATTTAGAGATATACTCGTACTTTTTAACAAAATCAATACGGATTTATTTAATATTTTTTCTGTTTTGAGATATTTGATAAAGTATATTCTTACCGATCATATATATTTTAGACGGAAGCATTTTACTAACTTATTATCATTACAAATACAGAATATTTGTATCCTTATTCAATATTTTAATTAATCCAAATAATATTTTTGCTCGTTGGAGCCTTTTTATCCTATGAAGAATTCGCGATTTTTTTTAACAAAAAGCCATTAAAAGAAACAACCTGTTATCAATGGCGAAGACAAGAGACAATCAGGTGTGTATCTTAAATTCCTCGGACATTACTCCGTCATACTTTATGGAAATGTGCTTCTAACTGATGATTTTCATTTATAATATGGGTGGTGATTGTACAAGCAATTTATATGGTGCCCAAGGCACTACATACATTGGAGTTTAAAGTACACTCACTGTTAAGAAGTGTGAATTTCAAGTGATTGAATAAATATATCATACGTGTGTCATCTCGTTTATAGAAAATTTATATTTTTTTTATTTAATCTTTTATTTTCAAATACATATATTAAGTAATTTTTTGTTTGAAAATGAACTAAATATTTGTACGAAAATATTTTTTAAGCAAAAATTACAATTTTTAATTTACTGAATCTTTGGATTAGATTTTTTTGTAAAATAAACTCAAGTACAATAACCAGGTATAGTTTTAAGTAAACATAATGTAAAAAGTTATATTTTTCAACTATAATTCTATGGTGTTTTGGTAAAGAGGTACAAGTCATCAATTACTTATTTGTCAGTTTGAAGTTTTGCAACACTTGTATTCCCGAAATACAGACCTCAGGTAAATTTTAAAGGTAAATTTTGAATACATAAATTATATATGTACTCAAAGTTTACCTTTAAAATTTACCTGAGGTCTGTATTTCGGAAATACAAGTGCTGCAAAACTTCAAACTGACAAATAAGTAATTGATGACTTGTACCTCTTTACCAAAACGCTATAGAATTGAAAATGTGCAAGTGCCTGAAACATTAAAAAACTCTTGGTATCAGATTTTATAGCGTTTGATGCATTTCTTTTACCTTCTTAAGCCGTCTTATGTCTAATGTTGAACATTGACTTTGCTACATGGCTTAAATAGTTCCATGCTTCCAGTGTTCTGATCTCATTTTATCCTAGGTACCTGGCGCATATATAATCAGCTTATTCTGCTCAAGGTTTATCAATAATAATACAACAAAGCGCTTCAGTTACAACAAAACAAGTATATATCAATTATTGAACTAAATATGCTAAAATTTTAAGAAATTTTTGCTTGCTACTTTATCAACGGCGTAAAAAAATTGTTTACAGATACATTAAATGTATTAACACATAAATTAAATAGGTATAAAATATGAAACCAGAGAAAAATTTAAATGTCGAAATTTGAGAAAAATATTTCCTCTGAAGCTTTAGTGTATATTCATAATTAAAAAAATCTTTGAAATCAAATGACAAAACTTCGAACAGTTACCGCTGACATATTGGATACCCGAGATTTATTTACTCAGTCGTTATTTTTAAATATCTTCAACAGACGAGGTAAAAAAATTCAAACGAATTAATTAACGGGTCATAAAAGTGTTTTATAAATTATTTTTCAGAATGGATCCATCCATCACTCAATATTAACTTTATTTTATGAGTTTTAAATTAATGATTGAAAAGTGGACTCTTTTGACAACATTCTTTAATAAAGTAAACATTTTTTCGTGTAAGATTTGGATAACATTTTTCAGCCTTTACAACAAAATTAGCCACGAAATAATGAATCAGAAAATATGGTGCGGATTTTAAATAGTTTTAAAAATTGGTTTATTTAAGCAAATATCATACTTAAATTAGACAAATTTTCACAATGTTTTTGTTCCAATGGGCAATGCTTTCATTTCACTCTCAAAACAAAATTATTTTATCATTTGCAAATAATATTTAAAACTTTAAAATTAAAGTTAATCTTCTTTCAAACTGTTATCGAAGCGTATTAAAAATCTGTTCATACAATGTTTTAAAATGAAAATTATATTCAGTGATTGTGAAATTGTCTGAAATATTATAAAATAAGTGGAGTGGATCTAATTAACTTGTAATCACGCTTTTGAAAATGTTGAATATGGATACGGATGGTAAAATCATGCAAAATACTCAAATTTAAACGTTATGTGGCATTCAACCATGTTCACTCATGAAGTGAAGCCAATTATAATTTTTAATTTAATTTTGTCACGTTCGTTCTTATGACGTAATTTTTTCAAGATATTTACAATCAAACTTTTATTTGATTCCAAATGGTTGCTTATATTTAGAATATAATATGAAAAAATGAGCTTTTGGTTAGTGAAACACCAAATAATTGTTTATTGTTCAAAATCAAACCGACGAACTCAAGTAATAAATATTTTGAAGGGAACTAATCAAGGATGCTACAACTTTTTACTTAGAAAAACATTATTTAATGCAATTCATTCGTTTATTCGTCCACAAAACATAAGTATAAACTCCTTAAAGATAATTTTTGCTCTCATGTTTTGCTTTGTTAAATACATTTCGATCCGTATTTCATTTCCTAATCAAATTAATAATTAATATTATCAGTACCATATAATTCAGAAATGCTGTAATGATTAATGGAACTGCAAACACTGAATTAGTTACTTAGTTGGTTCTCCTTTCATGACTTTTGTGACCCAAACTTTATATTAATAGACTCTGTAATGATCACAAGAGGGTTTTTGTTTTCCCCATCAAGAAAAATTTGATTGATTGATTTTTGAACATGTTATACGACAAGAAAAATTATAAAATCCTACAATTCACATTACCGAGGAAACTTGAGGGTTGATGAAGCTAGGGTAGATGACACATTTCTTTGTCCACGAACTTGCGAAAGTAGTAATATTGCAGTGCTTAATCTTTGTTTAGAGATGGTGCCTTAAATATCAATGTACTGGTGATGATTTCCGACATACTCGTACGAAGAGGAAAAGACAATTTTCAGTATTATCACAAATTGTAGTAGTACTTTTCATATTATGTTTGTTTTGAAATATTTTACTGATAAAATATCAAAATTTAAAAAAACTTTTCTCTTTCATCGCAATTTGTTATTTGATTTCTTTAGAAAAATCTGAATCAAGCTTTGTAACGAGAGAAGCCGGTATCTGCTTATTGTGGACCAGTTTTGGATTGTACATAAACCGTATTCAAGTATATGCCGATTCCTACCTCTTCCCTGACTTACAAGTAATTAACAACACGCGAGCTGTGCAACTGAAAAAATGTAGAACATATGATTCTATATTGTATTACGGAAACTTGATGTGGGAGTTTGGATTGTTCGGGATACGATAATTGGTTTACTTGTTGGAATGTTACTACTGCGTTCAGGTCTCGGAATATCAGTGATTATTTTATTCCGTGTAAAAGCTTTGACTGAAAATAAAACTGACCTTTTGTTAATGATATCATTGAAAACATTTATTTTTTAGGAAAATATTACAAAAATATAGCGAATGCTAGAATCCTTTTGTGTGTTTTTATACAATCATCTTGCTTATAATCCAGAAAAGTCTTTTCAATCGTTTATATCCAGTAATTCTAAATTACCGATCCAATCACTCGATCAACCATAGTTAGACGATTAACAATCTGAGACCTTTATAACCTCGGTTAAGTACATGTACCACAGACATAAAACAAAAGCATAATTTCGTCATGTAGTGTACTACCATACCATATAAAACTTTAAATTCCATAAGACGCAGTTCAAACCTACACTTTGTAATTTGTTTTATCAAACACTTTTTGTAACGGTATAACCCTAACGGTTTCACCTCATCATCAGGGGAGCACAAAGAGTCTTGTTTGTGCTTCCCTGATGATGAGGTGAAAGCCTTGAAACCTGTAGGGTTATACCGTTACAAAAAGTGGAATAAACAGTATTTGATAAAACAAATTACAATGTCTTTCAGCGTCCACAACGTTAATGCCTTAACTATAAACAATGTAAACCTACACTCTTTCAGGATACTTCAACCAGTGAATTTTCTCCAACGATGGAGTTATTCGATTAAATTTACCTACATCAAAAATCAAACATGCCGCCGAGTAAAAAAAATTGAAACCTGTCAAGCTATACGTTAGGTAGCTCATTATACATTCCATCGCAGTAATCATGTTGAGACACCACGAACGCATGAACTGAAGTCCTGATCTCGTTCATTTTAATAAAAATTTATTGTGATCTGATGTATATAATTAAAATTAAAGAATAAAAAGAATATTAGAATATAGTGGTCTATAGAAAAAAGAAGTTAAGAAGTTAAAAAAAATAGTTAAAATGCATTTTTGAAAAATTAATTCTAGATTAAATACGTACCGTTATATTTGTATCATGGTTGATTATTAACTACGAATGGTATACACGTATGTTAAGTTCATTTTTGATTATTTTTTATGAGACCATTCAACATTAACTACTTTAAGAGATCTCTCAATTACGGACCATGATGAAAATGTATCGGTATGGTGTAAAACAGGAAATAGCATTTAAAGAGTCTAGGACTGCGGGGCACCAGAGCTTTTATTGTTCTTACACCACCTTTAAGCCCATAGGCGCAGCACTTTAAAGAGGATCTTCACAGTAATTTGCACCACAGTAGTAATTATGGTAATCCTTGCAGACTCCGACTGGGCGTGTAATGGTCTGAAACAGTCAGCCAGTTTACACAGCAGTTTTTACGATGTTTAATTTATTTATTCATACTGTAACGCATCAACAGCGATTGAAATTATATTTTCTCTAATTTTTTGCAATGAGCAAATATCTGTGTAATATATTTCTGCAGTAAAATTTCATCTTATTGCAGTGATTGGTGATTTCTGAAATTAAGTGTCTATAAATACCAGTACCAAATCAATAATTTTCAAATATAGGTAAAATATTTTTGTAATTTCTTTATCAAACATACCGTATTACTTGTTCGAATCAATGAATGCATCAAAATATGTTTGTTATGTAAATTTACGATCTTTCTATTTATGTTATTCCAAAAGATCCCAGATGGTTGGTCATCACATATTTTACAACGAATTTATTTTTTAATTCATCTTTCATCCATTGCACAACTGTATCACACATTAAAAATAAAAGAAATCTTGTAGATTGGTTAATTAATACAAATTTAAGCAAATGGATTAATATTAAAAAAAAAACAAATTAACCAACCACTAACATACATTCACGGAAACATTGAAGTCAAGAAAAATATTTAGTTGATTCGAACAAATTAAGGTAGATCAGTTAAAAAATGTCCGGAATATTTTCACAAGGTGTGTTACCTAGTAGTTATCGATTACTTGCGAAAATAGTCAGCTTTTAGAATTTCATAAAAATGCAAATCAGTTATACATATAAAAAAAATAGACTTACAAAAGACATACACAATAAAACCTACTGTAACTATTAAAATGAGTGCGCTATTCCTCAAACTTATATTGCAACATCAAGCTATAGTGACATATACCACACATACTATTTGAGGTCATCAATCTCGTGGAAGCACTAGCTCCGCAAAAATGACACCCGATTGACGCGTCAAAAGTATTCTAGTATAAAAAATACTTTTACGCGATTAAGATTAGAATAAATAATTCATTGAATGAAATAGATCTCATTAGATCTAAATTTAATTTTAACACTATTAAATTTAGATAAATTAATAAATAAAATAGACGGAAGTAATAAACGAAGGAAAAACAATCACTATACCATTGTCGATAAAAGCTTGTCTATCATCAAGTCGATCTAATTTCGATATCCAATGGTACTCAAAAAATATATAAAAAAATTTTTTTTTGCTACGTAACAGCTTATTGTAGTTAAATATAAATACTATTCTTGAATTAACTTTGTGCTGACATAAAACTAAAAAAAATGATAAAATAATGATGTTTTCACTACCGATATTTTTTTTCTTTAATGTCTTTACTTTGCTTTTGAACAAGTCTAACACATTGATGAGAATTGTCATTTCATTGAGACTGAACAGTTTAAAATAAATTGATAAACATTGTATTTCTTTACTCAGCAATGGAAAAAAATCTAATCCTTTTGAACAATCTAATATTAAGTCTAAGATAAGCAATCTGACATTTTAATTAAAAAGGCACGTGAATAATAGAACAGCTGCTTTAATAATTGTTAATGTGAGTTTGTCCATGAAATGAAAATAAACTCATCTAATCTTTTGTCGCTTGGATACAAATACAATTAATGAATGCTAATAAGCTATATTTATAAAAATACAAAGCAATTAGATGAAGCGTGATTGCCTTGAAAACGCATTAAACCAATTAATTTTCTTTTCCTTTGCTATGGTACTTATAATATTTTCAAACTGGAAATAAATTATATAAAATTAAGTTATAGCAAAAAATTGAGTTGGTAAAATCACCTAATGAAGGGAGCGATGAGATACAAACCAGTAAGATGAACATGGAAAAGTTTTTTCCATAATGAAGATATGAACGCACGGGTACTACAAAACTCACTTGAGTTTTCATTAAAATTTATAGCATGTCCGTATAAATTTGAATATATTAAAAACAAGTTGAGTTTTTTAAGAATCGCTAATCTTAATTTCTCGTTAAATCATGAAAATTTATTGGAAATTATATTGTAATACGTCGTTAGAAAGGATCAAGTATTGCAAAGGAATATTTTTTTAAGAGTCTAGAGTATATTATTTTTACAATTTATTATACGAGTATGAATATGTTTCTAGAATGTACCTTAAATTTTTGGATTGTGGTTTGTTGACCAATACTTAGAATATTAAAACAAAAAAATATTACAAGAAAAGGATCATTTTATGAATATTTCGAGTAAACTTATTTATTTATCTAACACTTTTATTGCAAATACAATCTGGCGGGCTTAAGCCAGGCGGCAATCTCTTCCAACCAACCAGATTTAAATGATCCTTTAAATTTGGATTATATATAATCCAAATTTAAAGGATCTTTCAAAGTGACGGTTTTTTAAATTCAATTTTTTTAATTCTTGAATAAAACGCTTTGATTTCAACTTTTTTTATTGGTCATTGAAGTATAATGTATGATATTTAAACACAAAAAACAATATCTACCAAATGTCTACCTCTTGCAGCTCCACAGAAGTCCACTCTTTTGTCAAAATTTTTGGTGAAAATTTGGCATAATTGCGGTTCTAACTCACCAATAACGCGAATAATTTCGTCCTTCAGCTCAGGAATTGATCAGCGGTCATTCTAATGGACCTGGATTTTCACGTAACCTCAGAGAAAATAGTTCAACGGTGTCAGATCACATGATCTTGGTGGCCAATTAACATCACCGTTTCCAGAGATTACAATACATAAAATAATTCAACAATTTGAACGCGTCGTTGTATTGCATTTTTATAAATGACTCCATTTTTATAAATGTCATACATTAAACTTTTAAAATGTCACAAGACCCAGGCAAGTTCGCGACGCTATCTGTGTTTTATCCAAGAATAAAAAAAACTGTTCAATTTGAAAGACCCTTTATAAGAAGTCTTAAAGAGTATTAAACATTATGTACAATGTATGTATCTTATTATCGCAATAAATAAAAAGCGTTTATACTTTAAGTTATTGTAATTTCTATTATTTTCTGTGAAACATGAGAATTTTTAATAAATTGTTTCATTACACCCGTAAACACAAAAGCGTTTTTACAATATACACTTATTTAAGGGTAATATCATGTGTCAGTATACTAATTCATTTACATGAACAAATAACCTAAAAGTAAAATTTGTCTGAACATGAATTCAGCAAGAATCAAACTCGAGATACAAAGGTGTTAAGTAAGTATGCGTATCAATTAGTAATATTCATCGACTTTAATACAAAATGCTTTAATCACAAAAAATCTAATTTATAGGCACAATTTTATTTGCTTTGTATTGAACATTCCTGCTACACCTAGTGCAACTCCAGAAGTATTTCGTTTAAAGATTCTTTTTATTTCAGATTTTAGTTTATTCTTAATATTGGCTCTTAGTAAATTGAAGAATATTTTACGTCCCCTAAGAGAACTATGAAACGAAAAATAAAGTTAAACTCGTACACCTTCAAGCGTCTTTCTAAGATGCAAAATAAATTGAAGTGGTCTAACCATTTTAGTTCCTACGTTTTACTCGTTACCACAAGGTTTGATTTTAAATTCTAATTGTTTCAATGTAATAATTATCTCAATCAAACTTATATTCCCACAAGCGTCATTTATTGACAGTATAATATCGTTATAGCAAAATATATTTCCCTGAATTTTTTTGGGTTTGAGTATAAGATTGAGTAAAAAAGCTTTTAGTGTGAATTGCAAGAAAAAATATATGAATATTTAAACCTATTCAATTGAATTTTGCTGTTATATTTAAATTATTCTATCAGGAAAGTATCCATCAATATTTTTTTCGGTTTTAAATTGATAACCCGTTGCTTGATAATATTTCTAGAACATGTTGTATCAAATTTCATCACTTGTCCGTTTAAAACCATATTTATCATAACTCGTTCCACCTAGGACAGAACATATCAAGTTGTGAGTCGAAGATAAGTGCCAGGTTAATAGTTGTCAACTTTCAGTAGTCTTTGAGATGTTTATAGAGTATTAATTAGTCTAAAACGGCCATAGAAAATACCCTTTATAAAATTATTATTTTATTAAACTGGAAGTAGACATTCGTAATTTTAGGAAACACTTGCAATAAGGGAGGTACGTTATTCCTCATGCTTTGATATAGAGCTAAATATTGATAGCGAAATATTTGTTTATAATAGCTCAGTAGTCCCGAAAATTAGATCGTGGATTCGAATCCTGTTTACATATATGTTATTTAAGTTTTATTGCTTTCTCGAGGTGAAGAATTTATCGCACAATTTTCTTGATTATTGCAAATCAAATGTTTTGGTCTCAATAAATATAAAGAAGTCTATCAAGTAGTCAAATATATCTAAACATAATTTGAAAATGTAATCATTGATTGGTTTTATTTGTATAAAAAAATACTTTGTGATGTTTCCATTGTAGGAGTAAAACATTTTTATTAACTAGATAAGACGTTTTCTTGTGCAAAAAAAAAAAAAAAAAACTTCACTTTAAGATATTTTTTTTAAATGTTATAATATATTTAACAATTTCTTTAAAATTTGCTACAGAAAATAACATTTCCTCTTTAAAAAATGTAAAATAAAAAATTTGTTTTTACTTATCTCGATAATTTGATTAAAAATGTAAGTGCCTAGTTTAAGGTAGGTTGGGAAGCACCGCTCGAGGATAACTTATACTGGGCTGGTTACATGAGAAAATAACAATAATAAGTCTTGCTCGTTATATTTTATACTCAGTTTTGTTCTCTTAAGATGTTCCGGTTTTTACTTTGTGGAATTTTATAACTAAGTAATAATTAGAGGAAAAATACTTTTTGCATTCGTATTCAAGTTTGTCTGATATCGAAAAGTATTTATTCCATTCGTAAATATAATATAAACACCATAAAATGATCAAATATATGTCAATTAATGACGATTTAAAAAGGTTAGACATAATAGAGTTGTTTCAATATTTTGTTGTTTAAGTATTAGTTACTATACTGTCGCGAGCCATCTCTACACATAAGTGATTGTTATATAAGCAGTATGTTAGTGTGGTCTTGATAAAGAAACTATCGACCATGTTTTCTCGGCTGTCTTCTGCGAAATTGTTATAGCTTGATGAAAAATGTTGTGGTTCCCCACCCATTAAACTTGCAAGCCTCATTACAATTGGACATAAATAGAAATCATCCCACTTAAAATATTTTTAATGATTTGTTTGATAAATCAAATAAGCATATATTGATTCTGTAAATACAAAGGTATTTTCAAGTTAAATAACATATTAGTTTTTGTTTTGGTTCCATACAAATTCATGTTAAATATTGATATGGTTTTTCAAATAATAATAATAAGCGAAACATTGACTTAGCCCCGTTAAGAAAGCAAACTCTATTTAAGGGCGATTTAACTTGGAAATCGAATCCACTTCTATCGACAGATCAAACATATCACAAAATAAATATATAAGTTGAGTATAAGGATAGAAAGGTAATAATGGTTGTGGCCATTATATTAGGCACTTTTTTCCATGTGTATATGTTAAGGAAAACATATTTGGTAAGAACTCAGCTGAAAACTTACCACAGGAACATGAACTACAAAGAAACCTTTGTAGATATTTCGTTATGTGATTCGGCTTAAGGTGTGGTGTAGTGTATCTGTGTATTGTTTACATACCATAATAAATTTTGATAAAACCTCTCAAAATGAGTTGTTTTTAAACGCTTTCTAAAGCTGCACACGCCCCCCTCCAACTCTAGCACTGAGAAGTAGACCATTTCAAGCAACAGGACCAGCAGCGCCAAAATCTCTGTTATAATACCCCACCCTATTGGATTGATTTGAAACAATTAATTTATGAGATGAAAAAGAAATCGACCTCAAAGCTCTACCCCTCTCTAATTATCTCAAGACAGGTAAAATGGAGATTGGGTCGTTTTTGCATATTAACGCCTTGGTTTAAGATATAAATCATATGACTATTTTGAAAACAGTTCCATAAAAAAAACAAATCAATGAAATAAATAAAAGTTTAAAGTGTCACTTTTACTAAGTGTTGAGGAATAACTAACATATGCATTTAGTTGTATTGAATGTTTTTTTTTTAATTTGTGTTATTTGTTAATGTTTTATTACAGGCATAAATTTATATTCCTTACTAAATTTCATACATAAAAAATGCGTATTTATTAACTTAATCTTGTTTTTTGTTCAATACTCTTATGAACTGATATCCATAGAATATTTTACTTCATTGATTCCTTTTTAAATGTATTTAAAAAATGAAGTGTTTTTCAAGCACAGATATTTTTATAAATACGAAATCAAAAACACATAGCTCCTCCATAGCGAGCATTAAACGGAATAATTTAATTGAAAATTTTCTGGTAGAATGTTTTTCTTAAATATTGTAGCTATTATGAATTAATTATAAAAAAATAGTCTTATGACCAGAAAAGAATGAGGAAAGTACTTATTAAACGTGCTAAAGAAGAAATGTATTATTAAAAAGAGTGATGAATATTGCAATTTGGCGTCGTAAAAATGTGAATAAATGAATTTGTATTACCTCATTTATGTAACACCTTGTGGAAGACGTTGTCAATTGAATTATGTAAGTTATATGTTATAAAATAAAATTGCTTCAGTTAACGGAATGTCATGCAAGTTGGTGTTAGATAAGGCTGCACGCCGCAGATGACGATTATTTATATTTCTATTTTATAACCTAGGGATGGGCCATCTGCGAATGTCATGCTAACTTTGGCACGTAAACATCTCCAAGCTGACCGGCGCGGCGGTTAGTTTTAAATAACGAAATTCAACTTCTAAAATATGAATTTGATATATTTTTTACATGGCAAAGAATGCCATGTAAAAATTGGAAAAGATATGGAAGATATGAACTATTACCGACCAAAATGCGTCGGCAACGGTGACACCAATTTTATACGACGCATATACCTGGACTCGGAGAGCAAGTGAGGAACGTGCATATAGAATAAATATATTTAAAATGTGGTGTTGGAGAAGGATGTTACGAATTGCATGGACAGCAAGGCGCTTTAATGCCTCTATTCTCGAAGAACTGAGAGTCATCGACCAATTGTTGATAATATGCTTACGACGAGGCCGTCAATTCTTGGGCATATTGCTCGTTGCTAAGGATGCAGTTTGGAGAATCTTGTGGTTACTGGAAGTGTGGAAAGTCGACGTGCAAGATGAAAAGACTCCCTTTCAAGATCGAATTGTAGATTTGTTAAGTCGTTTAATTTTTTACTTTGAACCACTTCAGTCTACTTTTTGTCACTCGATGTAACACATCAATATATTTTTAACGTTCATATTTGAAAAAATTATTTTCATTTTGTTATAAATAAACACACCACACCTTCTTTTGAGCTCACGAATTTCGAGTACTGTTTTTTCAATTAATTTTTTTGATATCTACAATACAGTTGCAATTTCCTTCGTTGTAATATAAAGGCGAACCTTAGAGTGCAAATATACAAGGTTAGCCATCCTGTCATGTAGCTCATTACTGAGCATCGTGACTCCCATGATAGCCTGTGATGACTCCTCTCCATCCGTCCATCCTGTTGTGTAGCTCATGACTGAGCAACGTGACTCCCATGATAGCCTCTGACGACTCTTCTATATCCATCCCTGCGCTCCGCGACTCAAAGGGGAGTTGTTAAGGGTAGTCCAGTTGCATCTCTCACTTGGTCAGCCCAATGCAATAAAATTCTTTCTCATGTGTGTTGTTCTTCCTCGCTTCCAGTAACCACAAACCTCTCCAAACTGTCTCCTTGACCACGAGCAATGAACCCAAAGAATCAGAGGACTCGCCGATGTCATAATGTCGACAATCTGTCGGTGATTATCAGTTTTTCGAGTATAGAGGCGTTAGTTTGCCTTACTTTCTATGAAATTCGTAACTTCTTTTTCCAGCTCCACATTTCAAACGCATCTATTCTACGTCTCTTCCTTGCTCTCAGAGTCCAAGTCTCCATCACATACATGAATATTGTATAGACGAGAGACTTAACTAGGCGCATTGTCGTCGTGTTGGTAATTGTTCTGCTCTTCCATATCTTTTTCAGCTTTGATATAGCATTTTTGCCATTGAAGTTCTTCTTTTCACCTCATATATGTTAAGTATAAAGAAAATCGCTTTACTACGAACGGTCTGTGATGAATTAGTTTTATTATTTAATAAAAAGTTCGAATATTTGTTCTAAATAAATTGTAATATTATAATATATTAAAAAAACATGTTCAAATACATGATTAAATTATTCAAAATGTTTTTAAATTTCAAGTAATTCAATAAATGATTTGAAGAATAGTGTCGTTTTTTTCATAATTTGCAGTGGCTTGAGAATAATATACGTTTTGAATGATGACTTTAATCAAGTTACTTGATATTTTCTATCTTAATGAATAAATAACTTCCGGGTCATCGTATCAACTTCGTAATAACATGTTTGTTTTATTACTGTGGTTACTTTACAGACGAAGCAAAATTCATCCGTTAAGTAGCCAATCTTTCGGGAGAACCGTCAGGCTTTTGTTCATAAAAATTAATCATAATAAATTACTTTTTTAAAGGAAACATTAATTATTTGAATGAGTTAACGTTTTTAATGACGTAGAATATGGTTCATTCATATTTTTTTTAAATTATGCTTATTTAAATCATTTTAAGGTGAAAATTATGAGCTAAATGATTTATTTTATGTTTGTTACAATTAAAAATGTTATGTGGATAAGGATGTACA
This sequence comes from Odontocerum albicorne, assembly GCA_949825065.1. NCBI lineage: Eukaryota > Metazoa > Arthropoda > Insecta > Trichoptera > Odontoceridae > Odontocerum > Odontocerum albicorne. Next base: position 23,171,767 of record OX463848.1, on the reverse strand, counting down.
TATAGAGTTAGTAATTTAAAGTGATTTAATCACTTGATGGATTATGTCCATTTACTCTTGCAGATTAATTTAAACCAAGATTGGACTGTCTTGTTAAACTAGCTAAAAAATTTATGAGTTTATTTCAGTAGTCAATTCTTTTTTGAAGCGTCACGAATCATTGAATTATTTATATTTATTTAAAATCTGTGACACCTCTAGTCATTATATAATATTTATGAAAATATTATTGTTTAAATTAAAATATTTATTTATGAGTTTATTTCAGTGGTTAGTCATATAATAAAATATTAAGGTCATCATATTTATAAAGATTTTATAAATTCAATATTCAAAATTTAGCCACGTTTAAGAAAAACTATATATTTTTGTTTGTGTTTCCATTCTCAATTCTATTTAGTATAATGCATCGTAGGTGTCACCTTATCTATATATTATATTGAAAATCGATAGTCTAACTTCAACTACTTTAAATAAATCTTTATATGTTACATGCATTTATTCCAGAGGTAAAATCTGTTATTTATACATCATGAGTCATTGTATCCATAAAGTATATCGAGAACATAACATAGTTGGTCATTATATTTATAACGTTTTTTCCATGTTAAAGTAAATCCATATACAATATTTCTGTGCACATTTCAAAGCTTAAATCTGTTATTTGACGTTATGGATTATCACATCTATAAAGTTTATTCAAAAACAATAATCTCATAGGTCATCATATATGTTCATTAAATGTTTAATACTCTTTTCATATTTTTTAAATTATTTCAGAGGACGATCTTCTTATAGAGTATCATCATTTGTTTTTACATTAATAAAGTTTATATAAAATGGCATAATTTGTTTTCACATTTATAAATTTTATACATAATTAACGAAATCATGAACCATCATATCGATAACGTATAACTATTAATACAACTGTTTTATAAATAAGTTATGTATGAAACATGTAGAATTAACATAATTGATGTAGAAAAGAAATTAAAACAATTTTAAAATAACCACTTTAATTCTAAGTACAAAAACTAAAATCTGTAAACAAATTTAAATGCAAGAAGTTTTATATCGATAGGAAATAAAAACCTTTCGAGTCAATAATAAAAAAAAAATACAAACTAAGAGAACATTAATGAAAATGTGAGATTTTCAGCTATACTTACCCATCTGGATATTCTGAACTTTTAGTTCGTTGTTTCTGTATGTTTGGAAATTTCCTCTTGTTTTCAATGTGTATGAAACGAAAATGACAATATTGGGATTTATTTAGTGATCTCGTTTGTTGCTATTCCATCCAGCTCTTAAGTCTATATATACATTGTTATCTCGGACCATTAAAGTGACGGGCAATGTGTCTAAAGGATCGAAACACTATCTCATATATCAATGTCAGTAAAGTCTGCAATGCCCCATTTGTACCGGACTTGAAGCATTGTGCGTCTAGCTGTCGACAAGTTCTAGAACTCTTAGGCATTCCTGTAAAGTACCCCTTAACAGCATCGGTTCTAACAATGTCACTTGTGTTTACTGTTAATATACCCAAAGAAAACATACACCCAAAAGACATAAGAAACTCCTTACCTTAGGTAAAGTATTTAAGTTAAGAAAAAAAACATGTTTGAAATCGTTCAGTGGAATCAATAATTTTGATGTTTAAAATTTAACAGCTGAGGTGTAAGACTTTTTTCCTAGAACGCCAAAATGAGAATATATAACTTGATAATCTTATCCATAATAAAGATCTAAAGCGTGGGTCATAGCACTCAAAGACCAACAAAAGTTACTGCGCTTCGAATATCAATTACTACAAAATATATTTGGTTCAAATATACTGAAATCTAAAATATACTCTCGAAAATTGACAGGTCTACCGCTAATCATCAGTCATCGAATATTAAGTCGATGAGCAGAACTAAGTTGGTGGTAAGAAAATATCATCATGTAAGCTCAACACAAAATAAAGTCACTTGGCAGATTAAGGCTTTTAAATAATGTTAGTAAGCTGAAAGTGGAGGAAGAGTGGGAAGAGACAGTGAGTAACTGACTTGTCAAAATATTTTAGGTACGATGCTTTTTAGGTACGAGAATGTGTTGCCTTTTTAGTACGGAAATACTTATCAATTTATCATAAAAGATATTTATAATTTATTATTCATCCTCTTATTTCTTATCGTGATGCTCATGGCTGAGGGTTATGACTTTCCTTTATTTTGGCTTCTACCATGCGCGCTACTGTTTCCCTTCATCTATCCCAAAATACCACAGGCTGTAGCGCCGCGACGACTGTTGAACAATTCGCATAATTTATTTGATCGGTCCATCTTGCAGGAGATCCAACACCCAAAAACATAAATATTATCATAACTTTTGCTGTTTTAAATGAAAAAAAAAATTAAAAGAACTTGAATTTATATTTCAGAAGAGCGCTGAAGTCACCGTGGTAACGATTTTATCTTTGTTTAGGATGCTAAAATAAGATTCAAAAGAGTAAAAAAAGCAATGCTGAGATAAAATCTATTCTGCTATATGAATTTATTGACTAAGTTTTTGAACTTGGAGTCAAAAAACAAGGTTCAGAAGTAAAATAAAATGCTATTTAACACAACAATTATATAATCGCTATTATAGTCCGAGCACAAGTGCTAGCAACAATTATTTTTTAATGTAATTGTAAAACAACAGCGGACTTCATATAAATTATTCATTATCTTAACTGACAAAAATCTCAACAAAACACTACGCGTTAAGGTAATGTATTAAATTATAAAGTCATTTTAAGTTTACATCATTTAAAAGACAATGACGATAACATATTTTTAAGTGTTCTTTCTCCAAACAGAACTAAGTCAGGTTGTAATGCTAAATATTTTATTTCACAATATATTTATAACATATTACTTGCTTAACTCTTGCATAACAAGACAACACAAATTGAGCAATCCGTTTGGGCATTGTATGGACTTTCATATAACTTTGACTTCTTTCAAAAGTAAAATAAAGAAGCTGTTCTTAGCGGAATGAATCGAGTAAATTATATGGGATTCATATTGGTATTGTGTTGGGTGTCATGTGATACAATTTTTTTATATTATATAACACTGCCTAAACATATATGCTGATTTTCGTTTGTTTTTTTTATATCATAAAGGTCACTTGACCGTTGAAATAAAATTAAATGTAAAATATACGTAGTTAAATAAAATATGTAATTATTTTGTGTTATTGTTTTTTTTCTTAAGAAATAGAATGAAGAGTAAAAATTCAAAATCTTTTAATATAACAACTCTTTCTATTATGGATAAGGTATCAAAGTGGTAACAAAAAAATGTTACAGGTCTAAAGAGTTGTTGAACACTCGGTTTCCTGTCCCGCAATGCCAATAAAATGTTATGGCTGCAAAAAGCTCACTCCGATAGTACGCAATCAAGCACATGGCTGGTGTCTAGGACCAAAACATTGTATGATGCATTTATATGCATTGATTCACAGAGATAAGGTGACGAGTAGATAAGAAATAATGATAATTATCTAGAAAACATCACAAAGGCACTTAGCAACATAATTATTTATAAACATCATGGTTTATTTTACAAAAAAAATTACTAAGTTAGTATTATTTTACGTAAAAAAAGTATTAGATATGTGGATGAAAATTTATTTATTTAAGCTAAAAAAATATTGTCTTATCATTGATGAAATAATTGCCAACAAAGAAAACGATTACTCGTATATATTGCACATACAGATCTCTTCTTCATCGCGTGTTCAATGCTGAATGTCGTGGTTCTCTGTTATATCTGGAACTGGGTGTATCATTTGTCTACGTTCTTCTCGGTCCTGGGCCATGCCGAATGCAGCTTTTAAAGATAATAATATTTATTTCTTTATTTATTCCGTCCATCTGGTGGGATGTTTTTCACTGGCTCGTTTTTTTCTATACTGTCCCTCATAATCATCACTTTCTCTAGACTTTCGTTTTTATTTTTAACAACATATCCAACGTATGTTAGGCTTTTCCAGTTCACCGCTCTTCTTTTTTTACGTCGTTCTTTACTGTCCAAGCAGCGATAATCTGGAATCAGTTACAAACCAATGTTAGACTCGCTCCGTCCTTGGCATGCATTAAGAAGCGACTGAAAAAAACTCTTAATTTCTAATCAATAATATAACGTGTTTCATTCCTGTTTTTTTTCCTTTCCTCTCCACCATCCCTTCCTTTTTCTTTAATTGATGATATCTCACTTTATATGAAAGGGAATGTTCGGGGGGGATTGTCCGTCTTTGTGGGGTTTTATGGGCATATGCTCACGTATGTGTCCATGGATTTCATGGGATAGATAATCATTTGAATGTTTTTGCGAACATATAACTTGTTTAATTTACTTTTGTCTGGTTGGTTGGAAGAGATTACCACCTGGCTATACGCTCGCCAGATTGTATTTGTAATAAAAATGTTAAATAAATAAATATGTTAAGATTCTTTTTCTTCATTTTATTGAAAGTCTTTCCGTAGGTCTGATATATTATTTGGTCCATCCATCTGTTGTTTTTTTTTGGAAGTTTTGCTTAACTGTGTCCACGATTACCAATTTAAGATTGTTTTGGTTTTTATGGCAACATGTCCAAAGTATGCAAATATTTGTTTTCTAAATGTAAATATGTTGCTAATAGTTGTATGATAAATACATTGATGTACAGTTCCTACTCCTGCAGTTCAAAAAATATGCAGCATCCCGCTTACAATACAGCATCTCAAAAGCACCTTCTTCTTCCTTTCACATTGTCCATGTTTCATTCTATACAGTTTTATGGAGAAAAGTTGGGATTTCCTTACTGACTAAAATATATTATATACGTGTAAAAACGTTTTGAGACGTAGTGAGATTGACTTACTGGTACCTCTAGATTAATTACTAAGACTTGTTCTTCATTAAAATTCTTCATTTATCCAGAAAAAAAAACAACACAACTATCATCAAAGACAACACATTCATTATAGGTCAAAGCATTCGACAGGAACAACCTTAATCGATCTTTATCTGAGGCAGCTTCTCTCTCAGAATATTGCAATTTGCAGCTGTTCTTAGCTTTTTAGCTCCTTTACTTCCTTCGGGGTTCTCATTAAATGCATTTTTTAAACATTGTAACTCCTCATACACAGCACATGCCACAATCTTGATACTCGTACTTTGGACATTAGTTCCCGGTAAATTGTATATATCTTGATACGATATCACATGATTACAACATCACTTAATAATATGAGACCTCCACGTGTATTCATTTGTAAAATGTGTGTAGATTTGTCAAACAAATGTTTCATCGGAAACATCCAGTTTTTTGAGATGAAATGATTAAGGTTTCAAAGGCAGAAAGAGAGTAAAAATATATTTTATCTTGAACAAATTTAATATATAAAAGGATCTATCTATAAAATAAGAAGGTGTCCTACAAAATCAGAATATCTTTTGTTTGAAAAAATATAAATGAAATAATTTACGTAAAATAATTTAATGTTATATTTTCAGGCCAATATTGCCAAAGTTTAATTTTGTTATTATTTTAATAATCCTCTAAAGAATTCACACATAGCGTTTCAAAAGAGAACTAAATCAAAACTTAACATTTAATTGAAATAATATTTCATTAAACCTTGGAACTTTATTTTTAAGCGAAAATTCATTATGTCTAGTGGAAAGTTCTAAAAACTTATTAAAAAAATTCCATACGAGAAATGTAATTCAATAAATAAAATTGACAATACAAAATGTTAATTATAAACCTTCGATGACATTTTGTAGCAGAGGTATTACATAATCAACAATCGGTTAAACACATTTACTTATATTTTCCAAGTTTAAATGTCCTCAGTAATGAGATACAGGGAAAAGTCTAGTTAACTGGGGGCACAACAAATAAAAGGCAAAAAAGCCAGATCCCTATAAATTGATTGTCTACTTTAAATTACCTGTTATTAATTGTTGCTTGTCATGTTTTTTTATAAATTATGTATTCATACAATTACTTGTCATGTAAATAAATAAATAAAATATCTCTTGACATCAGTTAAATAACCTATTTGTTTTATTATACATACATACATTCATATCATCACGTCGTGTCCCCTGCGCAGTAGGTAGAGAGCACAACTTTCCTCTCTTCCACATTTATACATAATCTTCTATTATTCATACTTCTAACTTTATATCTTTCAAAATCTGGCCCTTTTGACCCAGCAATGCGTTCTTTGATTTACCTTTTCTATGTACACCTTGCATTTATGACTTGTATACACGCTTAGTCTTTCTTACGACATTCATTATCCCTTTTTGTCCAAACTATCTTAAAGTTCCTCTTTACATCTTATTTAAAACATTAATTTTATCCATGCATTCATTTATAAGAACATGAAACATTTCATTACAGAAAACTAAACATAATCAGATCATAGTTTAATTATTTTTGTGTTTTATGTGTAACCTTTAATTGATTTAACGCTTTATAACGTATTTTTACCAGCCCTGAAAAGTCGAACATATATTTTGATGGTCAACTATTTTGTGTATTCACCAAAGTTCCGACACAACACACTGAATATGGAAATCAATTGAAATTGATTAAATTGATTAAACGGAAATAATTACAGACATTACAATATATTTCATATAAAATCTCGTTTATCAAAACTAGTTGCCTTCCTGACAATATTTACAGTTAACATACTCCGTATTGGCAAGTTCCTGTTTTATTAAACGATTAAATATATGTACATATTTATAATTATTAAATATATGCTCTTATTGATTTTAAACGCAATAATAGTTATAATTTTACACATTCTTTTCTTAAATCTTTAATAAGTGAAATAACTAAGTGATTTCTAATTAAATAATGAATGAGTAACCCGTACTGTGCACGGTTTCAGATACTTTGCATTCAGTAATAATTTGCAAGAGAGAGATAAATACAAATTTTCAGGTAACATATTTTTGAAATCTATGGAGTGAGAATTTTTTCAAGTATTTTTAATCGTTCATCAACGATTTATAAGGAAATATTAATAGTTGTTGGACATGATTATGATGCGGTTGAGTTATTTATTTAATAGCTTAAGGTTCAAGTACGTGCCTGCAGAGTATAAATGTGTTTTAGTATTTAAGAAAAATATATGAAACTGAAAGAACAACCCGTATCTAAACCTTTCACGTATTATTATTAATATTATTTTATTCCAATCAGTGAGTGAGCCATAGTGGAGCAATGTAACACGGGTTAAAATGTTACAAAAAGATAAACATAATCAATCTGTTAAAAAATAAAATATATCTCGAATCAAAATATTCAGATAGACACAACTACAAATTAGTTATAACATTATATTAATTAAAGCCTTAAGAATTCATAAAAATGCTCGGAACCAGTTAGTGAAGACAAGTAAGCCTGGAAAAAAATTTAATATCATAATTCTCAGATTAATGATGAATGAGTATTTTTTATCAGTCTTAATATGCCATTAATAAAGGAATTTTTAATACACAAGCGCTAGGCGCAAGCAATGAAGCCATAACATTTTATTTCATTTAACTATTAAATATTTTTATTTGCTGTTTACACATTAATAATTTTAATGGTCTCGTCCTTATTTGATATTATTTTACTACCCAAGTATAATATTATATTATTATTTGAAGTTTGTTTTTGTTCTAAACTTTCACGTCGTTTTATTTTCTTTTGGATTTGTAAAATATTATAATATTTAATCGTCTTATGCCTTGTTCTTAATATAATCCGGTTTTTGTACTCATTCGTAAAAAATAATAGGTTTTAGGTGATGTTTTCATACTACACATAATAATTTAGGTGATGTTTTCATACTACACATAATAATTTAGGTGATGTTTTCATACTACACATAATAATTTCTTGGCAAAGTTGGTGAGACGGTCCTCTTTCACTCGGAGGTCTAGAGCAAGTTTCACAATATCCAAAAAATATTAAGTAATAATTTCAACCAAGTAATGAGTTGTCGACTAGTGTTTTGGCCTCTCTAAATGTTCGATGGTATCACTATCATGTGCGACGATGGATAGCAACACTTGTGCCTAGTCAAGTGGTTCTTATAACGAAGGCTTGTGTTACGGGGTTCAAGAAGGTTGCATCCGGGAAAAACTCTTCAACCTTTCCGCATTACTATTGTGGCAGATGATGAGGTGAAAGCCTTGAAACCGGTAGGGTTATATCGTTACAAAAAGGGGAATAAACAGTGTTTAGTAAAATTAATTACAATAAACAATTTAGGTTTATGATTTCACTGAAGGTTTTAATTTTCACTTAAGAAATCCATATTTAAATTATCAGCTAGAAAACACTTTGTAATAACCCTAATCCCAGTCCGCCTGCCTATAGAGAACCTCGACACAATATATATCGCAACACTTATCACATAGATTTAGTGTAATAAAAGCAAAGGAATATTTGTTCCAATATTAAAAATTAAGATAAATTTAATTATATAAAATATCAAGGATATGTAGTAATAATAATATTAAAAATTTAAATATTAAAACTTTTATGATTTTACAGTGGCATTTAAATAAAATTTATTTCAACTACATATACCAAATCGTTAAAAAAATTGAATCTTCATTGAAAAACATTCACACGAATGTTATACAATTATTTCATTCGTGAAAGAGTATCAAATTTAAAAAATTAAATATGAAATTTACGACAAAAACCCATGCTTCTTGAACATGTGTTTAGTTGTCTTCGAAAAAGTTGATGGAATAGATTCTGGAGAGAGAGGTGAGGTATCAAAAATAGAGTGGTATAATTAAGGAGATTGAAGTTTTTTAATAATTGCATGGTTTTTTGAGGTAGGAAGTTAAAATTTAATGAATCAAATGTTTCGGCTTTAACTTTGTGTAACTCTATATTTGAATATTTGACAACAGATTAATTTATTTTTTCACTTATTTCAATTTCCGATCTTTAAAAAAGAAATCTGAGAACCAACGGGAATCAAAACCACAATCATCTGGCTGGAAGACACGTGTCTTACCAACTAGGCCACGGAGGCCACCTGTGATTTTAATCAAGAATCATCTTTAATATGTTAAATGAATAAAAAATAAATATATTTTGAGTACTTTAATCACCTTTTTATAATGTATATTTTGTACAGTACTACCTCGCTATCCGCGGGGGGTAGGTTCTAAGTCCCTCCCGTGGATGGCGAAATTCGGGGATAAAAACTTTTTTTTTCTAAATTAACTAATACCTATAGACAGGCGTTTTCTAAATACACTAAACTCTCTCGTCTCGATTTTCTCTTGAGCATTTGCATTTAGAGTTGTAACAGCAAAACTAGAACAAATTTTATTTTCTTTTTTTGACCACTTCACGAATAGAAGATTAATTTTTTCCGCACATTATCAGAACGGTAGCGATTGTTTTATTTTCTAAGTTAATAATTTTTTGCTTTTCAATTATTGCAAACACTTTAAAAAGTCTCTTTGGAGTTTTCGAATCGCCAGTATCACTATTTTTTCTTTTTTTTCTTTCAAACACAGTATTTATGATAAATGAGGTTTATTTAAATACAAACATTGAGATACCGGAAACAATGAGATCACAGCGAGACGTGGATAGTGAAATGTCACAATGGTGATTTGAGATGAATCTTTCAGTTTTTGGTAGGCCTGCCCTTCATCGTTGGTGGAACTGATTCGACATGAGATTGGAAAAAATATTGTAAGGGGTCAACCGCGGATAAGTGAATTGTGGATGCAGATCCCGTGGATAACGCGGGACTAATGTACTTATATTAACGCTACGTGATGAAATCTTAAACACCTTGCCCCGACCACATGAGAAACGGCTAAGATTATTCAAATTTTTAAAGTTTGATGCGTCGACATGATAATAACCGACAGCATGGCCCAGAAAAGATGAAACTGGATTGAATTGTAGCACAATTTATGGGACCGGTATCCACGTCAAAGAATATTTAATTACGGTCTTTCAACTTACATGGTTTCTCAAAAAGAGTGGTATCGATGACTCAGTGTTGAATTATTTTCATTTCTTATTATACTCTATATATATTGATAATTTTATATATATTGATAATTTTATAAAAAACTTACCTACCAAAGTTGGTTATGTTTTTTATTACGACGAAAAAATTACTATAATAATTATCTTCGTTGCCGCCAGTGGTCTAATGTGAAGTTTTGATTCGCTATCAGACTAATTTTAAAAGATGTTAAAAATGCTTGAAGGAATTTATTCCAACCAACCAGTTCATCTTTGATACATTAAACTGTTTTAATACATGACAGATTTTACAAAACAAATATTCGTTTAAATTTAAATAAAAATAAACAAACAAATTAATAATCTCTATTATTAACGGTTGTCGTCGTTGCTGGCCTCGTTGTCAAGGATCCCTTCGCTATTCCAATGTCAATTCAGTTGAATAGCAAAGCTGTGCCGTAAAATTTGTTTATTAAGTGAGTGAGTCGTTGCGCACCAGTAAACTCACCGGCCACACCGCTGTACTGGATCCAATGGCACATCGAAGTGACACGATCGGGGCACACCGGCGTGCTTTTTTCACCTTTTTTTTAAAAAATAGATTTGACCGAAATCATAAATATTCTTGTACCTATGTTATGATGAAAACAATGAAAAACTACCTGTGTTATTGGAGGGAAGAAGAAGAGTGCGAGGTTCGAGCCGACGACCTTCCGCGTGGAAGTCCAAAACGTTACTACGCGGTCATGCAACTCACTCATTAATCATTGTAGAACAAGAGGAAAGGAATTAATCATTGTAGAACAAGAGGAAAGGAATTAATCATTGTAGAACAAGAGGAAAGAAATTAATCATTGTAGAACAAGAGGAAAGGAATTAATCATTGTAGAACAAGAGGAAAGGAATTAATCATTGTAGAACAAGAGGAAAGGAATTAATCATTGTAGAACAAGAGGAAAGGAATTAATCATTGTAGAACAAGAGGAAAGAAATTAATCATTGTAGAACAAGAGGAAAGGAATTAATCATTGTAGAACAAGAGGAAAGGAATTAATCATTGTAGAACAAGAGGAAAGGAATTCGTTCACGGATAACGAAAGGAAAATTATGATAAAATCATATTCTGGGCAACGTAATATTTTTGTAATCTTATCTTAAACGTAAATCAAGATGGTGCATTTCTGATAAATCTTGAAAATTCGTTCCGCAATTGTGTCAAGTGAATAGCAAATAATATATAAAATGTGGTGTGTTGTGTTGATTTGCAAAGGAGACTCTCACATCCACATCAAATAAAACGGATCTTAAAAAGAAAAAAAAGAATCCTAACGGGAATCGAACCCGCAACTTCCGAGTCAAAAGACATACATTTAGATGTACATAAAATGGTCATGGAGTAAAACTAATTTGAAAGTGAATTTACCAGGATCCGAACGGGGGGCGCTTGCTTATCGTGAATGCTAACCGTTTGTTTAAGCGACTTTGGTGCTTAAACTAATCAACTTATAATAAATAAATTGTTTTTCAAATTTTGTTTTACTTAGTTCGTGCACGTAAATACTTTAAAATATTTAGATATATACTCGTACTTATCTGAATATGGAGAGTTAATCATGCAAATTTTATTAGTGGACTGCACCGTCTTAAAGAAGGTGCTTAAAAAACATGAAAGTTTATAAATTGCTATCGGAAACAAGTCCAGTTCTATATGTAAAATAGTAAAAAAAATACTTGTTTGTTCTCATAAACCAAAATAGTTGAAACAAGATACCAAACGTTAACTCATTAAATATGGGGGAAAATATACAGCTGGTGATTCAGACTGATAAATTTGCCGTATTTTTATCGTTTCCTTTTATGCTTGATTAGTCAAACTACTATTCAAAAAAATCTAATGATGGGTTAAAACACAAATTGATTTTTAAAATTCATAATTTCATGGCGCATTATATCGGGAGTGAGGTATGTTTTCCTTATCTTACCGTGACTGTAGTGGTTGAAGAATAAGATTGATTAGAGTATGTTGAAAGAAAATAATAACATGTCTAGTTTCATAATTTCATGGCGCATTATATCGGGAGTGAGGTATGTTTTCCTTATCTTACCGTGACTGTAGTGGTTGAAGAATAAGATTGATTAGAGTATGTTGAAAGAAAATAATAACATGTCTAGTTTCATAATTTCATGGCGCATTATATCGGGAGTGAGGTATGTTTTCCTTATCTTACCGTGACTGTAGTGGTTGAAGAATAAGATTGATTAGAGTATGTTGAAAGAAAATAATAACATGTCTAGTTTCACGCATTCGTATGGTACTCTTTAACATATCTGAATTTATGATGTTCAACAAATTAAAGAGCGTGGCTGGGAGACAGTTATCGAAATTTCAGGTTAAGAATTACTGTAGTAGTGCGTTACATATCGACAGTAATAGGCAAGTAACTCACAACTCACATCGTGCGTGCTGGAAATATTACAGCATATAAATAGGCAACGACACCCCTCTATCGCGTGCGAGTATTGTTAACAGATGAACTATTTAATTAACTCACATCGTGCGTGCTGGAAATATTACGGCATATGAATAGGCAACGACACCCCTCTATCGCGTGCGAGTATTGTTAACAGATGAACTTTTTAATTAGACTAGAATCCTTCTTTTTTTTAGTTACATCAGTAATCAAACTCCAAAACTCAATGGGGTGGAACATCAATGTCTTACTAATAAATCTTAATCAAACGAAAATTTGGGAACTACAGCTTTATTCATTCAACTATCTATCTCCTCTAAACGAGTGAGATTTTCTAAGTACAATATGATATGTATGGAAAAGTGAGTTTTTTTACATTTTAAAATTATCTGGAATTTTTTTTTTACCAAATTGTTCGTTTTCTACTAACAAATATTTTTCACAAATAAAAAACGTAATTGCGGCCGCCATATATAAAATAATTGAATAGATAAAAAAATTTGAGCCATGCTCGTTTTATAAATAAATTCATGTATTCGGGAATAAAAACATCGGACGTACCGTATACGTCCATACTCTCTTGAGGTAAAAATTCGCTCGCCGTACGACCATACTCGTTTAGAGGTTAAATCTAAAAAAAAAAATGTATCGTATGTAACAGTATTCGTAAAACTCTTGTCCTCCATCCTAATGTTTTGGGTTCGAATTTCCGTCGTACCCAAAAATTAAAAAGGGTCATAGTCTGGTTAAAGAGTTCCTCTATGTTTATGCTAACGGTAATACTTCTGCATATGCAGTTTTGTCGACATTACAAACAGCGAGTTACGTGGATACTCTAGAGGTTTTGAATTTTGACGCCCATTGAATGGGGCCAAATAATAAAATGTAAATATATATAGCGCCGTTTAGAGAGAAGGATCCATAGAAGGGTGATTTTACAAGGAAATGGAACTCACTATTGTTGATAGATTAAAAATATTACAAAAAATGAAATTAATTGACTGCTGGGATAGGAAGGTTGTGGCTGTGACCACTTTATTGGGTACATCCCCTTTCTTTTATAAATACTATGTTCTCATCACCGATTTGGATATGTAAAAGATAAACATATGAGTGAAAAAAATAATATACGAGTACAATAGATTTTTGGAGATGAAGCAGTGAGGCATACATGTTCAGCAGTGAACAAAACAAATGGCAAAAAGGTGAGATGATGCCGCATTTCTCTTACTTAACCTTTTTATCTTATTTAATAAATTTATTTTAATGTTTCAATATGATATTCATCATTTTATAAAACAGTTAAAAAGCAACCGTTTTATTATGAAAGGGGTTAATTCAGTAGTGGAATAATTTAGCCACATTTAATAAGCGGTTGTTAAGTAATGCATCACGAAAGGCTCCAGCGCCATACAGGCTTCACAATAATAAGTTATATTAATGGATACAGGGTGCGTGATGCTAAATAAGGCCTGCCTCGGGTCACTCAGGGGTCAGCACGTGACTAACTACCATATTTCATTAACGCACTCTTAAACCATCAAGTATGGTATCTGCTTTACATAATATTATATTATAGCACAGTGTTTTTATTAGTTGAATTAGTAAGGGATCAATTTAATACGTTGATAAAAGTAATACGTTGATAAAATTAATGTTCTTATGATCATTTTCAAAACACTGTAAATCAAAGGCTTATTTTTTTTATTTTCCTACTTATCTAGATTCTAGACCACCATTATCTCTATCTTCCTATGTATGGTAGTATTGTAAATCTTCCCTTGATAGGTTTTCTGCGTTTTTCTAACCAAATTTATTTTTATGAACATATGCAGACTTGTGGAAGTTCTTTATCTAATGGCCGCAGCCAGCACCTTCCTATCCTTACACTCAACTTATAAACAAATACTTTTTCTAATATTTTTAATCTGTCGATAACAGTCAGTTTGAATCCCGAGTTAAAGCGCCATTTAGAAGAGTCTTCTTTTTAAATGGCGCTATATAAATTGTCCATTCATTATTATTAATTTGATTTGTTAAATTCGTCTCTAACAAACAGTTATCATTTATTTAATTATTCCTTATTCTATTGCTGCGAATCGACATGGAAAAATACATATAATAAGAAATTCATCCGATCAAAAAATGTGAAAAGTTTTAAAGGATAACATTTATTTTTCTATCTAGTCACATAAAAAACATGTTTCAGTTTATATGTTATCAACTTATCATGTGATTTAAATATTTATGTGGGCAGAGATAAAAATATTCGCTACTTATTTTTTACTTCTATCACATAATTTTCTTTCCATGGATCCCCTTCGAATTTCCAGACATTATACTCTTAAAATACAGTGTATGAAAATAGTAATCCATGTTCGAGGATAAAAGAATATTAAAAAACCAAATATGACAAAAAAGACACAAAATATTATTAGTGGAGAATACCCTGACTGAAGGATAAAAAAATGTATATATACAAAAATATAAACATTGGTGATTCAGATAGTATAAATAATAAATGAATTGACAGGGAACTTAATTTAAGTAATTATATACAATAAATAAAATCATTAAGTGTAAGTATAAAATCTTCAAAAAGGATGAATAAGTAGAGTGATTGTCAGAATACGCTTTCCAAAGTGTACCATTTCTCATTTTGCATTGAAATTATGCAGAAGTCGTCACCGACATTTAGTGACGAGTTTGCATGTTCAATGACTATTATTCAGCATGACAAGGGGAATCTACTTAAACTTATTTCCACAATATTCCAGCTGCTGCAGCCACTTGGGTAAGTTGCACAAATCCTAAGTGTTTCAGAACACGCCAATGTTATCGGGGATACAAGTTGAATGTTTAACTTAAGACGATTAAAGTAAACGCGAGATTACACGAAGATGCTGTACCAGATGATGTGCTATAATAATTCACGTCTACTTTACCTCCCTTTTCTTGTATGTTACAGCATCTATTCTATATCCATTAAGGAATATTTTGCACTGGTT
Organism: Odontocerum albicorne; assembly: GCA_949825065.1. Taxonomy (NCBI): domain Eukaryota; kingdom Metazoa; phylum Arthropoda; class Insecta; order Trichoptera; family Odontoceridae; genus Odontocerum; species Odontocerum albicorne. The sequence continues at coordinate 23,156,241 of OX463848.1, read as the reverse complement.
TAAACCTTTTTATAATAATTATCTATTGATCGTTACCATTTTACAGTCTCATGAAATACATTATTTGATAAATGTTTTCGATTATACCTGATGTCAGTGACATGAAAGAACTACTGAGTATATATGATATACTCGTATATGTATATAATCATCACTCTGTACGTCCTATCAGGAACACAGGGGTGCCATAAAATATTTCGATATAGGTCAGTCCTTAGCTTGATATTCCAGGTCTTCCCATGTCAGGTCGAGACGGCGAATGTTCCTATCATAACATTGGAATATGCTGTAGGAAGAGCATCCAATTTGCCATCGTATTCTTTAAGGGTGATAAAATACTGCAGCTTTTTAACTGACTATCTTGTACATCATCTTTTCTCCATTTATCATTATCCTTCAGGATCACAACGATGCCATAAAACACCTACATTTAAGTTGGTCCATGACTTGGCATTCTATGCCCTTTTATGTCAGGCAGAAACTGTGTATCTTCGTATTGTAACACCGGAGTAAACTGCTGGAAGGACGTCCGATTTGTCGAATCTCTTATGGACGGTTAAAAAGTTTAGTTCTTTACCAGGTACCAGGCCATACACTCAGTAAATGACTTAACCACCTTCAACGGCTAACCTTTATTGTGGTGTATTTAAATCATCTCATTCATAATGTGCCCGTTCCATCTGACACCCAACATCCTTATATCAAATATTCTCAAAATATCGAAATCTCCACTCTTGAGCATTGGTAACACGCTAAAATTCATAGCCGTATAGTAAAATTGGCCTGATACAGGCGCCAAACAGTCGCTACTTCGACGACTAACTAAACGCTTATGATATGTGAGTTCAAAGATACCATAATGCCATTTCCTGGCTGGGGTAGGCAGAGAGAACAGGGAACATATTCATTCATATTCTCATGCAGTTCCTTCTGTTTCTCTTACTTCCTACCTTTCCTTCTTTAAAAATTTCGTTCACTTGGTTGTACTATACTTTTTACAGTCATCCTCTACCACGGTTCCTACTTTACTTGCATTCTGAATTTATTTGATCAGTCTTCAGTCACCTATTCGTTCAGTATCATTTTTTAAACTCTATTCGTCCTTAATAATTATATCTTATTCTGTCATACGTAGACATGTCAAATATTATTCTCACTGTAAGTATTTCTACCACATTTACTCGGTTCCTTTCATTCATTTTACATGCGAATGTTTCATTCCCATACATCAATGTCGACACTAATACGCTGTTTTGAACCATCAGTTTAGCAGAAATCTCGAAATTGATTGGTTTGAATTTCCCAGATGTTGTTGAATCTTATTCATATAAGGCACTCAAGATGATTTACTTTGCAAATTTTACATCTATAAATTGGTTGCCTGTCAAGTTACCACGATGCGCGAACATTTTGGAATAATGTTGATTAAAAATAATTGACAATATTAAAATGATGAATGACTCACAGAACTTGTTCTGAGAGAAGTAACCTTAAAGGATCAAAAGCTTTGACCTAATATCTTGAAAAGATTCGCAAGAAATAATACCCTGCAAAAAGTTTTTTTTCATTATTTAGATTTTTCTTTGTTTATGGCACGGAATGCTTACGAAGTTCATTGATTGAATATGTCATTTTAATAATAGCAGGATTTTGATGTAACATCTTGAAGCATTTAGTGGCGCTTGACACGCAAAGTATAACAGGGGATCCTTGGAAACTAAAACTAAACAAGTATATTATACTCGTTGTAGGTATAATATTTATAAAATAATTAACAGACTTACACGACATCTTCATTGCATCTTATGTTATGAAAATACATTTTTAACCTTAACAGTAATTTGAGTTATCTGTAACGTTGAAAGTATTGAAATAATTTATCATTTTTAAAATAAGTTCAAGAGTTCGTAAAACAAAAGCAATTTAATTTTCAATATAAAATAATAGTCTCCACTTTTTTTTTATTAGCGAAATTGGAATGTAATGTAAATAAGTAACATTAATTAAATAAGATGCATACGAAAGAGAAGTTTTATAATCAGTCCTCTTTGTCTACTTCGAAGTGTCTTAGTTAGTAAGACCGTCTGTTATTCAACTCAGGGGTGCGTCTTTTTTTCACATCCCTACCAATTTTTTTTTTAAGTTTTCACGATGGTCTTCACTTAAAGCCTCTTGAACACATTTTCTGGAGTTTAGCAAAAATTATCATAGGGAAATAAAATCAAAAGATTTTACTGAATGTAAAAAAGGGCCATACTTTACAATAATATAAAATTGATAACTTATATATAAAATTGATTCCTAGGGTTAGTTGGGAGATAAATAACGTGGTGCTGTTTAAAACTACAGTTTAACATTATGGGCGTTTCGCTTTTTAATTAATAAATGCTTTTTAATTAATAAATAAATTATACATTAATGTACAATATAAAAAGCATATTAATATACCTATTGACTACCTGTGAAAATGAGATTACTCCTTACTAGTCAATAATAAATAACCAATACTCAATAACCCAGAACGTCACTTCGGGGTTAGGTTTGAAATTACTAAATTTGTTCTTACACTCAACATACGTATTTAAAGGTTTTTAGTTAAATTTAGGTTTCTTCTAAAATATTTGTTTCAACAGATTTTGATTTTCAATTAAAGTAACATTTTTTTCAATGGAAGTGTTAAATTAATATTGGGAAATAAGAATAAAGATGTTACGGAGTGCACCGCTCTGACTTCTCATTCTCGCACGCAAGATTTTCTCTCAGGTGATTGTGTTAATAATACTTGTTCTCGTAGCTTGACGTCCTTTTCGGAGAAATCCTGGAACTTTAAATCAGGACTCCGGTAAAAACACTTCTGTTGAAATAACTGAAATATTATATGAATGCGATTTTCACGCATCTTAGAAGGGAAACTAGAATACTTGGAATTGAAGTTGCGATCAGTCGGAACCTAAAATTTGATAAAATAGTTTTCAAAATATAAGATCCAATTAGCGAATTCATACTAATATTTTATTCTTAGCATAGATTGTTCAATATCAAAGTAATTCAAAACACACCTCAGGGCTAGATGACACGTGGTTTCGGATTCGATTCCGGATAAATCCTAAAAACACCTTGTCTTGTTGTTCACATTAAGACTTAGTTATATATTTCTGATTGGTTGGACAAAAATTCCACATGAAAACTCAGCATATTTACTCGTATACTGTAAATAACAGAAGTGTAATACACTACAAACAACAAAATTACTTACAAATATTGAAAAAGGAACACTTCCAATACTCAATACTCAATGGTATCTTTGGTCTATCTCGAAGAAAATCTGTCACGAAAAAAATCATTTGTTAAGTTTTCATGGTAAAATACAATACACAACGACAAAATTTAATCAAATCCGAAAACCCCGAGCGGTAGACACGCGTTTTACCGCAAGGTCAAAATATTTGGAAATATAATTTATTTTGAAATAAAAGTTTTCTTAAACAATGCGCCATTGAAGGCTTTGATTGCAAATAGATTTTTTTCTTTAATTAAAGTTGTAAAATAATTTATTTAGCTATAGATACTCATCTTTATAATTATTTGAAGCATTTAAAGCTGTTTAATTTTCATTTTAATAACAATATATTTTAAAATTACAACCATGTTATAAAATTGTAGCTCATTATTGGAACCATTTTAGTTTCGCCATTATCATATAATGAATTGATAGGAGGAAGGCTAGAATTCAATTATATTTTTAATTTCTTACGGTGAAATTAGAAACTTGAAAGTTAATTGAAAAACTAGATCACATGAAAGCTATTCAACTCACATATAAAAAAATATAAGGTTACGTCACCTTTGTTCTACTGAAAATAAAAAAAATGTATAAGCTAAAATCATTATTTAAGAAACAAAAAATATTTATTTTAATTCGTGATATATGCAATCCACTCGCTCATATTTAGACGATATCCGTGGACAAGTTCGTATGATACCTGTGTTTTAACTAAAGAGGTTGCAGGTTCAATTCGCATTAGTACCCATTTTATTTTTTAAATCAATCTGGTTTTCACTTCAGGCCTATCGAATATTTGTCTGGATGGTTGTAAGAGATTATCGCATGGTAATAAACTCAACAGATTGTACTTTATTCTCGTATAATGAAAGAATAAAACAATAAAAGAACATTATATGATGGCATCGCCATTGCGATCGAGAAAGTTAGTCAGTCCATACTAGAGATTATTTAAGCCTCTACATGTATTGGCGTATGATATGAAAGCTATTGCACTTCAGACAGTACACGGTCTTGATAGATCGAACCCAAATATTGAATTAGTAGATTTTCTGAAAGTCCTGAAATAATCGGCAGGTCTTCTCTTCTACAATATTTCGTCAGGTAGATTTTTGTAAGGCTTTTTTTAATAATCATGTAAAGCTAGTGGAAAATCAGGTCCCATATTTAATAGGAATGATTGCTTAAAAGAAGAAGAAGCGTTGTTAAAAGTTGTGAAATAGACTATTGGTATTTAAAAATAACAACTCACCTTTTGATAGATTATCCTTATTAAGTGCAGCAAAGAATGCACCATCTGTAAAAAAACACAAAATTTCATTTATCATGTAATAAATATTTACAAAAAAAAAATTACAGTGGAAATATGAGTTATCGTTTTGCATGGAAAAAATAATAAATAAAAAATTGTACCGAATAATCGTTATATAATAAGTGTTGATATAATTTCCCAAAACTCTTCTTAAATCCCTGCAATAGTTTGTCGAATATTGATGAACGATGGTTTCTCAAAAAAAGCTAAATCGCACCACAAACTCGTATAGTTTGTTTTATTTCTAAGATATATCACTTGTGTTTTTTTTAATGTATCAACACTTGAACTACCTTATTATTGTGACAGTTCTTCAACAATATTGATTCTTTTACATATTTATGTTATCTATTACAATATAGACAACCTTCGTAGTTTTAGTATTCTAGTGCTATTTGATAAGTCACCCGGAAAAAAAGCTGTTGAACGTTAGTATAAAAGTAATTTCATATTAATACAACCATTCGTATTGTACCTCGAAGTGCTGATGCAGACATGTTGAAAAGGATAAGTAGTTTCATATTTCTCGAATAGATGTGGTCAAGACAAAATTTTCGTTACCGATTTCATTCCAAACGTGTTGAATGTATAATATTATGAAAGGTAATAGTTAAACGCATTTTTTCGACAATTGATAACCCATATTTTTTAACAGATTTTTGGCGTCATTTTAAAGTTATTTTTTGTACTTTTTACTAAAGCAAAGGAAAAGATTGTGACTAAAAAAAGTGTAAATTGTATGAAGACCACGTAGTAAGTGATCGTGTGTATCAAATGTAGTTTAAAATATCGTTAATGGTGATACAACACTAGAAGAAGGTGTCCGTTCTGAAATATGAGATCAAATCAAGACTGATTGATAATAACCAGCGCTCCTCGACACGAGAGTTTGCTGAGACACTGAAAATATCGAAAACCACCGTCCACGAAGCATTTAATGCAATTTTGTGTTCGAATTTCACGTAAATATAAAAAATTACTTTTGTAATAACCGATATATTTTCAATTATGATAATAAAAAGACAATTTACAAAGCAATGCTTAGAAAATAATATCTCAACAAGTGTAGGATACTTAAACTCGAGATTCGAATTGAAAGATTAAAAATATTACCAAAATAAATGTATATCGGTGGTATCTTCGACCATTAAATTAGGTACTTCCCCGAATCTACTTATGTTTAGAAAAATATATTTGGTAAGAAAATCGCAGAAAACTTACCAAGTAAAGAAACCTTTACAGATCTTCAAAGTTATAGTAACATATTCGACTTTAGGTGTAGTGAGTTTAGTATATGTTTGTAGTGTTCATATGTAATCATGAATTTTAATGAGATCTCCCAAAATGGGTCGTATTCAAGTGCTTCCTAAAACAGCACACGCCACAGAGCCAGCAATGCCCAAATCTACATGTAATAATAATACCCCGCCCTATGTTTCGGAATAATCTAGTGAAATAAAATAAAATTTAAAAGATTTCAGAAAAGAGAACGCACACGATATTTTATTTTAATCTTACAGTTACTTAGTTTCTCATGACTTTTTACACATTAAAAATTGCTCGCTTTAAACATGTGTATCCATTTAAAGATTCTTTTGGAATGTATCTCTGGTATGGCAGTTTATATCTTTATCATGTTAACCATAAAACTGCTCTCGTGACGCTGGGAGAAATAGTCTCAACTTTAACGACATGTTTTACTGTTCGTAAAACGGTCATCACTTTACGATCGCTCCATATCTGTTTCATCATTTTATTGATTCTATTTACAGCACTTTTAATTGATATAGGTAAAACGCCTCGCCTGTAGGGCTCCCTATAGCGGCATTCAATAGAGCTATTGACTACTGACTGAGCCCGGTTAATAGGTAGATTCAATAAAATAAAGCACTCACGATGTTTCAAAGGCTATTTATTGTCTAAGTAATGTAATATATGTATTAAAAGATAATTTCATAATTGTGTCGGTATTAAAAAGTATAAATATTCTTTGACATTATCAATATTGATTTTTATATCCCTTTATAATTAAAAAATTGTGAAAACAGCAATTGTTGTTTTTTATTTATCATGAATTTTATTTTTCACATAAAATGGTTTACCGTTTCGATTTTGTTCAAGTTTAATTTTTTTTCATTTTTAAAATTTACTTGATTCCTGTTTTGATTTGAATTTTGTGTCTTTTCGTTTTTTTTATAATTATTTTAGAATTTTTAATTTCTGTAAAAGCAACCACCTTTAAAAATAAATGGAACATTACATAAATTACATTTATTTTGTACCAACTATAAATTCTATTAAATTTTGTTGAGAAGTTTTTAAATAAAGGTTTTATTACAGGAAAAAATAAACAGATTGCTCTTTTTTAATAGACTAAACAAGAAATGTATATTTTTTGGTTACAAATGTAAAGTATCAAAAATTTTTGATTACACAAAAACTAAAAAAAAAAAATTAAAAAGCCAGAATATTGTATATAAAAAACGTATTGTATATAAAAATAAGAGGTTAAAAAAATAAAAAAGTATTGAAGACACGACCAAACTTCTTCAAAATCAGCCAGCACAGACATGGTAGCCTCCGTTGCCTAGTTGGAAAGACGCCTGTTTTTCGGAGCTTCGGGTACTATTTCTGTTGATACTCATTTAAAAATGTTCCTGTCTGGTTTTTAAATAAGTCTATTACATCTTTCTGGTTGTACTTTATACAGTGAACGTGTAATGTAATACATGGTAAGTGGGAAAAATGAGAGAAATTAAACCTGGTTTTTTGGTCGCTGTTTGAAACAAGCCAATGAGGGTTCAATCGACCGTTGTGTATTTTAAAATAAACATTATTTTTCGGTTTAAAATTGCCGATAGTCCTTAAAGATTTGTTATCAATCCCTTGTTTTGCTGACAGGCCCACTTAAAAAATCTCATAGTTAACGTAAAGAGTTTCTTGTATTAGGTTTTGAAAATTTGTAATATAATTTAATAACGTAATATAAATATATTTTATTAATTTAAATATCTTTGTGATTCAAATATGTACTCAGGAGGCTTTTTCAAAGTATATGAAGCACATGCTTAGGGGTCTTTGATATTCATTCGATGTTGCTATTACTTGCCTTATTGTGTGTATATGATCTATCCTAGTAGGGAAGTGGCTTGATGGGTATGTAGTCGTATGTAAGTATAAGAAATAATTTTGAATATTTGTATTTTTAAAATATATACGATTTTTAAACCGGTTCTCTGCCTACATATATAATTTACTATACATAATTTTCCAATCCCACATGTTATTTTATACTTTATAAAAAATTGTATATATTTTCAATAAATCACAAATTGAAACTTAAATAGATAAGAAATGTTTAGAAATCCGTGGGATTTTAGATAACCTGTTTTTAATTCAAGGAAAACACTAAAATATTTCCGATTTTATGATTGTTTCCTCTCATTTCAACATTTGTTTTAATTATATACAATATTGAATGACAAACGATAAAAAATAATAAGTAAATCTGCCAGTTTTTTGGAATATTCAAATATGTGTCTGCGGCATGGCATAGTTCCTTTGCTGGGTTGTGTTTATCTGGGTGTCTTTGTGTTTTGTGTGTTTATGTCTACGAATATATTATGTGTGCATGAATATATTCTGGTAAGTCAAAACTATTTTTAAAAAGTATTTTTACATGCTTTGAGCGTTATTAAAATAAATACTATTTATTTATGTGTTTTTCTATGTATTTTAGTATAATACTCGGATGTAAATATGGGCTAAAAACATGTGTGCTGACCCCGGTCGGGATTAACCTCTTTACATTGGGGTCATGCCTAGTCAGACATAAATATTTAAATCAGTAAGAATAACAAAGTCAGTACGTCGGATAGTTAAACTCATTATTTCCCTCGCAACATGTGACATTATCACAACTGCATGTCTTGAACAGTCTACTCGCTCATTCTTTCATCTACATTCAACTTCTTGGATAGGGTATCCTTAAATTAAAAAAAAATTATTTCCGATATTAAGAAAGGTAATTGAAAAAAATACACGTGGTTTAAAGTTGAAGGGCTGTAAGTGCAAAATTGATTTAATTAAGAGTTTCTCTACATTTTTATGAAATATTTGATATGTTGATACATTGTTTCATTATGTTTCAATATTAAATTGGAAGGCAAAATTGAGGTAACAATATAAAGATACCTTAAATGTACGATATGATGTTTAAATATTCAAGAATTAATTATAATAATACAACTAATTTAACTATCTCTATATTCACTTCATAAACCATATTTATTATAGGTTTCGTGACTTACCCCACGTTTGTATCACAGTTATGGAAAAACTTAAAGGATATACTATATTTGATGCAAGCTACGTTTTTTTAATTGAGAGGTTCACATTTTAAATATTTCAATGAAGCTTGCATCCTAACATATGATAAATTAAAATATAAAAACGTGTCGAAAGTACTGAGTTGTTTGATTTTTAACTTTATTTAGCTTCTTGAAATTTTGTTCCTGGAAGCATTTAATCTTGGAGAATTAATAGAAGCATTTTTACAAAATCTTCGGAGATGTATTAAAAACACCGCACGTACAAAGTTATTTATATTATCTTAAAAACACCTTGTACGTACCAAGTTATTTATATTATCTTAAAAACACCTTGTACGTACAAAGTTATCTATATTATCTTAAAACCACCTTGTACGTACAAAATTATTTATATTATCTTAAAAACACCTTGTACGTACAACGATATTTACATTATCTTAAAAACTCTCAGAGATCTCATAAGAATTTGTATTATTTTTGACCTCGAAATATGAAAACTAACTTTAATTATTAGATATCGCTTTGATTGTGCTATGTTATACTTTTGTTGTATACAATACACGCTGGCGGGTTTATTATTTGGTAATTTCTTCCAATAACTAGGAAAATATGAGTGAAGTGTTAGGTGAAAACCAGATTAGAACTTTTCTAAATAAAAATATATTCCAACTGGAATAAAGTCCGTCGTTCACGCTCTTAAGTTTTCTTTTATTGTGGAAAGAATAAACTCTCAATTTTATTAATTTTTATTTATTTAAGTGTACTTATTGACCTATTTTCCTATACGGTTTTTGGAGTCAGTGACCATTTTATTGATTAAGACTTTTCTTGAAGTGTCAAAAAGCTCAGAACATAGAAGCATTCGGGTGACTGAATTTAAACATTAAAAAATACTACATTTTCATGCAAGTGCCTTTTAGTACTTTTGTATTCTTAAAAATTCTGTAAAATAAAAATTTGGAATATTCAATGAAAAATATCGCTTGAATTTGACTATAAGAGCTGAATAATATATCATTCATACGCATAAAATACATTCAATTCCATTTCCTGAACTCAGGTAACATGGAATTTGCCAATCCATTGTTTTGAAAATTATATCCATGGTATTCCATAACAAATTTAACACCTGACACCACACAGATAGACACAAAACCACTCACGACAAAACTATGTTATTGTCAAGTTATAAATAATAAGTCAACTGTCATTGATACACGCCCACGTAGGCTTTGTGCCGTTGACAAGCGCCTTGCCTCGGTGAAATGGGAATGTGAGCCATGTTTCAAAGAAGATTAATAACTGTATTAAAAACTGAATTATTGTTTTTAATTTGATCACTTGTTGTTCTGGTATAATTACGTACATAAACGTTGTACACTCTTGACCTGTAATATTTTGAACTGTTTCTCAATAACTCATTTTAGATTTTTTCTTTTGGAGAAATGATTTTTACATGGAAAAAATATATTTGCTATCTATTGAAAAAAACTGGGATAATGTATGAATTACTAAACCTTTATATAACATAAAGCCTTTCATTAAACAAGTTTATTGTTCTATTATCATCCATAAAACTAAGATTTAAACTTAAAATTATTATTAGCATAAAACCACATAAATTATTAACTGAGCCTTTTCACTGGGAAGCGTGAAAATCATTTTCCTGTTGTTATTATATTTGGACTTTTATCTATTTTTTTCCTGTACTATACATTTTATTGGATGTAGATACTTGGCTTAAACCTGTAACAAATGTTAAATGAATAAAAAATCCCATTGTTAAGTAACGAAGTAATATCTAAATACAACATTGTACACTTGGAGTAAGGACAGATTGATGAAATAATGCCTAAAAGAGTGATCTGATTTTTTACATTTTTTGATATTATTTTTTACATTTTTGATAATTACGTAGATACCCTTGTGTGATATTTTATTACTAATTGGCTCTAGTCACCAAGTAAATGTTAGATTTTAGTGAAGGACTGTTTTACACTTTAATAACTCGTCTACTAGAAAAAGTGACAGTTTCTCGCAAGTATTGTGAAAGGAGTTTATTATCTTTTGCTGTGACATATTAACCTATTTATTGTTTAACTTTTTAAAAATTTTCAATTAAACTACAATATTGCTATTGTGCCTTACTTGAGATCAAGCCACATTGACGATTTGTCCATGCCATGCCCCTATTAGGATAGGCAAAGATAACAGGTTTCCACTTTATTATATTCTGGAACAGATATTTAAAGTGTTCATGCTTAAACTCTTTATATAAACATTTTACACACTTCCCTTTTTGGAATTATATTAATTTGGTAGGTTTTCTAAAACTTTTCGTATTTTCTATACTACTTGTATAGATTATTTTTGTAAATCTTTCATCAGTCATTATTTCTACGCGGCCGATCCATTTCAATGCTCCTTTCTTAACCTTAAGCATTTCATAGTCCTTTGTTCCGCATTTTTTTGAATCATTAAATTACTAATAAAATAATAAACACGTTAAAACTGATTGAAATATTTAAAAGAGCCAAATAAAAACCTACAAATATCTATAAAACTTATATTGTTCCAACCTTATTAATATCCTTCTTTAAACAATGCCTTTTGAAAAAAAATACCCTTGATTGAAGAGTGCAATCGATCCATGAAGACATGACTGATGAATCAATTGAATAGCGTGCCATTTCACATTCTTGATTCGGCCTAAATCAGGAGAGAGTCTGCAGCGTGTATAGAATGGATGACATGACGAAATAAAAAAAAAACAATGTCGGGCTGATCGCTATCTGATCATTGTGAACAGATGACGGCTGTGTATCGTTACCTTGCATTGTTTTTGGTTGCTTAATATTCATCTGATTACATCGCGGTCCTTATATCAAACAAATTTAAGCCGAATCACGACGGATGCTCTTTTGATAGAATGTTTTATCTTGATTTATAAGTGAGATTTAAAACTGAGCTTCCCAAATATTTTTGTTTCTATCGCCTTATAATTCTTACTAAGAAATATTTTACTTAACCGACAGGTTTGCAATATTTGATACATAAACTCTTCCAATTAATGCTTTTTTGTCAAAAGTCGAGTTACACGATACCATAAAAACCTCAGTAATCACTTATTTAGATTAAATAAATAAAGGTTTGTCGATAGAAACATAGTATTTATTTATAACCTGAAATTACATATACTCTAAGACAGTGGAAAAAAACATTAGGGAGCTTAAGGCTATCAAAAGGTCTGGACTTATCTCATAACATCCTCCCAATCGAGATTACACTTTACCAATAAAGCTCGGCCAGGAGGACATCAGATGTTTTTTTAATCCATAAATTACTAGACATAAAAATTAATGATAGTAAATTAGCAGTTAATTCTAACATACACTTATTAAATATGTATGTAAATTGTTTAATATATAAATGCACACATACACACATAATCTAACTGCCAGTTCAAAGAGAGAAAATAAAATACGAGCCCAAATAAAAAAAAAATATTTAGAATACTCATGGAGCAGAGTCCTAAACCAAGATTTTTTAGGAATAATAATAGCAAATGCTATTGTTCCTAAAGAGTTTTTATATATGGTTTGAAAACAAAGTACTTTGAATCACATTAGACCCGTGAGCAGAAGATGATGTAGATTCTAGGAGGTCAAGAAGTAATAGGAAGGTCTGTTCCTTTTCTCAATATAAGATCACCGACGTCAATAGCTAGCTAATAATAAAATTGGATTTGTTAACGAGAAGAACTATTCCTTTCCCAAAATCGTTATTAGTACGACGGTCGTCCGTTTGGCTTTTCTCAATAGACTTCACTCAACTTCATATCGTTTAAAAAGTAAAAACAATTATTTCTGTTTCCTTGCCACATGATGCAAATCAAATTGAATTTACTGAAGTAATTACAAAACATAAGAATATCACTAATTTAATAAAATGAAAAAATATTACCCGTTTTCAAATCGAGCGTTAGAGTAATATTGATCTTATCGTTTATATTTATATCCTATTTTCTTGGTTCTCTTTATGTCCTTAAACATAAAATAATTTTAACATATTCTCATTTATTCTATGAAGAATACTCAAATTTAATTAAATCATAATTTTTTATTCGCACACATCTAGCGCGTGTGAGCGGCAAGGCAAATCAAGGCAAACTCTTTTACTTGACTAAGATAATTTTTTCGGGTACCATTAGGAATTCAACTCGAAACTTCAGGAGAAAGTCAATCATCTTATAAACAAGGATACGAAGTTTGGAAATCTTTGTGTCAATAATAATTTTCAATATTAATTTTCACAATGTTTCTTCTAAAAACATGAAAGAAAGCTGTTTTTGCGCTGTCGAGTATATCGAAAAAAATATTATAATTTCATCAAACTAAGATAAATCTAGCCCTCAAGATATAGCGAAACCCACTTTGACATGTTTTATTGAAGATAAAAGATCTTTTAACAAGCGAGGTCTGTCAACACCTATTCTGTGTTATTATATTTCAACGACAGTTAATACAATACTTTCTAATTTAAATAACTTACTCATCCAAATTGTGCAAATAAAAAATCCAAACTATACTATACGCATAAGGTAAAAAAAAATATGCAAACAACAATGCATGAATAATTTAGGCACACATCTCCAGTTAGATGATTTTGGCGTTAAAATTTTCTTTGCATCTTAGATTACACAGTTTGAAAATAGAGATGTGTAAAAATAACTCCTCTATCGCCATCGTAAATGTCATGATATTCGATAGTCAGTAAACCTGTAACAAGAAAAAAATTACGATGTTGAAAAATGTCTTTGAAGAGATAAATAGTTCTGCTATCAAAACAGAAAAAAGGCTAGATTAGTTCATACAAACTTAAGTGAATTTTTTTTTGTTAAAATAATCGAACCACTTTTAGTACACGGTGTATATGCAACTATATAGATATTTGAATAATTCATAACATTTATAACCAACAATCATCAAAGATGGCAACAAAATATTAATGAGTGTACTTTTATAAGTTCCTTAGCTTTCTATGGACAACATTAGAAATGCTTTTGATTTTCAAGTGATTGTTAATGAACGAAAAATAAGTTTACAGATATCCTTAAAAAATTAAAACCACGTAAATGAAGCCATTGGATGCTATGTAAAATAGATGATCTTTTACATATTTCCAAGTATTTTATACTCCTACTTATCCATTTATAATCATTCTCGCTAGATAAATATTCCATTGTCACTCTTGCAATTGTAACTCAATTATCCATGTCGATGACATCGATAACATCTTTCTAGAGTCTGCTGTTTCACTATTCTTTGCCGTTCGTCTAGTTTCAAACAGAATAAGTGATAAATAGAATTTACGTAAATTGAGACAACGAACATAGAGGAGTTACTATAATGATACATTAAAACAATCACATAATATTTATTAACGTAACTTCCACTTATATTGAGGTCTTCTTATTTGATTTAAATGGTCAATGTTCTCTAATGCACTTTTATTGTATCTATTATATTATCTAATTCTTGATAAATGTGTTACTCACAAGGGCTTTTACTATGATTTTCTTTGAAATTCGGTTAAGTACAAACAGTTTGATGTACAGAAGATGAGTGCAAATTTTAGATGAGAACAAATTAAAAGATAATTACAAATGTCAAATGCGAATGACTTAATTAGCAGAGAATAAGGATGATTTACAGATTTTGGTAAATAAATTGTACGAGAGATGTGAAGAGAAGAAGAGAACGATCTGAGAATGAATGTTACGAAATCCAAAGGTGTGGTGATAGAAAAGGGTGTTAGGAAAAGTAATGCAATATATCGATGAGCAATGAAATATTAGAGCGAGTTGAAGAATATTTCTATATATTGTAGAATATTGTGAAAAGTAACGAGGAATATCAAACGCTATGTAACGATAGGAAGCCAAGTCAATGGGGCACTAAAACACCTGAGATTTCGTATGTATGTTATGTAGATGAGGCAAAGTATACTTCAAGGAAATTCTGGTGATATCTCATCTATGCCTACTCCAACAGCGTGATGATTCATATGTACAGAGAGTTTCGAGAGCCGCTATCTCAGCGATGAACCGAGTCACCGATCTAAATAGGGCTTATCAATCAAAGTTTTCCGTCAAGACATTTTGTGTTTCGGTACTAATTGAGTGCAACGGGCAAACTATGAAGCTAAGCATGGACGCAAATCTGGAAAACGGCTTTTTGTATGAGGAATCATAAGTGCTTTACTATCACTAAATGGCACCGATAACTTAACTATTAACATCATCATCTCATCAAGTGCTTTAATATTCAAACGAATGTTCAATTTATTTCACAATCCCTTTCAAAATATTTAATCAAAAGTGGTTGATTTATCTCACGAATGGATGTTGCTATATATGATAATGTAACTAATTAGTATATATGTGTATGTTTTGTAAGTATGCATAACATATATTACATTTGGATATTTGTGTGTTTATGTCTATGAATATATGTGTGTATGAATATATGGATAATTTATTGATAGTCTGAAAAATATACATGAGAAGATGTTGTTATTTGTTTAGTCCAACACTGTTCATTCCAATTTATATAACGGTATAACCCTACCAGTTTCAAGGGGTTTCATCTCATCATTATGGGAGCATGAACAAGATTTGTTTGTGCTCCCCTGATGATGAGGTGAAAATCTTGAAACCAGTAGGGTTATATCGCTATATAAAGTGGAATGAAGAGTGTTGGATTAAACAAATTACAATGTCTTTAAAGTTCCACAGTGTTAATGCTTGAACTATAAATAAGAAATAACATATATAAGAAGTATATTCTTTCAATAAGTGCTCGAAAGTTAAGTTTTTTTATCTGTGTGTGAAGTTGTAGACTGAAAAACATTGTGGTACCTCCGATTGGATTTCTTTTCTTTACACTGGGGTGATGTTTGGTCCGGGGGAGGGGGAGAATTAAACAAGATGAATCCAGAACTTTCGATGGAATCTGGTTTGGACTGTTTGTTGTGAATCGTGTGAAATCTAGATCAGTGTGTATTTTTTGGTTTTGCTTTGTTTTTGCTGTTGATTAAGGAAATGAATATTATTATTCCCATGAAAAGAAAAAAAAAACATTAATTAGATATGAAGATAAAGAAATACCGAGATACAAAGATGTAGCATGTCTTGTAATTTTCGCC
Source organism: Odontocerum albicorne (assembly GCA_949825065.1). Classification (NCBI taxonomy): domain Eukaryota; kingdom Metazoa; phylum Arthropoda; class Insecta; order Trichoptera; family Odontoceridae; genus Odontocerum; species Odontocerum albicorne. The sequence continues at coordinate 23,140,109 of OX463848.1, read as the reverse complement.
TACCTCTATAGAGATATGGTGGCTTGATGGTTTCTATACATGTTAATAAAACGGTTACAACAATCTGATCACGGTTATCTATTATAGAAAGCTCACATCAGACTGGTGGAAGATTTAAGATAATGTTAATTACAGTTCAGGAGTGGGCAATTGGCGCGTTTCTTTGAGGTGCCCACTTGGCCTTAGGCCTTGCTAGACAGAAAAATATTTTGCTCTGCTCGTGGTATTACATCTTAATTTATTGGTTTCGCCTAGGACTTAATGAGAAGATAAGCAGAGTTCTGAAATGTAGATAAGCGGACTCTAGGTGAATCATGAATAAGACGAATAAAAATAATGAAATGAGATATTTTAAATTATATCGCTAGTACCGCTATCTGATATGTTGAAACTTAAGATTTCACTGTCGACATATTTAAGTTAATCGTCTTTCTATTATACGACTTAGATAGCTATATAGAGATAATGTTTGCAGTTACATTGATATGTACAACAAAATAAGTGTACAGAAAATTAAAAGTATCTTGAAAATTATGACCATTTAAATTGTTCACATTCTAAAAACATATAATTTAGCAAATTGTTAATATGCAGATTCTTATCTAACAGAAGTATCTTAATCGATAATCCTATTTAGGTGCAAGCTTCATGAAAAATAATGTAAATATTGTTACATACATAAATATTATAACGCCGTGCGCTTTGAGGGGTAGGCAGATAAATACACAACTTTCGCCTCCTCTACATCGCGGTATGTACAAACTTCTATTACCTAATAATAATACAGTTCCCACTATAACTTCTTTTAAAATCTGATCCATTCTATCCAGCCATTTTGTCGTCTATAATTATAACCTTAGATTTCACCATATTCATTTTTAAACATTTTACTAGGCATCTCCCATGTCTTAAATCGTCTTTATTTTCAGAAAGCAATCTTTCTTTTATTAGTTTTTATTCGAAATGGATTCGGACATATTAAAGAGTGTGACTGAAAGACAACGTTGTTCTTTACCTCATTCATGGAACCTTTGATCTTAGAACCAGTTGAGAACTACTCCATATGTGAAGAGGAAATACAATGACTACATGTCTAGCACTTATGAACAATGTTACCAGACAAACTCTTATACCATACTTGGATATTTTTTAATTTTATTTTCTCAGGTATCATCAGGAACAGGATCCGAAACCCTCGGGAAAAGAATCCGAAATGGATTACTAAGACTTGTGGAGGACTCTCCAATGTTTTACTGCTGAAAATATTAATTGTTATTTTTTTTATTACTTGTGTAAAAAGTTGTAAGACTTAATAAAATAAAGTATTTTAAAAGTTATACATAGTTAACATGAGGTTTTTTTACATTTATCACTCAAATAAACTAGAAATAACATCTTAAGAAGCAATTAGATTAGTAAATACCACTATTATGTCTCCTGCGTTAAAGTTGTCATAAAATATAAAAGATAATTAAGTTTTAAAGCAAATGAACCGATCTTTGCTTCAATTATTGAAATTGACGGATTTGCGTGTTTTGCGTAGTAGATTAACATGCCAAAGAATCTCTTTAACTGTTAATAATCTACTGGATTACTTCCTTCCAGTAACATGGCGAAGGGAAATATTATTACAAACATCCCCATTGACATTGCATATATATAATGAAGTAGTACATTTCCGTTATAATTTGCGCTATTCAAAATCATTGACCAAATTTTGCATTAAATTTTTTCTTAAAAAAAAAAACAAATTAGTACTATAGTCATTGATACCGTCACGCTGTTTCCTTGTTGAGGTTAGCAAAGAGGATAAAGCGCTAGAATTTCCTATCGAAATACTTACCTTTCGCTTCCTCTACATCCTTACACCTTCTCATACAACTCCTACGATTACTCTGACTTTTTACATTTCCTTTTTTTTAATATTCATTTGATCTAACCATATTTTCCTTGGTCTTTCTTTACAACGTCTTCCACTCACATTTAAATTGTGTATTTGTTTAGTAATTCTTTCTCTATTTATTCGTTCCTTATGTCTAAACCATCTAATATGCTCTGCATCTTATTAAATCCACTTTATTAGAAATTATGGAGATAAGAAAAGTCTAACTTAGTGAAACATCTCTTCATCACAAATAACATTGACCTATTCTATGACCTAGTTGGCTAGTCTTTAATAATTAGTTTCCGGTAAAATTTCTGATATCCAATAATATTTAAAAATTGTCCTAGTCTGGTAACAATGTATGTAAGCGCTAGACATGTGCTAATGTAGTTAGTAACCTGTCTATATACAGTAGTATTTTAAATAAATATGATAACGAACTGTAAGTTACTTGCTTACTCCGGTGGTTTTTAATAAGAAGATTCGATTACTGGAACCGAAGACAATTTTATCTTCCAGTCGTATTTTTAACATGTCTGCATTATCAATTCGAATACATTAAGGAACACCGTACGAATGAATTAATCACAACAGACTGTTGAACGATGATTTTTAAACTATCCAAGAATGAGTCTTAAATTCTTCCACGAAGATAATTTAAATAACCAATTGTCAACACGGAACCCAAAATATTATCTCAGAATTGGGTATTTAAACCATAGGATTTTTCATATATATCTTATGCCCAATAGTATGTTGAGCTTTGAGCTTACAGAGTTGCATTATTCTTTGCTATGACATCCCAGAAATTCGGCTTGTAGAACGTAAACTTTATTTAATTGGTTTTTAATCATCTACTCTGTACGTATAGTCTTAATTCATAATAATGGATAATCTTATCAATAGCAACCCATTTTAACATCGATTTTGTATTAAAAACAAATCAAATAAGTGATATTCTATACTTTGAGTATTTTCCATTCAAGTCATTGTAAAATGTTTAAAAATAATTGTGCACAACAGTGTGCTTGATCTGTGGAAGCAAAGTCTGTGCATCGAAAGGTAATGATCAGAATATACATATATTGTTGATATGCTGGTCTAGAATATCTGGTATTACAATGCTTGCATTGCGTAGAATATCTGATATTTCAATGTAAGAAATGATTGGCTTTAAAATTATCATATGATAGAGATGGGTGTTTTAAGTCGAATTAAGTAATAAACCATGATATGATTTGGCAACATTTAGAAAAATATTTACGATTTACTTACTAAAGAAATATTTAAAAAATAATCTCGAAAAAAATAAAGATAAAAATACACATCTAACTTGTTTTACGAAAAATATATGTTCCTAAAAAGTTGTCCGTAAATCTAAATTCCGTATATCAAATTAATTCTTTCCATAAAGCGAATTTGTTAATTGTTTTTTTTTTTCAATTCCGTTATAGCGAAATTTTGTTAAAAGTCCGTTAATTGTCCGCAAAGCGAGATGTATGTATATATTCGTATAACTCATTTGCTCAATACACACAAAAAACACTTAATTTTAGGCTTGGACGACTTCTTTGGTAATCTCGCTGAAACCCAGTTTTTTTTAAAGAATTCTAGCATAGCTTTCACTTAAGGCCACTTTAATGATTTCTGATTGGTTGGAAGAGGTTTCCACATGGCAATAAACCCGCCAGGTTGTACTGTATACAACAAATGTGTAATACAATACAAAAAAAAAATGTATATACTAGGCGTGTCCACAAAGTAAGTGTACTGAGGCTCTCACGACCGGATGGATTTTATTTTCGACATGTTGGCTACACTTCCGTGTAGCCTGACCCATCCCCTCCGCAACGAGACCGGTTCGAGGTCAGTACGTTGAGAAGTGTCGACGCGACAACACGTTTCGTGAAAAATGTCAATCCAATCTCCCGCCAAGTGCGAAATTTTGTAAAAAGCCAAGAGTTTTTGAGGCGCTGCAAACTCCATGGAGATGAATTTCTCCGCTCCATCGTTACTGGAGATGAAACTTGGGTTGCACACTACACGCCTGAAACCAAAAGGCAGTCTCAACATTGACGTCACACCTCTTCACCCTCCACCAAAAAGTTCAAAACCACAATTTCAGCCAAAAAAATCATGGCATCCGTGTTTTGGGACTGTCATGGCATAATTTTAATTGAATATATGCCTCAAGGGGAGACCATCAACTCTGCAAGATACTGTGAGACCCTAAAACAATTGCGGAGGGCGATTCAGAACAAGAGGAGAGGCATGCTGACAAAGGGAGTCTGCCTGCTGCACGACAATGCCAGACCACACACGGCCAACGCCACGAAGGAACTGCTCGCCTCGTTTAAATGGGATGTCCTGAACCATCCCGCGCATTCCCCTGACCTAGCACCTTCAGATTACTATCTCTTTACCTTCCTGAAGCTGCACATGGTTGGAAAAAGGTTTTCAACTGACGAGGAGGTAAAAGAGGAGGTGGAGAAGTGGACGGAGGGGTTGGCGGGAAACTACTTCGAGGAAGGCATCAAAAAGTTGATACTCCGCTTCACCACCTGCATTGAGAGGAATGGCGACTATGTCGAAAAATAGCTTACATATAGTATGTACTACGGTAACCACGTAATTTTTTTGTTTAAATAAATAAAATTGTAACCTACACAAATTCAGTTCACTTACTTTCTGGATATGCCTCTTATATCGGAATTTCAACATATTTTTTGAGATCTTCAACATATTTTTAAGAAAATAGACGAGAAGAAACAGAAAAAAACTACATGATTCACACCGTCGCGCTGGATTTTTGTGTCAAATAAATAAAAACGATCACTGAGGGAATTTTCAAGACATTAAACTGTCCAAATATATCCAAGATTGCGATATACTGATTACCCATCGATGTAATCTAAATACGAGAGAATTCGAGTAATAGTTTCACAACTCTCGGATATGTCCATAATATTCTCGTAGCATCATTAAGTGTTTTTTCGAATGACTTGAATTGGAAAAGAGCAACCATGATGAGGCATATTTATACATATCAAGTGTATTTATATCGATCTATTACCACTTGAAAAGAACTTGACGCTTTGGCAACATGTTCGTTTCATTCTCAGTAGAGTGGACGGGATGCCCGAGATAATTGTAGTCCGCCTTGAGTCATCAGGTCATGCCATAATTCCTTCTCTCCTCACAATGCTGCTCCTATGATTGAAAACTACCGTGTTATTATGCAATAACAACACCAAGGTATCATGGCTTCATCCAAAGCTCCTTTGGCTAACTATGTCTTGAATAAAACGGGATTAGCTTATATTTAAGGATAACGAGACGATATATGCAGAAAGAAGTTGCGGTATATCCAATTGGAAGCTATGAATCATCAAAGGTTTTTGTAGAATGTTGGTTATATTCATTGGTTGTAAGAAATAAATGTATAACAACTATAGTGCGTCAATATAAATTGCTGATCTTAAAAAAACTTTTGTCACGTACGAGGTCATATGCATGCAGGAGGTGTGGGCATTGAATGGTGCTTTCAGGAGGTGTCTTACACCTCCGTGGCTTTGTTGACCAGATAGCTGGCTTCTAGCTTGGGTGTCACCGGTTCAATTCCGTGGGACCCCAGATTCTTAAAATGATTGTAATCAAATTTTCACTATGTACCTCTTTTACATTTCTCTGATTGATTTGAAGAGATTGTCACATGCTCATCAAGTTGGGCTGTATACAACGAAAGCGTTATACAATAAAATTAATAATTATTGAATTTTTCTAGGAAGCTTTAAATTTAATTTTGACAGCATAGTAGTCGATGTTTGGTTGTTGTCAATATTCATTTTTCGCTGTTTTACACTTTAATTTTATATAGTACTCATTCATTGAAATTGTACAACCAGTCTGGTTTATTGCTAATCTCTTATAACCAACCAGTGAGATGTTAAAGATGACATAAGTGAAAACAAGAATGGGAATTAAACTTCCGGGCTGGGAGACAGGTGTTTTCCTAACTAGACTGCTTACATAGGTCGTGTATGTGATGTAAACATTAAAAATAATTAGTAATTATGAATGAGATTTTTTTAGTCCTACCGTAATAATGGATCGTAATTAAGACTGATTTAAAAATAGCAACATTCCAATTGATTAATCAAATAGTACGTACATACCATGATGCCATTTTCCTGTCGAGGTAGATAGAGGAGAGAGGCCACAATATTTTTTTATCGCGACAAACTCCTTCGTGTCCTCTACATCCATACATTTTCACTTACAGATCCTACGATTTTTTTGACTAAATATTTCCTTATTTCAAAATGTCATTATCTTCATCGAGCCATAGTTTCCTTGATTTTTCTATACTATGTTAATCACTCATATTTGCACTGTATATTTGTTTTGTTAGTTTTTTCTTCATTAATTCGTTCTACATAGCCACATAACATCAAAGTGTCGATGTTCATCTTTCATAATATATCAGTCTTATTTTTATTATTTTTTATTGTTATATGTGGTATATCTGGTGGGATTATTGCTAAACAGCAACTTTTCCCAACCGAGCAGCTTATCTTGGTAACGTTCAACTGTTTTAACCAATGACAGATTAAACAAAAAAAAAGTTATGTTCAAGTAAAAAAAATAGCCAATCTCTAATCAATAACGATAGAAATAGAGGAAACGAGTTTGTTCAAGGATAAGAAAAAGAAACAAAGGAAAATAGAGTTTAAATGTTATTCCGAGTATAGTAATACATTTTATTTCTTTCTCAAACGTAAATGAGGATGGTACATATCTGATGACTCTTGGAAGTTCGTTCCACACTCATGCTTAGTGAACTGCAAATTAATTTAAGTAAAATGTGGTGTGGTTTGTTGGTATGCAAAGCAGTCTATCATCGCCTGATCGAAGACAAAGTCTTTGCTTTGAAACAAAATGGAATATTTATTTTTTTCAAAAGTGCAAAGTTCTCATTCATCCATAATCATTTCAATTCGATTTCTAAATAGGTAATAATTTATTTTGTATCGATGTATTTGACTAAAGATTTATTCTTTGTTCGTATCAATGTATTTGACCAACGATTCATCCTTGGTTTGAATAAAAACTCATCTAATAAATTATTTTAAAATCTGACATCTTAGAATAGCTCCTTTTAACGCTGCCACATCGAAGATAAAAAAGATGAACGCAAAATTCCACAAGTTACTGCTTCTCTTCTAACAAGCAGCATTTTTTCACGTTTCTCGTATGTTTATTTATATAGCGGTTTCGTTCAGCAATAATAGTACACCGAGTCCCAAATTACATGGTCCGCTGATAGGCTGGCCGCTCTTCTATAGACAGGTAATGATTAGGTAGCCTTCATCGAGAGCAATTAGCCACGGATGGTACAGGAGGCCTATTTGTAACGAGCATCACAGAGCATCCAGCGACCAGGCGAAATTGAACAATTTGCTAAGTGTTAGGAAGAGAAGAGATAGAAACCTGTTTCGGATACTTTTTAATTTAACAGTACCGTCTTATTTGGAATATGTTCTTTGCTCTCTTTTGTGAACTATAAATATTTTAAAGTGGGAACTGCAGAATAGTTTTTAACTGCTTAAAATAAATTGGGGAGGATATTTCATAATAATCAAAGCTTGTTCATCGTTTAATAATATTTTATCTTCACAAAAACACGTTCACAATAACTTCAGGTAATCAATAAGGTGTGACATTACTAAACGCTGCTTTATATTGTAATAAGAAAAGAAAAAAAACAAATCTGAAAGCTAAATTTTTTGATACGTTTTAAACTATAAAGGAAGTGTCGAGTTTTGCATTTCATTAATTATCAAAGTAAAGTTGGGGAATATGTAAGCCTCGAAAAAAGTCGTGGTTACATCAAGACCAGATCACATCAACTGTATGATAGGAATGCCAACCTCCAGGCTTAAAATGATTTTATTGAACTTAAGGCAAATTTTAAAGTTTACAAAATAAAGTCATATACTTCTGAAAATTATTCAAGATGCGTAAATGGTGATTTTTACGCTGGCAATTAGTAGACGAATTTTCCAAGTTCTACTTTTGTTTCGAATGATATCATTTCTAAATGAAGCATCAAAGTTAAAGGTTTTTTTGTTTTTATAAAAAATGTTGTTCTTTCATAGTAATGGGAGTTTTGAGCATATATTAGAAAAGTCGATCATTTGAAACATTTCTTCATCACAAGTTTTTATCAAATAATGAATCAATATCAAAACATTTATCATAGAAAATTGTCAACAAGCATCCCGAAATCATCGTCTAAGATGTAATGAACTTTTAGCCTTCCAAGAAATCTAGCTTATCTGAAGGTAGACTTGAATGCATTGTTCTTTGACCATCCACTCTCTGGATCTAGTCTATTTTGATTAATCAGATACGTTTTAAAACAGAACATTCTAATGCACATCATCTGATTTAATCCCCTTTTCAATATTCAAAACATATCAAACACAAATAATATTTAGTCAACCATTTGACATCAATATTTTCATTTGATATACATGTTTTACAATACATCTTTGTGCTTGTACAAATGATACCAACGCTTGGTAATTGGACATACTTGTAACACTCTAAGAAGAAGAATTTGATCAACTTACAATCAATCTAACTTGTTACTTTTTATTGCCGAAGATAAGTAAGAGAAAGTCTTAAAACACATCGTGCGACAAAATGAGGAATATATCTTGATGAAATAATTAACGCCGTGCATTTTTCTTGGGAAATTAAACTAGTAAGAGGCTCGTTCTAATTTTATGTTAATTAAAAAAAAACGTCAACTAATTAAGATATCGATATTTAAAATGTTAATTAATTCCCTCGAGGTCACTATTATTTCAATTAATTCCCTCGAGATCACTGTTATTTTAAACTTATCAAAAGTATTTACTAGGTCAAAGTGTTGTTGACTTGAAATATTTTGAATAATCTATCAATGTCATTACTTGTTTTTCATTCATTGATTTATAAGTCTAATATTTGACAGATACTTGGCTTCAATACACGGATCATCCAATTAATCCACATTATTTAATATTATTTCCAAAACTCTATCAATGACGTCCGTCGTTTAAGTAACCTAGACGTTTGTTGCGCAACCCAGGGGTTGTGGGTTCGATTCCCGCTGGTTCACAACTTTTTAAAAATATTTCGGTATGGTTTTCCCTTAAGACTTGTTGTACGTCCTTCTGGTTGGTTGTAAGAGGCTGCTACTTGGTAAGAATTTCGTCAGATTTTGCTGTATACGACGAGTGTATAATACAATACAATAATAGCACGCTAACACTAGTATATTTATACCACAAAGCAGGTAGTTCAAATTCCTTATATTGCTTTTTCTACACAATTTATATTGTGACACATGATTATACCTCAAGGCTCTCTTCAGGCGAATTGATTCCAGTTTATTTCGAGAGCAATGATTAGATCCAACTGGTGTCATGTTTTATCGAAAGTGTTTGTGGTATATTTGCCCAAAGAATATATCGTAATTAGAGGTAAATTTTTCAGCATTCTGTGGTTATTTATGAGAGTTTAATTTTTTATTATTGCTTTGTGTATCTCTAATTTTTTCTAAAGGTATTCTTTTATATGACTTTTATAAAATTTTATCTCTACTTTCCTTAAAATAATTATTTCTTTCTATAAAAACTGTGTAGTTTGTCATTTCCGAAGAAACATGATACTAGTTGGATCAAACATTACTCCCGTGAACGTCCGAAAAGAGCCTCGATGTAGGAGGTAGAAACTCATGTCGTGGTGACATATTCAATTTGTGGAACTACAAAGTAATTCGTTATTTAATATTAAAAAAAAATCATTTCAAGGCATTGTTATTTTTTCCTTAAACTTACGTATCGTAAAATTTTAATCGTTGATTCCCTTTGTGCTCATTTAAAAGAACAAAACAATATTTTTGTACTTGTAATATGTAATGAAATCTGGTGATAGATATATTTTAAATTATATCAATTTGAAAAAAAAAAACAGATTACAAATTGTTTGAACACTATTGAAAATTGAGCCCGAATACCTCATGCGGAAGCCACACTAAAAATCATATTTCCAAGCTTCAATTTATATAAAAAAAATAAAGTTTTCAAATTGGCTTTCTTCGGCATATTTTTCAGTATAAGGCAACCAATAAATAAAATTCAAATACAAAACCAGCTTAATACCAGGCCTCAAAAAATGTGTAATTTTTTCAATAAACAGGAATTCCAGTTAATATTTTTTGAAAGTGAAGGTCAAAAAGTCGGAAGAAATGTGATATTCATTATGTAGTTTTTTTCTGTAGACACAGCGTGATATAATTTATTTTATTTAAATAATCTCACTTGAAACCTACACGAAAAACGGTAAAACGACCATACATGAATGCGCAACCTTTTTATTTACCGTGTTCGTGAAATTAAAACTTAATATTCAATCAACTTGTAGTATACTTCCAAATTTTTATTATTATTCTGCTTCTAACGGATAACTTTCAAAATAATGAATTTTACAACGAAAATATATACATTGTGTAAAGTGCCAAAAATTTATTTTATTGTGTAATAACTTTCCACCGTTTCCACCAAATTAACGGTGGAAAGTTTTTACACAATAACATAAACAATATAATAACGGTGGAAAGTTATTACACAATAACATAAATAATAAATATAACATAAATACACATCATCACACCGTGTTCCCTGCAGGGTTGGTCATTTGAACAGCTCTCTACACTTTCCTATCCGATTATATAACTTTTGTCTCATCTATATTCATAGATCGCGGGCATGTACAACATTCTATTGTTAGATTAAAATGTTACACGATTTTTAGAAATTAATAATGAAAAAAAAAACACTGCAAAAACTGTGTGCTCTTTAAAAAATCAATACACTAAATTATAGATAATTGAATATTGTTTCCTTTGAATGGGAGGTTATTTAGAGACGTGGCGTATTTTTTTCGAGAATTTTAAAGCAATGAGAAGAAATATTAAGACGAGAATGTGCAAGTTAACATTATAATATTTGTGTTAATATATGTGTATATGTTTTTAATAATATACTCCTTATTTATTGTGCGTATACATCAGTCCTGTCCTGTTTCATATTTTTTTATTTAAATCAATTCCATAGACACTTTTAAACTATAACACAATAATCAATATTAAATAAATTAATTTAAATTTTAAATTCAGAAATGGTCAAATAATTTTCAAATAAATTAAGTACACGAGTTTAACAAATAAAATTATTATTGATCTTTTCGAAAACCAATACTTGTCTTTTATTCTGATAAGTAAACCCAATTCACAATTTAAATTTAAAAAAAAATCGAACAATTATGTTTTTGATCCCTGTATTAAGAAGATAAATCGCATATACAGTGAGACCCGGCTAATGCGTCAACGCAGGTATTTTTCAAGTCTGTATAAATGGGCTACTTAACATGCTCGCCACAAAGTAGCTTCTGGGCTTTTGACGCGACAATCCTCGTATGTAAAAAGTAAAGAAAAATACTTTTATCTTATAGTGAGATGCTAATGTTGTCATTTTAAAATTATAATTACACTTAATCTAAGCTACGTTTATTCCTGAGAAAATTGTTAGATTAAGTTTAATTGTTAAATAACATGTTCTAGTTAAATTATCCAAGCTACCGTTTTTTTGCTGTTCTTAATTGTTGCATTTTATAATACTTATTTTAATACCTGTTGACGTTGGTTGATATCACTTGTATTTTTTAATTTTAATGTAATTTTTACATTCTAAGCAAGTGTTTTGGGAAAAATAAATCAGTTTTGTAAATTGACTATCATTTGTTTTTAAAAAATATTTTTATATTATACAATACAATCTACGTCGCGTCTTAATTTTTCGTTACCAAATGCTTAATTTATTTGGTAAGTTTCTTTTTCGTTGCGTAATTGATTTTCTTGCGCCGTTAAGTAAAAATGTTACGCCTCGAACACTTTTATCTGTATTGTATATTTAGAGTCAAATAAAGACACTTTTCAACCCAGCAAAGTTGCTATGAACTTTTGTACGCGATAAAATTTCGAGAGCTTTTTTTCAATATACAAACGATTTAATTAATTTTTATTGATAAATTATAACATTTATATAAAAAAAAAAATTTTTTAAAAACATAAATCACTGAAAATAAAAATTATAGGTTATCTAACTAGAAATCTATCCATAAACAGATTTAAATATTTATGTATAATATTTTGCTGGTATGGTATTATTTAGTAACGGAATTATTGAATAAAAAACATTTCTTAGTTTAAAATAAAGAGAAATATTTGTTTATAAATTTAGGTAAATAAATGTCCATATATACAGAGCATCACACTGTTTATCTGCCAGACTAGGCAGCGAGGAGAGAGCGCCAGACTTTTCTTTCTGTGCACTCATCCCCTTCTTCTACATCCATGCACCTTCTCATAAACTTCCTACAAATGTGATTGGAAAGCATGGTAGGGGAAACATTCAAAGAAATAATACATTTGAAAGCAAGAAATGTAAGATGTCAGGTAAATCGTAGGAGTTTAATTAGAAGCTGTATGAATGTAGAAAAAGAGTAAGACTTGTGTGTCGAGATTGGAAAGTCTGAGGCCCTATCCTCTCTGCCTATACTGACCGGGAAATGGTGTGATGGTACATATGAGTATGTATTAAACATTATTTTTCCTTTTATTTTTAACTATAAAACGTTATTTATTCAATTACTAAAAATGACCTCTTTTTTCTCGCTATTCAATCTATCTTTCAAAAGATATTATTTTGAAAGATAGATTTAAACACCAATAAATTATTATGTTGCATTTGTGCTAAAAAATATATAGATTTAGAATTGTGCGCGAGGTATGTAACACAAATATAAAAATTGCCTCAGATTTTCAAGGAGACCATTTGTTAAATTGTCCAGTAAAACTAGAAATTAGTTAAGAAATCGTTTCGTGATATTTATCAATTTTAAGTTGACATTTACAAATTGTATCGGTCGAAATGATAAAAAACTAAACGAGCCATGAGAAAGAATGTTTACCACATTTAATTGACTAAAATTAATTGAACCACTACTACATATAGAATTTTTCAATAGCGTTTTTAGTTGGTATGTTTTTGTTTTTGGCGAAAGAGATGATGCTGATTATAATGTATTTTATTAGTTATAGATACATAAATTGGAAAGATTAACAATCTACATTTTTTTGTAATTTTATCGTACACTTATTGTTATTTTGTGTGACGTGTAGTTACTTTTTTGTAATTTTATCGTACACTTATTGTTATTTTGTGTGACGTGTAGTTACTTTTTTGTAATTTTGTGTAATTACGTTTTTTGTGTAATATTTTGTATAATAATTTTGTGTAATTAATTTTATATAATTGTGTGCACTATTTCATTGTAATTTTGTGTAACGTGTGTTTACTTTTCTGATAAAGTGATAGATAATCCTTCGTGGTCAACCATCCTGTAGATAGAAGATGCTTGTGTTTGTATTGGTTTCTCGTATTTAAGCTGTTGTACTACAATAACCAAATATACTTGCCAGAGCAAACCTTAAGTTATGTTGACAAGGAAATCGAAATTCCAAGACGATCAGCAGGTTCAATTCGCTTCAGCCTTTCGTTTTGGTCGATTTTTATAACTCTTAAAATCCCTGTAAAACTTTATGACTAATAGCTTATTAGCCCTTGAGAAAGAAATAAAATAGATTCTTTATGGACTACGATTAAAATCAGTTCAGAAATGAATTCGCCAGGAATCGAACCTGGTGCGAGTGCTTACTAATTGTAGTCAAATAACACAAGTTTCATTTTGTAAGGTAACATGTTTGATTCTCAAACTTGATAACCTAGAAGGTAAGGATGTAAGACATGAATCAATTTACATTCAATTTAACAAGTATTTTATTGCATGCCAAAAATGGCGCGATATACCGAATATATTTTTTATGCTAATTAAATAGTATGTATTACTTCCATTAATTTTTTTTTACAGACTTTAGCAAACTTTGGAGCTACTCGTAAACGTTTGACTTCCTCCACCATTGACGTTTTTCGGACAGCGATAGAAACAAAACATTTAATTTCGAATCAATGGTGTTTATTATTTATTTCGTTCCCAATTTAGCGTTATTCACTACTACCTCTTCTCTTTTTCTTAGATTCATGACATTTCATTTTCTTGTTGTTTGTTTTTATTGTTTATAAATGTTGAACAAATATTTTATTAATTTTTGTGACCAGGTTATCTTTATTTATTTATTGTATGTTACTGTTGTCTAGTTGGAAGTTTCCCCCGCAAGGCAATAATCTCGCTAGAATAAAATATACATGAATTTAAATACTCACTAACCGTATTATTTCGAGTATTTCAATAATCATTTTTGGTACAGTAGGTACTTATCACTCATAAATTATGCGTAAAATAATGTTATTTTATATTTTTTACTTTGAAGTTTAAAATACTTTTATACGAGTATCAAAACAATACTGAGTTTTTCAAATTATCCATCGCTCTGACTTTAAATTTTAAATACTATTGAATCATAACTAACTGAACTAAAATATTAACCCATCAAACTTGACGAGATGTATAAACAGTAATTTAACTTTCAACAGCAGCATAAAATACGCTGGTTATAAAATAAAAAAGGAAACTGATTAAAATTAACACTTCGATTGTCGATGTACGTGTATAGTATATGTTCCGAAGAACTAAATTGAATTGAAACGAAATTTAACTAAAATATTTTTACAATATACAAAATAACTGGTGTTTTAAACATCATTTTGAAGGCCCAACCAAAGGACGAGGTTATTAAAAATTGCAATAATCAGCTTTATTTAATTTCTTATGTCATTATTATTTTGATATCTGCCTGTATCTGACGTATGCGTCACAAAAATAGTATTTTTAAAACATTTTTATTTCCTGTGAACATTGTTGTATCATCTGTAAAATAATTGCTTGTAAAATTGTTATTTGTATAGTCCTCGCATTATCACTACTCCTAATCGGACGGCCCCTGCGCGCGATAAACGCGTGACCAGTGTTGAGTTAGCTAGCGCAGGGTGACGGCATAAGCAGCCCGATCAAGGTGCTTGTGATGAGTTAAACACAACGGATGCAAAATGCAGAAAATATATTCTCGTCTTCTGTAACGTTATAGTGTATTTTTATTTTCACAAAGTTCTACTGGCCAACTAGGAATCTCTTCTCTTCTCCCCGCCCTTTACAGATAATTGAGCGGCAGTCATTCCCCTCTTCTACAGTCTTTGTACCGGTGTTGTACATCTGACAAAATTAAGAGGTATTATTTCTGTTGATAATAGTTTGGTGAAGAGTAGACTTGTGAACAATTAATTGTATGTAACATCATTTGACCCTGCTTTCCCAACTTACTCGTAGATACAAATTTAAATAAAGTCTCAGATATTTCTATTTTGTGTGCTTAAAAGTTCTGAAATAAAGAACTGCTCATCCTCTCTGATTGACTATAAGTTGACCAATGAAACATACGTCAATTACCTTACTTACTCAATTACGTTACGTACGTGTGAATTACGTTACTTACTCGTAGGTGAGTAAAGTTTTTTTAAAAGACTTATTTTTTTAATAGTTTTGTGTAATCTTTTTCCAATTCATAACGTTCATCGATTGATATATTATAATAATCATGTTAACTTTTTTACTTATATTTATTACCTATATTGCCCTTAATTTACACGTGTGTTGCATCAAATAAAACGTATGTATACCAAAAATAATTTTAATTGTTTTGTTATCTTTATTAATCTTAAATATTGTGTTTCTTTTCAAATAATATATATCTGATAATAAATTAATAATAATCAAATAATTATTTGAATCAAACAAAATTAAAAATGAGAACTGTATAAAAAACACTTTCATTTGTTTTTATTAACATTTTATATTAGAATAAAAAAAAAATATAATTTCCTTCTTAATCTCTTCGTGTATTCAAAATGTACTTGTTACAGTTGGAGGGTTAAATAAAAACCAATATCCTGAATTTAACTACAGACGTTGTTAAAACTTAAATAATTATATTATGAATATGGAATGATTTGATTAAATTCAATATTCATATAAATATTCAATATCCATATAAATTCATCGATCAAATTGAACGAGCAATCGGAAATAATTTCATTACTCTCGCCTGTGTTCAAGTTAATACAAAAATGTAATTCCGCTTTGGGTGGTCTATCAATATTTTTATCCTCAATATCATTAATAACTGGTTGTATTTTTATGCAATGTCCGTTATCTTGTTAATACTGCTTTTGGTAAGGCAATTTAAAGTGAATCGAATAATCCAGGTGAAACTAAATATATTACGAGTAGTTACCAAAACGTTTTTATTGTAGAATAGACTTTTATCCGGCAAGCTCGAGACCGGATTAAAGTTAGATGTTATTGTCTAAATACGATTCTTCATTACATACACATATATGAATCATATGAAACCTATATTAATATATCTTTTTTATTGCATTGTGTTGTTAAAAAATCAAAATATCATAATCATTATTTTGAATACAAGTTTATTTTTAGGTTGTGGTATTCTTGTTTCAAATTTCCATTAATATATATTCCATTGAAGTTTTTTTTGTATCGCTCATAAGCAGCCTTTTATAAATTCACGAAGAGTATCATCCATTAGCGCTAATTTTGAATTCTTAATTAAGCTATACAATACGGTTTTTATTTCCAAATAACGCTATACGACATCCTCTATTGCCAAGTCATTGGAAAGACGTCTGTCTTCAAAGGTTATGAATGGGATTCCCGTTGATACCTAATGTTTTGAAAAGTGTGGTGTTTGCTAAATTCAAAATTTTTCTGGTTGGTTGGAAAATATTATCATGTGACAACGAACCCGCCAAGTTCTACTATATACAACAAAAGTGTTTAAAAATGAAAACTGATGTGTTTATTAGTACTAAAAGTAAATAATACGAGTGTTAATGAAAGCACTTGATTAGTTTTCTAATGAAAATATAATTGGTGTTGATAGATCCAGAGATCGCATTTGTTTTAGTCTTAGGTAAAGTTAACAGTGTTAATTTATTTAACATGAAAGTTAGTTGAAGAAATATTTCATTAGAAAATTAAATAAATAATAGGTTTATTGAAAGCAATTTATTATGTAAATAAATATCTATATCTTAAGATTACTTGAGATTGTTAAGGTAATTGAAAAGAAAATACATTTAAGAGAGAAGCTTTCAAAAGGTCAGGGCTTATCTCATAACATCTTTCCAGCCGAGATACACTCCCGTCAATAGAAGGAGTCCTGGCTTTTAAGCTACCTGTACAGGATTAATTATTTTTTTAATCATTTACACATGGCTAACTGGTTTATGAGAATACATTTTTAACAAATAATTATGTTACATATAAACTTTTGTACTTCAATTGTGTTTAATTTATGTAAAATATTCTATAAAATTTTCATGTGTTATTTCTCTAATTGACGTTTTAATATATATTTTTGATATATATGAATTCAAAAATACCACCATTATTTCATATGACATCATGCAAAATTTTGTTTAACGGAGAAAATATTCCAGTAAAAGCGATAATAACAAAGTTTCATGAACACTCAATTATATGTCGAATAAAACAGTTTTACTGTGTCAGCTATTACAATTTATATTTAATTTAATAAAAACATTTATATACTTTAGAAATAGATTCAAGATTATTCTAAGAAGCATGAAGATTGAATTTAATATTATTAAATGTGGTCGGTAAAAAAATGCGATTTGTATTCGGCCGAAACGAGAAAAAGATAGCATTACGAAAGGATATAAATATGTCATTACAATTTTATTGATATCAATTCAAAAATGTATTATTTGGTAAACGCCAGGAAGTTTTTTCTTTTGACTGCAGATAATTGAATGGTTGAATTAAAATAGGCACTAAGTACCAACAAAAAATAAAAAAACTAAGTTTGCAGTTTCATTATATATGACATATAAAACGAAACTGCATACTTAGTTTTTTTTTTGGTACTTAGTGCCTATTTTAATTCAACCATTCAATTAATAATGTAACTTTAGTTGTTCTTTTAAATAAGGTTATTAAGTTTTTAACCGTACATAAAGTTATTTTTACACATGGATTATTTTTAAAACTATTTTTTTAAATGTATGTATTGTGTTTAGTAATAAATTATCTTATTATTTCATCGAAATTTTCATCGAAAGCTTGTACAGTTTATTGATCTAAAGGAGTAATTTTAATGAGATCTATTTTTGTATTATCTTGTTATTTATTACTGTTTTATTCTTGCTCTTGGTTTTGTTTTTTTTAATTACATTATTTTGCGTAACTCTTGTAACGTATTAAATATTTTAACTCAACTTTCTTGATTCCATAATTTGTCTCAATAATGTGATTTGCAAACTATTAAAATTTATTTAATTACCAACGCTTCTGTTCATGTATTCTTGTTAAATATTCATCTATGTTTATTCAATATACGTACTTTATTCTGAAATTTCCAAACGTTATTTATACTCATACACAATTTAATATTTTCCAATAATATTTTGACCTTTAAAATTTTCACATACCATAGAAACGGCAATTGGAATGACATGTAAAACAATATTGAGACAATAAATCCCTTTTTTTATCAATAAAAAAGGTAATAGTTCTAAAATAACAGTTATTTTTATATCAAGAGTGGTAGATTCGATTCTCGTTGGAACCCATATTATTTTTTGAAGAAAAACTCGGAATTGACTGATATTCATTTAAAGTCTCTTTAACATCTTTCTAATTGGTTGGAAGAGATTGCCACATAGCAATAAGACCGTTAGTTGTACTATGCACAACGAAAATTTTATATACGTAGTAAGGTCCAAAAGTTTCCCCCCAAGGAAATGAAATATATATAGAACGACACCACTCTTTTTATTAATCAATCAATTGTTGTTTATAGTTAAGGCATTAACGTTGTGGAGGTTTAAAGACATTGTAATTTATTTTTAACAAACACTGTTTATTCCACTTTTTTTATGACGGTATAACCCTACCGGTTTCAAGGCTTTCACCTCATCTTCAGGGGAGCGTAAACAAGACTAAATGCTGTTCGGACTGGCACCGATATAGACACTTCAACGGTTGGAGGCGGGAGGGGTGAGAGGAAGGCTAGGTATAATTTCGGCCAAGAGCGGGGAGATTTTGGGGAAATAACTATTCAGCAGATGCTCTGATCGGTATACTGACTTAGAAATTTCTAGGGCCTCTAATCTGTCCAATATATTTCCGTTGCCGCTAATATGTAAGAATTTGGCATCATCGATAGAAAAAGTATGATCATACTTTTTCTATCGATGATGCCAAATTCTTACATATTAGCGGCAACGGAAATAGATTGGACAGATTAGAGGCCCTAGAAATTTCTAAGTCAGTATACCGATCAGAGCATCTGCTGAATAGTTATTTCCCCAAAATCTCCCCGCTCTTGGCCGAAATTATACCTAGCCTTCCTCTCACCCCTCCCGCCTCCAACCGTTGAAGTGTCTATATCGGTGCCAGTCCGAACAGCATTTAGTCTTGTTTACGCTCCCCTGAAGATGAGGCGAAAGCCTTGAAACTGGTAGGGTTATACCGTCATAAAAAAAAAGTGGAATAAACAGTGTTTGTTAAAAATAAATTACAATCAATCAATTGTAGTTGAATGCATTTTTGGAAAGATTATTTAATTTTTCAATCCCACAGAAAAATCAAAATTATTTTTATCTTAAAATGGTAGATAACTATATAATGCGTCACTTTTGAAATAATTCCACGTATAAAACTATTTTATCATACGTACATTATTAACCCTTGCCGATCTGTGATCGGACGCGAGTGACCAGGACTTATATTTTATTTTATTTCTCTAAATATACTGATTGCAAGGTCTTCATATTTTATGTATTCCTCATCAAAACCTCTATAATTTGAATGATGTCATTACGAAATAAAAACATTTATAAATATCCACAGAAATGAATATTTTATATTAGATCGACAATTTTTCGAAGTGTGCCAATAAAGTGCGCGTGACTCATTCTTTTTTGACAGTTCATATTTAATATCCGTTCTAAGGACTCGTCACCAGTTTTATAATCCTGATTTTTATTATTTTTTTCTATTTTTCATCTGGCATGTTTTTTCTATTGTTATTTATTATCTGGTATGTTCTATTGTACCGTTACTCTTTTTATGAGAATTGTATATTTGTTACATTTTTCTTTATTATTTCATTTTCAAAAAAATTATAATTCAGATGGCGGAAATTATCGATAGCGATTTGGAATTGGAGGTGACAGGCAATATATCAGAATCCAAAGATTTTGTCGATGTACAGGATGAAGTAGATTCTGATTTGGAGGCCAATGAAGAAGACGAAAAAATATTATTTACATCAAAACATGGATTCGAATGGAGTTCATTACCACCTCTATCTTCAAGGCGTTGGGCATCAAATATTCTCATCGAAGATTCTGAACTGAGAAATTCAAGTATAAATGTATGTTCCATAAAATATATGTTTTGTCTGTTTGTAAATGAAGAGAAGGTTTCTTCAGATAAATTAGAACCAATTAAGTCGATTTTAAAAATGTTTATGGATGCATGCAAGAGCAATTATTCTTCATCTTCAAATATATGTAACTGTAGACGAACGTTTGGCAAACTTTACAGGAAATTGTCCATGTACATGAAGTCTAAACGCGTGTACATGAAGTCTAAACCTGGTAAATATGGCATCAAAATTTGGGTTGCTGCTCACTCTGCGACGGCATATATAACAAATTTACATGTTTATTCTGGTATGATAAATAATCGCAGAGAGATAAATCAATATCACCGAGTAGTTATGGAAATCATTCAACCGCACTAACAGGGAGATAACCATAGATATTTTTTTTACTTCCATCTAATTAGCCGATGATCTTTTGTTACAAGGTTTAACTCTAGCTGGCACGCTTCGAAAAAATAAAAGAAAAATCCCACTTGAATTTTTACCGTCTAGAGAGAAAACAATCCATAGTAGTAAGTTTGGTTTTGCTGAAAATAAAATATTTGTTTCGTATGTACCACAAAAAAATAAAGCAGTATTATTATTATCCACTCAACTCACTGATGCAGAAATTGATAATTAAGAAAAACAAAAGCCACTAATTATAAATCATAATAATACAAAAATTGGAGTAGATACAGGAGACCAAATGACTAGAGAGTACTTTTGCTCAAGGTCAACGAGAAGATGTCCTTTCCGTCTTTTTATATAAATTATAGATATGGCTGCATTGAATGCATACTCTTATGGATAGAGAAATATCCAGAAATAATAAATGCCTCCGAAAACATTTCATAAGAGAGTTAAGTGGGGAATTGGCAAAGCCCAATATCCTAAAAAGGAAAAATAGCAACATCAAATATCACAAGCAACAACAAAATGCTTTCAATACAGTTTTAACATATTGTGGCGAGTCAATACCCAAAACATCAGTAAATAATACCTTGTTGGCACCCCGTGAGGTCCTCAAAAGAGGAAGTTGTGGGTTTTGTTAAAAAAATCGAGAAAAAGAACCAAGTTATTCTGCAATATTAACACCTGTGTGTTTAGTACATAGAATAGAAACAAAAGTTATTTCGTGCCCCAATAGCGAAAACTTTCTCTACAGGATTAAACTTTGATTGTATGTTTGTCCTATTTTCTGTAGTGATTATATTTTCCAAATTGCATATTTAATTGATTTGAATTTCGTGTTTGTTTTAATATTATTATTTTTGAATTTACATATTCATTTTATATTTTGTTAATATGTTATTTATTGTCTTAATTCGAATTATATTTTTATTGCTAAAAAAATACATGCTTCATTTTATTGTATTGTTTTATGAAAAATAAAATTAAACGGCTGGAAACCTTTATTACACATACGCAGATAGAGCGGGGATAATGATTTCTGTACGCACTATAATTGCCACTGTACAAACGAAATTCCTATAGAAATGTCGCCTTTCTGTTTCAGCTCTTATTTTATCATTTCTTGCACTTATTTTATATTATTCGACGTTTTAATACATAATAATATGATGTTTATAGCTAATTACAAAAAATAACCTAGCAGATTTTGCATAATTTTAATTTAAAACATACATTTTTTACTGTACTCTTAGAGTCCAACAACATGGTTGGCGGGATTTTTTTGAACAGTAAGGGAAGTATTAAGCAATGTAAAATGACGTATCAATCAAAGCATAAACTTAACATTTCTACATATATTATAAATAGAAAATAAATTATATCGCACTATATGGAAAATAACAAATTATTTTTGTATGAATAAAATTAATTTTTGTCATCTCTGATCCATGGCCCGCAGCAGCCTTTTACCAGCGGGTGGTACAAACACCGTCTTATGAAAAAGTGAATTGAATAATGTGTATAATGCAAGTTGGATGAGGTTAGCTTAAGAGGCAATTAGAGTCATGCCGGTAAAAAAATGATAGACATTAAATGAAACAGTGGTCTAGCTTAATGTGTAATTTAATACAGTACTGCAAATTTAAGTAAGCTACAACATATAGCTTTTAACCATTAACTATTTCCGTGGTCTAACAAATAGAACGCTAGATAAACTGTGGGTTTAGAGTTCCATTCCCAATAGCGTCCGAAAGAAAAAAAATAGAAAGATTGGTGAAATAGTTCGTCAGATTACAATACTCATGTGCACTAGACATGTGTGACTGATGTTGCATCTTTACGCGCTATAGTATTACCAATTGGAGACAACGTTGTCTTCCGGATACGTTCTTTAATATGTTCAATGCCAATTCGGATCTTTTGAGGGACACCATACGAATGGAGGATTGAAAAAACTATGTTGCTAGCAAGGTTTTTTTTAACTATTCTCATTAACGACTTCTGTGACCTGCCCGCGGTCAATTGTATTTTTGTATTATTACACTATCGTCGTAAATAATACAACCTGGTGAGCTTATTGCCATCTTCCAAGCAACCAGACATGTACTATTACACTATCGTCGTAAGTAATACAACCTGGTGAGCTTATTGCCATCTTCCAAGCAACCAGACATGTATTATTACACTATCGTCGTAAGTAATATAACCTGGTGAGCTTATTGCCATATTTCAAGCAACCAGACATGTATTATTACACTATCGTCGTAAGTAATACAACCTGGTGAGCTTATTGCCATCTTTCAAGCAACCAGACATGTATTATTACACTATCGTCGTAAGTAATACAACCTGGTGAGCTTATTGCCATCTTCCAAGCAACCAGACATGTGTTGAATAAGCCTTAAGTGAAATTCAGATTAAATTTTTTTTTAATGTTTGAAGTTGAAGAAAAACATCTTATCGACTAGGCTGCCAATCTACTAGATCCCACGAATGACGAAAATTACCTTCTAGTAATTTTTTTAAAATATAAATCGATTGTTTCTTGTTGTTGACTTATGTATCTGTAACCAGAAACTTGATAAAGGATGCCTCAAACGTGAATCGAACCCGAATTCCTTTCGGGTTTTAAGACAGGTGCCTTATGAATTAACTATACAGAATATCGTCAACGAGACTGGTTCACCTTGTTGGTTACATGTTAAGCGACCAGTTATTAATAATATCTTAAATGTTATATTAATTCAGATTTTGATAGCAGATACCGGACAGTATCAAAATCTGCTAAGATTATAGTCCACAACAGCATTTTAGTACATAATTTATATGAGTTAAATGTGAACGTGGAAATATATGTTGAACAAAAAACACTTAGAAGAATATAAAGGGTGACTATGTATGGCATAAAACGGAATGAAGTGATTAGAGATGAATGTAAATTTAGGGCTGGTATGTTGAGTAAGATGAAGAAAAGCACTCTGATATGATTTGGGCACGTAGAACGAATGAATGAAGAAATACTAACAAAACAAATATACAGAGCAAATAGGAGTGAAGGCGTAGTAGATGAAGGTCAATGAAAATAGAATTGGATCAAGTGAATGCTATTTTGTAAAAAGGGAAAAGAAATAAATAAGTGGATGTGGAAGAGGCGAAATATGTGCTTCGAGGTTAAAAAAAGTCTGACGTCCTGTCCTCTCTACCTACACCAGACAATGAGAAACTGCGTGATGGTATGTATATAGGTTGTATGAATTAAGCTTTTAGACAAATACACTCGCAATATTTAGTCATATTTCACCCAAGAACGATGATTAGGAATAGAAAAGTCTAGAATTATTCATGTCATTTTCGTAGAAGGAAGGATGAAGATCCAAAGCAGAAGTACTTACCCAAGCGTCAGACGTTATAAAGTAACAGACAGACAGGTGACTCCACATTGCTATCTCCAAGGCATATGAATGAAGACTGCGGAGATGAATAACAAGTGAGACATCTAATTATCATGAGGATCGTGAGCCATTTGAAGGGAGATAATATGCTATTAAGATGTTTTGAACAAGCTGGATCAAGTATTGAAATAATATTAATGTACAGTTCATACATTAATAAAGTGGATCCAATGGACCTTACACCTTAAAAAAATGAGGTTTAACTCAGACAAGCTGAATCAAGCGTTGAAATAATACTAATGTATAGTTATTACTTTAATGAAGTGGATCCTATGGATCTTACACCATAAAAAAGTTTAGATTTAGCTCTAACAAACCGGATCAATAATTAAAGTAGATCCAGTAGATATAATGGCTATCACACCTTAACAAAGTTAAGGTATAACTCCAACAAACTGGATCAAGTGTTGATATAATATTAATGTACAGTTTTTACTTTAATGAAGTGGGTGCAATGGATCTGACACCATAAAAAAAAATGATTTAGCTCTAACAAGCTAGATCAAAAAAAAAAGTAGATATAATGGATCTCACACCTCAACAAAGTGTTGAGATAATATAATGTACAGTTTTTACTTTAATGAAGTGGGTGCAATGGATCTGACACCATAAAAAAAATAGATTTAGCTCTAGCAAGCTGGATCAAGAAAAAAAGTAGATCAAGTAGATATAATGGATCTCACACCTCAACAAAGTGTTGAGATAATATAATGTACAGTTTTTACTTTAATGAAGTGGGTGCAATGGATCTGACACCATAAAAAAAATAGATTTAGCTCTAGCAAGCTGGATCAAGAAAAAAAGTAGATATAATGGATCTCACACCTTAACAAAGTTAAGGTTTAACTCCAACAAAATGGATCAAGTGTTGAGATAATATTAATGTACAGTTTTTACTTTAATAAAGTGGGTGCAATGGATCTGACCCCATAAAATAAATAGATTTAGCTCTAGCAAGCTGGATCAAGAAAAAAAGTAGATCCAGTAGATATAATGGATCTCACACCTCAACAAAGTGTTGAGATAATATTAATGTACAGTTTTTACTTTAATGAAGTGGGTGCAATGGATCTGACACCTTAAAAAAATAGATTTAGCTCTAACAAGCTGGATCAAGAAAAAAAGTAGATCCAGTAGATATAATGGATCTCACACCTTAACAAAGTTAACGTTTAACTATAACAAAATGGATCAAGTGTTGAGATAATATTAATGTACAGTCTTTACTTTAATGAAGTGGGTGCAACGGATCTTACACATTTAAAAAGTTTAGATTTATCTTCAACAAGCTGGATCAGGAGGTAATGTAAATTCAATAGATATAATGGATCTCATACGTTAACAAAGTAAGGTTTAACTTCAATAAGCTGAATCAAGTGTTGAGATAATATTAATGTACAGTTTTTGCTTTAATGAAGTAGATCCAATAAATCTTACTCCTTAAAAATGTTTAGATTTAGCTCCAACAAGCTGGATCAAGAGTTAAAATAGACCTAGGGGATAGAATGGATCTCACACCTTAACAAAGTTAAGGTTTAACTCAAACAAGCTGGATCAAGTGTTGAGATAATATTAATGTACAGTTTTTAATTTAACGAAGTGGGTGTAATGGATCGTAGCTGGATCTGGATTTAAAGTAAATCAATGGATATAATGGATCTCACACGTTAACAAAGTTAAGGTTTAAATTCGGCAAGCTGGATCAAATGGTAAATAATACGAATGTGTAGTTTTTGCATTAATGAACTGAATCCAATGGACTTAAAATGTTAAAAATGTTAAGGTTCTACTCTGACAAGCAGGATCAAGTGTTGAAATAATATTAATATACAGTTTTTACGTTCATGAAGTGGATTCAATAAACGTAAAACTTTAAAAATAGATGAGGTTTTAATCCAACTTTGACTTTCCAGAAGATCGGGCAGTTCAAAACTACATTTCTTTCTAACTCTAAAAGATAATTTTATTATTATCACTATCGTAGCATGTCCTTATTGGAGTAGGCAGAGAGGGGTTTTCAGTGTAAGGTCATGAGGATTTCTTCCCGCTGTTCGTCGTGAAGTCGGGTGAGGTTTGTTCTGGGATAGGTGTTGAAAGAGATTTGGAATGCCTTGTTCTTGCATTCGTTGAAGTTTCAGGTGATCCGTGTTGCTCACACTACCCTAAACGGGTGCAGCATAGGTCAAGATAGAACGAATAAGGGTTTTATAGAGGAGGAGCTTATTTTTGGATGAAAGGAAGCTGCGTCGATGAAATGTTGAACTGATAGTCCCTATGCCCTCATGACTCTTGTGACTGATGGTATTCAGATGGATTTTCGACGTCAGTCACCGGTCGAGGTGCATGCCGAGGTATTTAACAATATATCCTGCCACTCAACCAGGTAACCACCGATGAATAAGGGCGTCGATGGCACTCTTTCCTCAACTTTGCGGGAGAACATGATAACCTCAGTTTTGGCGTCATTGATTTTGAGCCTCCATTCTTGGTATTATTTTTCAAGGATCTCAAGAGCAATCTGAAGGTGGCGACCAGCTCGATCTACCTTGAATGAGGATGCGTAGCATGCCACATCGTCAGCAAAAAGTGCGAGCTTACAGTTCGGGGAAGTAGGTATGTCGTGTGTGTAGATGTTAAATAGATAGAGTCCAAGTATACTGCCTTGGGGGACACCCGTAGGGATGGGCCTGGCGTATGACGTAGAATGATGACTGGTGACTGTGAAACTTCTATTGAAAAGGTAGGATTGAAGTAAAGAGAAGTTTGTGAAGAAGGCCATCGTGCCAGACAGTATCAAAAGCCTGCTCAAGATCCAGCAGTACCATACCAGTACTTCTGTTTCTATTGAAGCCCATCGACACGTCTTTCACGACACGGGTAAGTTGCTGGACCATGTTGTGTCTTGTCCTAAATTCAAATTGCTCATGAGGGAATGTATTATTGAATTCGTGATGGAACACTAGCCTTGAGGCAATCACTCTCTCAAGGATCTTGCCAAGACCTGGGAGAAGGCTGATGGGCCTGTAGCTCATTGGATTTTTGGTAGGTTTATTTGGGTTGTGGATAGGAAAAATATTGGCTATTTTTCAAATTCTCGGAAAATAACCATTAAGGAGTGAGGCATTTATTATTTTTCTTCTAAATTATCTTTAATACAAATATTTGTCAAAGGCTATACCTATATACAAATGTATACCTTAAGAACTTATTTAATTTTTATATTATAACTATGGTCTAACTTAATTTTAGTTTACTAAGAAATTTGATATTTAGATTACTAATGTTTAATTTCTTAGAAATAGTTAACACCTATGTACATACTAACTTATACCTAGATAACAATTTTTATAACTAATTATTTTAATAGTAAATATTTAACGCGTTCATGTCCACTCAATTTTAAAACAAAATAAGTACCTAGAATATTTGATGTATATTCAAAATATCTTAGTTTGTTACCGAAAGTTGCTATCCTACAAGTGGCATAAATTTTATTAACCTCAATCCATTTAAACACGGTAGAGCTTTTTATCACAAAAGAAGAACAATACATCAAAAGCTTCCAAAAATTGAGTAGATGATACCTGTTAAACCATAGAATGGGGAGAGCTGACACATAAGTGTCTTTTTTTGTTAACCGAGACACGCCAGTGAGTTAAGATTGATAGTGACATTTGATACGCGGCATTTTAACCCGAAAAGTTCCGAACACTGGAATCTGGTCTGAGATTGTGCCTCACTCCTTCAAAACCAGTTCAATTTTTTACTCGCCTCTTTTGGCATTTACAGTTAGAATTTGTTAAACAATATTAATTCTTTATTTTATTTTAGAGCTAGTTTGTGTTCTTGCGCGATGAATTATGGCATGTTGTATTAAATCAAGTTAAGCATGATCGACTATCATACGCAGTGGCGGGTCGTCTGTGTTATTTTTTTCATGGTGATGTGAGGAACATATTTTGCATTTGACAGACAGTGTCAAATCCATAATGGAAATGAAAATGATGGTTAGAGATTAGGAAAAAAATTATCTTACATAAAAATGCATTTTACAATATCTTTCTACGATATTACGTTATGACTTTTTTACAGAGAGAAATAAATTGTTTTATTTCGAATAACCAATACGAGGTACATTAAAATTGTTTTATTTGGAATAACCAATACAAGGTACATAAAATTAAATTTAATAATATGTTTTGCATTCCTAACGTCATTTTTTTACTGACAATAAATTACACTCAAGTGTCCTTTAAATAAGACAGTAAACTTTAAAAATAAAAAAGATAACGTACCATAAACTTTACGATACATATATTCTTCAAGTAATCAAAAATACAAGACAAAAAATAGTCACTATTGGTGTAATTGGCCAATTGGTGAATATTACTGGCGTAAAAGTACTGTTTCCAACATACAAATAAGAAAACTGGAAGAAACCGATATTTTCATTATCATCATAATGCCTTATAATCTAGGATGGGTCTTGATTTCCTGCATCATTCTCTGGTATCTATTTCTTGAGAGCCATTCTTTCTCCAATTCGTTATACCTAGTATGTGGCAGTTGCCCATAACAAAATCCAGACATCTCGGCTTTGGTCTCCCCAATTTCCTACAATCATCGGATGGCTTAACAAATCTTTCCTTGCAGGTCAGTGCCCTGCATACGGTATAAGTGCCTACACCATCGCAGTCCACCAATTTTACAACTTTTGCTATTAAGTTTTGCCATACAAGATTTAGAGCTCTTCGTTATACCTCTGTCTCTACGTACAGTTGTCATAAATTGGACCATATATTCGGTGGAGAATCTTTGTCTCAAAGATATCAACAACCGTTTCGTCTAGCTTGCAAGTCTCCAGGCTTTTATTTACAATGCAGTTAGCACAGATCTTACATTTTTTTTGAAGTCATGTTTTTTTTTATATTGTACAATATATTACCACAAAGGTCTAAAAGTATCCAGCTTGAACAAGTTAGAGCGATGTGGACATACACCAAGTCTGCCGCTGTCTGCCACCTATCAGCCAATGTTAAAGCTAATTGATACTTCTACCCTTATTAGTATGTCAATATATTTTCAAATATTAATTTTTTGAAAGAAACTTGAAAATCACGTGATATTACATTTCAAACTTTTCAGTATATAACGAAACATCGCATTTTCTATAGGCTCTAGTCGATATACTACTAAGAATAGAGGTATTCAATTGTAACAGTAACATCACCTGACCATGCATTGGGCGTGGTTGGGTTAGTATCTGCTCATATCGCTCTAACCTGTTAAGGCATGAAACTTTTGGATCTCTTTATTTAAACCGTATTTTAACAATTTTTATTTTTTCGTTACGTTACGTTTTCGTTATATAACATACTCGTATATGTTAGGTAAATTTTTTTGTACCTATATATTACAATATAATCAAGTTTTTTTCAGGTGTTAGGTACCAAACATATTTTTGGTTATTCTCTCTTTGTAACATTTTCGTCCCTTTTGTAAAATTATGGCTAGTGTTGCATCACCCCTTTCTGCGCACTGGCTGGAATAAAATTATCATTGATATTATTATTTTTAATGTGACCACTTGATCTATTCTTCATTCGTTGTCGAGCCGTTTATTAAGAGATAAGTAAAATTTTAAATTATATTTTTTAAACAACCTCCACTCACATCTATTAGATATTAAAATAATATGAATAGTGTAACATTTGAATGTGCTTTATTTAGATTCACAATTTAGATTGTTTTGAGATCAGATTTTCAATGAACAATTATTTAATTGCAAACAATTATTAAATTTAACACTTTCGTCGTAAACAGTTCAACCTAGCGGGCTTATTACCATGTAGTGATCTTTTTTAACTAAGTAGAAAGTAGTGTGCGAGGCTTTCAGTGAAAACCTTGAGACTAAAAACTTTAAAAAAAATTGGATACCAACGGGAATCAAACGCGTAATCCTTGGATTAAGAGATCGGCGTCATACCAGTTAGGTTACGGAGGTCATCAATTATAACTAATACATCCAATAGGTACGAGTATATGACTTTTATAAACAACTTTATCTCGAGAGTTATTCATTTAATAATGTATAAATGGCAGAGTTTTTTCAATTCCGCAATGCTGCGTGGAATATTTTCGCTTTTTCCAAATTGATGAGTTTCTGTTAGAAATCAAAATGATTTACCCTATTGCACCTGAAATTGTATAATTAAAACCTCCATAACGTCGGAAATCAAACCCAAAACCCCCAGATGAAAATCAAGCGAATTATGAACTAGGTCACGAAGGTCGACTTGCCCTATGAATCTCAGATACTTGTCGCCTGTTGAAATTAATTCATCAGATAAAATAATCACTTTGTTATCTTCTTTATATATATATGCATATATATATATATATATATATATATATATATATATATATATATATATATATATATATATATATATATATATATATATATATATATATATATATATATATATATATATATATATATATATATATATATATATATATATATATATATATATATATATATATATATATATATATATATATATATATATATATATATATATATATATATATATATATATATATATATATATATTGTATATCTCGATTGTTTCCATAAGTTGACCTACGTCTCTGCACCACCCCCTCGCCAAGAGCATTGGTGAATTCTGAAGGTACCATCAGTAATTCAGTTATTTGCTCATCAGCATTGTGTATGGGCGCTGCATTGTTGGCCCTCCCACTCGATGGATCTGCGTGCTGTGTTAATTAGAGTAACACTCGATCTCTGCTGATGAATTTCTTGCGTGGGCGCGATATCAAAATATCTCTTTCACCACGG
The DNA here is from genome assembly GCA_949825065.1 of Odontocerum albicorne. Lineage (NCBI taxonomy): Eukaryota > Metazoa > Arthropoda > Insecta > Trichoptera > Odontoceridae > Odontocerum > Odontocerum albicorne. Next base: position 23,108,898 of record OX463848.1, on the reverse strand, counting down.
CTTGACTTAATGAACGTGTCAAACTATCACCGAGTGCGAACACGAGATTATATCTAAGATATATATTGAATGTTGAATGTATTCCTCTTTCCTTCACCTGACGAACGATTTATTTCCGTGAAATAAATGTAAACGTATGTTGTGAGATAACTACACGATTGATGCAATTGTCGACCGAAAACCTTATGAAGATTCTGCCTCTTTCAAAACTAAAAGTCTTCGTAAAATGTGTATTTTTATTCGACCATAAAGCCTGTATATTATATACTTGAATAAAATCTGTGTACGTATGTAATTAGAGATATTTTAGAGTACCTAAGTTAATGAAAAACCTTAAAGTATCAATTTGAACTATATTATAAGCAATTATACAATAACATAAAACATTCAAGTCTGCTTTTTTAAAGTTCTGAGACCTGAGTAAGTGTTCACGCTTCAACACTACAGACGAAAATATGTACTATCGCAAAATTCATATATGTAAGTCAAAATTAAAATTCTTGTTTCAGAGAAGGTCCTATATCTTGAAAAAGCAGCTTCGTGCCTTCTACAATCTTACTTCGGTCGTTTTACTGGTTTCATTGATCAATTAGTCAGCATTCTAAATATTTATACTGTAGGACTCGCTCAACAATTTTATTACGTATCTTAATAGATACCATATCAAAGAAAAAATATAATCCTTTTCAGATTTTAGTTTACTTATCTCTGTATTTCTTCAGATCACTTTAATGAAATTTAATAAATTACCCACAAATATGGTAAAGTTTAAATAATTCAATAAAACTCAAAAAACTAATTAATGGCTAAAAAACCTTTTGATTCATTTTAAGCTTTTTTTTTAATAAAACATCATTCCTGGTTGATAACAACACTTGCATGTTCAGCATTATTTTTTTCCATGAAGTCCTTCGACAGGACTTTATCTATTGAATACAAATATATATTTTTAAATAAACACATTTCTGCAAAGTCAATAATTTGTATGCCGAAAGAAATTCCGAAAGCTATCTGCTAAAGTTTGTTTTGTATCAATAATATTTCCTTATTCATGTAAAACTAACTTTTTGAATCTACAATTTGCTTTTTCATTTATGGTATACTTACAGTTTTGAAAACAGAGGGTGTCAGAGTAATAAAGAAATTTGTTCAATATCTTAACAACTCATTTTAACTACCACTGTAGATGCAAGTTAATTGTTATGAGTTGGGTATGTATATTTCACACAAAATAACTGAGCCATATACTCGTATTATAGAACCATTTTTGAGGCAAGAATATCACTTGATAAAACAAGTTAAACAATGCATATTAAACGTGTCGGGTGAGTCAAGAAAATGGTTAAATGTAAAATGGTTCAAGTTAATTGAAGAACTAACCAATAAAGATTTTAAAATAGGAAAATATATTGTTTTTTTTTTATTGAAACACTAATCCATCAAACAAATAAAGAAAACTCCTCATGATAAGCAAGTAAAAAACGAAATTTGGCAGAAAAGCTCCATTTAACAATATCAATAACGGACGATATTTATAAATTTAAACATGACTGCTCATATGAAAATTTCATGTGTATTCACAGATAACAAAACTCTTCCTTCATAAAAAGATGAAGAAAAATCAAGAAGGAAGAGTGAACATTAGAAAACAGAAACACCAATTGATTCGCTTCAAAAATATTGCAGTAGATTACAATTTCGTCGTATACAGTACAATTTGTGGTATACAGAGTACTATTTGTGGTATACAGTACAAGATTCCGTGGTATACAGTACAAGATATTAAAAAAGTATTAAGTGAAAACCAGGATGGAACATTTAAAACAAATCGGGATATCAATGGTAATTGAACCCCGCACAACTGGTGTATACACGTATGTGTACTTTCTGTGGCGAAAATACTTTACCAAAAACTAAAATGAGAACGATCAATCAATCTTACGTTTATAAAGGTCATGTTAAATAAGATACACTGTTTAAATTTTTTCACTCAAGGCTAAAAACAGCACTGTCTCGCTTCTATCGGTTATAATTTCTTGATGAAATATAAAACAAGTGCGTGTTTATTATTGCACAAGATATAACAAAAAAGTGCTTTCTTAAATAAAACAAATTCTTAACCATTATTTTTTTGTAAGCATTCATATGCAAATTCTCCAATCAATCCAGATCTGACACAAACATGGTTTATTAATCATTTCCTTATTGATACAAAACAAACTTGAATTTTTTTTTCATTCCCAACCATTTGCTTGACCTTTTTTAAAATGTTTATTAAATAAATTATTATTTGCTCTGTTAGTTACAGCCGAAACTTCATTCAGTATGATTTATGGATGTTTGATTACCGTACTGTGACTCGGTATTGAAAATATATTGCCCATACTATTTTTCTACACGTCAGTAATAATTTGATCTTTGATCGATGAAGATTTAATTTGAACCTGTGGCTGAGTTATTTACTGGCCCGTTTTCAGGTCAATTTGGCCCCAAATGTAATCTTATTTTTTTAATTATAATTTTATGAATTATTTATAAGTTTTATTGAAAAACATTTTTAACTTACAGATTTAACGTTTTTTGTTATTGAAAATGTTATTTTACTAACCAATTGTTTTATTTTATAACACTATTCTTGTATACAGTACAAACCAGTGTTTTTATTGCTATTTAGAAATCTCGAAAACAAGTTTAAAGTAAACACAAGACTGAAAACCTTTTGAAAAAATTTGGGCACCAACGGAAATTGAACCCGCGGTTCTCGTTTTGGTAGCCAGGTAAGAAGCCTATGGTAGCCAGGCGTCTTACCAACTAGGCCACGGAGGTTATTAATTAGACGGGTTAAAACACCCTTACTGGTCATTTAGTTAGCATTAGATAATCAATAGATATCTGAAAAAGCTAACTGAAATCTCTTTCGACTAACCAGAAAAATATTGAATATATGTTAAGCGAGAATAAGACGGAAGCCTTTTTAAAAAAAACGTTACTATCGGGAATCAAACTTCTTCGGGCTGGGAGACACGCGTCTTACAAACTTCTTCGGGCTGGGAGACACGCGTCTTACAAACTTCTTCGGGCTGGGAGACACGCGTCTTACAAACTTCTTCGGGCTGGGAGACACGCGTCTTACAAACTTCTTCGGGCTGGGAGACACGCGTCTTACAAACTTCTTCGAGCTGGGAGACACGCGTCTTACAAATGTGGCTAAAGGTCGTCGAACGCCGTGGATCAATTATGTTGTCACAAATCCAACTTGGCCATAAAAAAAGAAAGGTGGTGACTGCAGACATTCTATAAGGTAATTCTTCGTATATGCATGTATTTAGCAAGAACACTATTGAAAACTTACTTAACGGAAGACAACTACAAAGAAACCTTTGTTAATCATCCTATATATGATAGTAAGAGATTAGGCATTAAAATACTTCTCGCTGGTCATTTGTATTGTTTGGATTTTCTTATATGGCTCATTGCCATATTAGCAGTTCTACAAATGAACAGAGAGATCCTGTTCAATACAAATTAACAAAGAGATGTTTAAAGTTGTAATGTGAAAACGCTATACAACTGGCTTTTTTATCACCGTGGAGCTAAACTTGAAACCTCTAAATAAAATATGTATTTTAGAGGCTATATAGAGAGAATAACTACGTTATAATCCACTCTCGCCCAAATAAATTGCCTCAGCATGAATATCTATAAAAGGGGCAAAATTTTACCTTAAAAATACCTCTGTTTATTCGGTCCACTTTCCCCTAAGAGCATCTATTACGATTAGTATCGCCTATTATATTACATATTATCGATAAAAGAGCTTATTTTCTATGGTGCTTGTTCATTTGAGATATTATAAAATGATTTGTACATTTCTATACCTAATTCAAAAATAATGTTATAATGCTTCGAATTTGAGATATTAATATATCATAATATCTTCAATCATTTTTAAATGGCCTATGAAAGGGAAAGAGCAATATCTTATAGCTGAATGTTTTCGTGAAAAAATATTTTAATATGGACACGTAGTGGAAATAAATTATATTAAAATTATTTTATTTTACGTTATCGGCAATTGGATCTTAATATTAATAATTGAGCTCCGTAGTATTTAAAAAAAATAGCATTATTCATGTTTATTTCACGAAAATATAATTTATTTCCATAATTATTTATCATTTAATCAAAAGTGTGTCGTAAATTGGGTGACATTTTTTTTTCATTTTGTATCCGACTGACCGCATTGTTACCGCAAAAAAATTTAATCAAAGTAATCTGTTTACCAAAAAGGGATTTGGAACATAAAAACCCGTTAAATGTTTTGGTTTTATTTTTGTACTCGTAGTTCACCAAATTAGAATATTGAATAATAAATAACTTTGTTCCATTTCTTATCTCGAGACTCTTCAGGTGGAATATACCATTGATCAGCGGGTACTCATATTTTCAGAGGTTAATGTTTATGTTTTCTATGTAAAAGGTCACCAGTTTGAAACCCGTGTCATGATACTCTACTGGGAATGAACATTACTCAAATTGTTACGGAGGGTATGAGAACACTCGTATTGTGGAAATAGAATATAAAACAAATTGATTGTAACTTTCTCAAAAGAGTTGAACCAATATTCTTTCTGAGATAAACTTATTTAAAATATCATTCTGGTTAGTTTATTTATAACATTGTTATATAATATACTCGAATAACAAAACGTTTTAAGTAATTAAATAAATAATGAGATATTTTTTTTATTAAAAGCAAATAAATCAACTTTAACATAAAGCTTCGTGTTATAAATAAATATTATAATTATTTTTAAATAAATAAATAAATCTGTGATCAATTTTGAGTTACTCACTTTGAGATGAAAAGTTAACAACACAATATTATATTCAGTTTAAAATTGAATTGATAAATAAGTTGGCCATTACATAGTTGAACCAATGTTTTTAAGTTGACCCATCTAACTAATCAGTGCACAAAATCACTTATATAAAAGAAATCATCATTTTATAAGTAGTTAAATGAGTCTGAAGTATTCATATCGAGATGAAAAGTTCTCAACCGAACAAATACTCAATTATCAGTTGAATCAATAAATAAGTTGGACATGAATTGAACCAATGTTTATAAGTTGATCCAATAAATCAATCATATAACAGTACACTTGTTTTTAAAATTGCATTAACACTAGTATTCGATAAGGTTTAACTTTAAGGTACGAGGGTTGTCCCAGAAGTACCCGATCTGACGTATAGATGGCAGTTGTTGCTTTAAAAAATTACTATGGTAGAAAGTACTAACCGTGTCAACTATAATAAAGGACAAAAAACGAATTCTCGAAGCAGTAAAAAAAATGATATCAGTAAAGTCGACGATTATTACTAAACAACGAAATGGACTCATACATGAAATGGAAAAATGTTTGAAGATTTGGATGGAGGATTTATTACAAAAGAATGTTCCACTTAATTTCATAACCATCCAAACTAAAGCACGTAGTCTTTTCGAAGATTTAAAGAAAATGAACGGTGATAACTGCAACCAAAGTTTTAATGCAAGCTCCGGTTGGTTTAAAAGATTCAAAAGACGTGAAAGCTACCATAATGTAAAGATTTGTGGAGAGGCAGCAAGTGCAGATCTAAAAGCTGCCGAAGAATTTTAAGATAATTTGGAAGCGATGATCGAAAAAGAAAAGTATTCACAGAAGCAAATTTTCAACGTCGGTAAGACAGCCCTTTTTTGGAAGGGAATGCCAGAACAAACATACGAGTACTAATGTTGAGACGAAAAATTAACGTTCGAACTAGTACTCCGTTATAAATTTAATCAATAAACAAGTCAGTTATGAGTTGGACCAATCTTTGTAAATTGATCTAATAAATCAATAATAACATAAAAACACTCGTTTTAAAAATTCACTATTACATAAAAAGTCAAATAAGTTTAAATCTGAGGTAGTCATAAAAAAGGTAAACGGTTACTGTATAGTCAAGCCAATTATTGACGTGTAAAAATGCTTCACATACTTACAAACAGAACACTTACTAACGTGGTTATGTGAAATTTCTTATAAATAAACCAAACAGACATAATCTATGTTTAGACTCGACCAATCGTACAGCGTATGGAGCTGGAAGATGCAAAAGATAGTGATCTTATGTGAGTGTGTATAGAAATTAGAGCACCGTTCGCGTTAATTAAGTCTATACAGCTATCATTTACATTTTCCTACTCATTTCCTTCTTAACCTACAGCTTCTCGCCTACAGCTGTTGTGATCTTGCGCGCAGATCTTCACAGCTTCGAGGGGAGTGTCGAATATATCGATATCTTTCAATAATATGCTAGTTGCAATAAAGGTAATACAGGTTTGTTAAGGCTGGTATCAATAGAAAGTTTTTGCTAGAAGAGATGGAATTTTCTTTGTGTAAATGCGTGTATATTTGAAATACTTAAAAAATAAACTCATAACTACAAGGAATTTATTACTTTATAATTAAATAGGATGTAAATAATTTCTGGATTCGGGAACTAAATAAGGACTTGAAAAGTTAATAAAAAAAGTCGAGTGAAGGCAGTGGAAATGCTGTGATAAGAAGAACATTATGTATTAACATGATTTATGAAGAAATGTAATTATTATGGATGAATATGAACTAAAAACGAATATGTTAAGTGGAGTTCAAAAGTACGTTGAGGCAGTTGGGACATGTTGAATTGATATAAAATGAAAGATTGACAAAACAATATTTTGGTGCAAGCTTAAGTAGAAGTTGTGGTAGAGAAAGACTGAGAAAAGTATGGTTCAACCAAGGGAACGAAATTTTGAAAGAATAAAGTTAAGGAGTTATAGAAGCAGAAGGAACTGTAGTAAAATATGTATGGGAGGGTAGGAGATAAATTATTTCGTCCTATTTTAATAAGTAAATATGATGTTCTGTCCTTTTAACTATACCTAACCCAAAAGGTAAATAGCGTGATATGTATGTACCATATATACTCTTATATATGTACCCGTTTTTTCATGCACCAAACACACGTTTTATGTCTAAAAAAAGTCACACGCTACGCAAAGGTTTACCTCGATTTTAAACCAATGCCGAAATAAAAAAAAAACTTTTATTTCAACGTAGGCTTAACCAAATACACATTCGATCGTTTAAGCTGTCATTTGAAAACGAACATGATTTTTAAATGGAATCTTCTCGTCAATTTAACATATCAAACAGATTCAATACATACAACTCGTCGCTTGGTTGAAGAATACTTGACTTACAACCCGAAGATTTCGAGTTCGATCCCCAATGGAACCTAAAAAAATAATAAAATTTCCAGTCTGATTTTTTTCACATTTTAGTGTTATATCTGTAAAGATAATTATTTCGCCTATTAAGTTGCTACATATAAATATACATATCTAGATTACCCGCGCCTCCCCACCAATCCTTATTCATATTATTACATGATTGTTTTGTCACTGAGTAGAGTATAAACCTCTATCTGAGCGAATGATCAATGGTGGTTAAATTATAGTGCTATCGGCATGGAATCATCTGCGGCCGAAGCGATTGTAATTACTGAAATCATTAGCACATCATTATGCTTAAACACAGTAAGCCGTGTGATAATCATTGAACAAAACCAATCTTACCTCTAATATTAAGTCCTAAGTGAGATTACTCTCATTGCAGAAGACACAGGACTAAATAACAAGATGGAGTACCTCAAATTATATACTAGTATCTTTGTTAAAAATCCAATTATATGCATAAAAATACGTCAAATTGACGCTTCATAATAAATAACCGGTATATTTAAAAAAATATGCTAAACCTACAATATACAACTAGATCGGAATGCTAAACTTAGAATATACAACTAGATCGGAATGTTAAACTTAGAATATACAACTAGATCGGAATGCTAAACTTAGAATATACAACTAGATCGGAGTGCTTAACTGAGATTACACAACACAATCATCTTATCTATAGAAATATACTCATATAAGCCCAAAGCGTGGGTTATGACCTTTATAGATCAATAAAAAATACTGAGCTTCGAAAGTCGACTAATATGAAATAAAGTTACCCTAAAACAGACTGCAGGAGAGTGGAAACTGAGACACACAAACTTCACTACATCTAAAATCGAATGTGTTACTATCACATATTGGAAGATCTATTGTTTAAAGGTTTGTGTGTAGTCTGTCTTTGCCTGGTAAGTTTTAAGCGATTTTCCTACGAAATTTGTTTTTTTAAACACATGCTGATTTTCTAAATGTCATCACCACATTCCTATCCTTATACTTAACTCGTTTTTTTTATAACTTAACGGTTTGGAACCTCGAGCGCCCTTGAGGCGAGTGTTCTGTTAACTATGTTATATAAACAGCCCTTTTATTATTATTATCTAATAAAAAAACTCGAAAATTGACGAGATAATTACTAAATTCCAGCAAAAGTTGGTATGGATAGGCCATGCAAGCAAATCTAATTTTATCGGTCAGCAAATATCATCATTCACGTACACCAACATGGAAGAAGACCATTTGGCAGACCGAGATAGAGGTTTTCAGATAACATGAATCTCAGGAGGCCGGAAGTGAATAGAGATTGGAATGAGGTGGCGAGTGATCGATCGGCTTGGGTAATTCTCCTATAGACTCAAATTCCAAGAGTTCCACGGCCATCTTATGCAGGTAGACATATTTTGAAAAAATATTTAAAGTTCAAAGAAATATAGAAATATTTTTTTTCTTACAAAGCAAACAATTGTATCGGGGTGTCTAAAATACGTATATAAATAAAGTCGATACAAAATAAAAGGTTGTGCACTGATATTGCTGAATGTCGTTTTGAAAAGTTCAAATGCAAATACGGTCGTTCAATACAGCTAATGGAGCATATCTAATAATTCTTCTTCCTTAAAGTGTTATATTATGTAAGATTTCCTGATTTAAATAGAGTTCTGCTATAAAACAAAATAATTTAAATAAGGAATATTTTTATATAATGGTACATAAAAACTACATTTGATGCACTTACGAGTACTAACCGGGCTTGAAAATAATATTCTGATGTATGTTATATTCTACAAGTTATCCAGCATTTTCAAGATAATTGGAAATAACAAAACTATTTGAAAGACGATGAGCTAAAGCAAAAACCTGACAAACTAACTTAAAATTATTGTTGATGTATTAAAATTGAAGTCAATAAATTCGCGGAACGAAGGGGAAAAACTTTTAACTTTTTTATTTTCAATATATTCACCATTAACTCATACATTTTTCAGATCTTTCAATAAGCTTATTAAAAAGCTAAATTTTATTACTTCTCAAAAAATTTGCTTTTGCTTTCAAGATAACCTGAAATCACACTATTAATTTCTTCTTCATCCGTAAATTTCTTCCCTCGAATTTCGTTTTTCATATTTGAAAACAAACAATAGTCCATTTTTATATATTTCTTACCCATTACTATTATTACTTCCTATTTATTATCTTTCTTCTCAATATCTCCTATTTGTTGCCCGCTGTTAATTTTTTTACATTTTTTTATGTATAAATCGTCAAAATCTTTTTCCCAATATCCCATCCTATCACTAAGCCGCTGATGAAATTGAAAAATTCGACATGTTTTATTCGTCAATTGATTCCAATTCTTTACTTTATCAATTAATTGGTATTGTAAAATGCTCTAATGCATATATTTCACCCTGCATAGTTGACAAAATTCTGGTTCGTTGAAAAAAATGCCAAATTATACATTGTGGATTGAATTATTTAAATAAATAAAAAAAATATGATTTCAACGAAAAACTTTGAATTTTTAACCTATCTAAGTACTTTACACTTTCTTGATTGAAAAACAAAATTGTACTGTGTCTTGTATATGTCATGTTAAAGTTAATAATGCGTTAATAAGACTGTAAAGTTATGTAACGAAAAATTCCACAACAGAGATAGTACCACTAATGGTACAATTTTCATCGTCAACATGTCCAAGTAACTTGGCTCATTCCAAGAGCTACAAGTGGATGCCTAGACTCCAACTTAATTGATTGACTTGAGAATTTCAATAATTCCATTGATTAAACATTTAAGAATCACTTTGAATCGTACTTGAAGCATTTTTTTAATTATGTGAACATTACCAGCTTACATATAAGACTGGCGTCATCATTAACGCGTATCAAAGAACGAATTATAAAACATTACATCTCATCTTCAATGACATAGCGTTGTTTTTTTTTTCCGTTTTTCCATTATCCTTGTTTTTAATCTTCCTTTAGATCTCCTGGTCGTCAATGATCTTTTTATGTTGGATTTTTGTAATGTCTTGATATTATAAAGTTTTGTTTCCCATTAATAATGATCTTAGAAAGAATGTTGCGAAATCCAAAATCTTAGTAATAGAAAAGTGTGAAAGGAAAACTAAATGTGATATATGAGTTAGTGATAAAAAATAGGGCAAGTGGAAGAATTCTGCTGTGTAGGTAGTATTTTCTCAGATAATGAAAGAGTTGCAAGGGGTATCGAACGACTTGTAGTGATAGGAAACAAAGCCAATATAACATTAAAACATATAAACTCGAACCGAATACCACCATCGGCTAAAATGATAGTTTACAATAGTATTTTAGTATCAATTCCGATTTGTGAGAGTGAAACCTGGACTTGGAAAATACTGAAAATAGCCGAAATTTTTTTGCAGAAACGCGTGCACTTAGAATAATATGCGGGATAACAATGTATGTATAACAGAATAGGGAATTAAGTGACAAAGGATAAATGTGACCTTAAGTCTGATGTTTTAAGTGAGATGAAGAAGAACATTTTAAGATGGTTTGGGCAAATAGAACGAATAAATGAAGAACGACGAACAAAATAAATATATAGTTAAAATATAAGTGGTAGAGGTGGGAGAAAAAGATGAAGAAAATTATGGTAAGATCAAGTGAATGATATGTTGAAAGAAAAAAATGTAAAAAGTCAAAGGAATCGTGAGAGTTGTATGAGAAGGTATATGGGTGTAGAAGAAGCGAAGAATGTGTGTCGAAATGGGAAAGTCTGGCACTCTGTCGATCTGCCTACCCTGACAGGGAAATAGCGTGATGCTAATAACTCAATTACTTCGTACATTTTTATAAAATTCAGCTTAAATAATATAACATTTGATCACCAACACAATTAATTATTTTTATATGATACTTCCACCATATGGTGAAGTGAAGCTTATATGTATTGTAGAATATTCATGTTATCTCAACTGATGAGTTTAACCCGGCAATGTTTATGCAAATAACAACGGTGCCTTATTTACATGCCATAGTTATTTATGATTAGAATACATTAAATCTTAGAGCATCCTACATCGACAATCTGGGTAGCTTCCTTTCAGTTATTATTTCTTCGAAGAATGTACATTATGTTCCATGATGGATTATGGCCATCATATAACAGTGGTGGAAGAAGTTAAACTACAAAATTACATCAATTGATCTATTAGAATATTTCAATTGAATGATTTAGACAAAAAAATTAAAATTCCAAAAAACTTCATAGAATGCTTTATGTTATTTACTTTAATAATTTTAATACTTTACAAACCGACAAAAACGAATAATAAGATTTGATTTTTCTTTGGGTAAAAAAAATAAATATAGCTGGTGTCAAAATAGATTAAAGTCCTTTCATGATTAACGTAATGAGGAATGAATCACGGCGGCATCAAAAGAACTTTGTAACCTTCCGCTTGAATAATTTATTCACTGACCAATTTATTTTCTATTAACAATTTTTGTTGTACAATTAATTTTTATTTATTTTACACATGACAAGAAATAAACATAATTTGCGAAAAAAATAACAGTTACCTTAATTTGGACACACAATTTTAATGGATCTGGGTTTGTTGCATTTCATTTGTCGTGTCCCCAGTAAACTAGGTTTTTGCCTGTATCTCACTGAGGATATATAGCGTAAAAAGAATAAATCGATACTTCCTTCCGATTTTCGATTATATTTTTATTTATTTATTTATTTATTATTACACATGACAATAAATATACACAATTTGAGAAAAAAACAACAGGTAATTTGATTTGGACATATAATTTTAATGGATCTGGGTTTGTTGCCTTTCATTTGTCGTATCCCCAGTAAACTAGGCTTTTGCCTGTATCTCACTGAGGATATTTAGCATGAAAAAATAAATCGATACTTCTTTCCGATTTTTGATAACACAAAAAACCCCGTTGCACGCTCTCATCAACCTGACAAACAGTGACACTCAACTACAACTGGAAACATCCTGCGAAACTCAACTCCTCACACATTATCGCTCCAGAAAGACCAAAAATATTCATCCCACAATATACTGCACACAATCATAAGAATAAAAATCAAAACAAATTCAAAACAAAAAAAAAGAAAAACACACAGAAACACAAATACAATAACCGCCAAAATTAAAACAATAATAAGAGACCCACACTCACGAGCTCACATAAATCCCTTCCACTCGTCATTCATCCTGAAAGCCCAAGTACTCAAAATCTTTTGATGATTTTCATATAAAACCCCGTTGCACATTTTCATCAACCTGACAAATAGTGACACTCAATTACATATGTATACATCACGCGAAATCAAACTCCTCACACTTCATCACTCCAGACAGACCAAAACATTCATCCCACAAATCCACATCCTTTTCTTTTGGGGGTCAACTCTTGATTCAATAAGATAACGCAAATAAAAGTAAGTCTGTCAGAATTTTTTTAATATATTACGTAACGCATATAATAAATTGGACTAAAAAATAAATTTAGAGGTAGAATAAAGAAAAGGGCCGAATAATAAACAGTAAAAATACATGGAAAAACATGAGACCAAAAACAAGCAAATCTAGAGTTCAATGCCTAACAAATAAAAAAAATATCAGATTTCGAACAAACAGACACTTGGAAAATAAATTATACTAAGAAACATATGTGTATAAAATATAAAAAAATAAGTATAAAAAATCAGAAATTATAAGTATAAGAAATCTCACCACAATTCCATAATATAAAAAAAGAGTATTTAAAATAGAAACATTTCTTTTTCAAAGAATCATTCACTAAATGGTATGAACAAAAATAGCAATTATTTATCCACGAATGAAGTTTAACGAAAGGGAAACTGCACAAAAAAATATTTCTACTTTACATAATTTTTAGTTTTCATCTTGTTTTCACATTATTTCTTACTAAATCAGGTTTCATTTAGTTAACCAGCCACTTTTTTATGTGTACAGTTTTTTTATTTATCATATCTTTTAATACCCCTTATAGTTTTTGGCAATTGTAATTTAGAATCAGACAGTCAACTAAACAATCATTGTTTTACCTACGTTTAGCCTTCATATACTCGTATCTATGTTGCATTCAGATTTTGTTTAAGTTTAGATCCAACAATTCTTTGAATCTTCTAAAGGCATTTTCAGATGTTGTGAATGTTTGTCTCGATATATAGTATCTCCATTTACTAATTCAACTGTATCATTTTCAAAACAACGATTTTTTCATCGTGTTTTAAGCTCACACAACTAATGTATGTATATAAGGAATAAAATAGAAATATATATTAGGATTGATAATATGATTACACTTGCTATTTTTTTAATATCTATATTTAATTTCTTTTCTCCTTTCTTCATAATATTAAATACAGAAATATATCATTTTCCACCACTGCTGAGTATAATTGATTCGATACATGAAATAGTAACCATAAGTTATTTTTTGCAAACATTCATAATTTGTCTTTGCCCTGTAGCTGTATTTTAAATTTAACAGTTTCAAAATAGGAGAAATTTTAGTTTAATTTAGCTTCTTTACATATGTTTAAGTCGATGCTTCTGGCAAAGTCCGATACTTGTATTTAAATTGAGATGAATATTGATTTCCATGTTAAGTTTATGAAAGCGGACAACATCCGTAGCCTTGTTGATAAAACACGTGTCTTCTGATTCGGACGTTGCAGGTTCAATTTCTATCATTCTTTATTTTTTAAATACTACATATAAATCTGGTTTTCCTTTTAGACACCAATGTATCCATCCTTCAGGATCTATTGCTCAATGGAGGCTTTTAATGACATATATGAAGATCATATTGTGATACTCCAGATATGTCACTAGAAGAAATGAAGACAGTTTGGAGAAGTTGATAATGTCAACACTGATGAGTGGCGAGCAAGATTTCAGTCTTCAGCAAAGTGAATTGACCAAATCAATGATATTATGGGTTTGTTATTGAGTGCTTCACTCATCATGGCTCAGAACAGGGAAAAATGGAACCGACTCATTCACTTAGTTCCATACGTGTATCATCAGATAATAACGATTCTCAGCCTTAAGAAACATGATTAAGGAGAATCAGTCTGGTTTTTATTTAACAACTCTTTTTCATTGGTCGTAAAATATTGACACATGCCAATATATTCGGTAACTTGTACTGTATAAACCATATTACAAGAGGGGTTCAAAGTATAAAAAATTAAATTATTTTAAATTCATTTACTTAAGTCAACCTTTTTTTTTACATTGTAAACTTGTATCAAATCCTATTGTTAAAAATTATTATTCTAATAGAGGCAGCGCATATATTCGTAATTATTTAATAAACGACTATTGACCTGTTTTCTGAATACATGTGCGGATATTTTGTTTTAAAAGCAATAACGTAAATAAATTATATATAACTGTTTTTATAAAAAAGATATATTTTTTTAAAATCCTATGTAATTATTAATTTAAATGTTTTGTAAATAGAGCCATAAATAATACAGAATTTTACTAGTACAGCCTCTGAATACAAAAACAATTTACAAAAGAAAGTCGTCACGGCTTTAACATTCCACAATTGCATATAAACAAGAACCATCAAAACGTAAACTAACAGTACGGCCAGTACAGACTACCGAAATGGTCAAAGGAGGGAAAGGAATTCCGGCATTTCTTGGCTCGTATGTTCAGAACTTAGTTAATAATACAAGAAGTATCCAAATTGGTGTAGAATTCACATGATGTCTGATGGACTTCAATCCTGCTGCCCTGACAGCGACGAGTAAAGGCAACTTAAGCTGATGTTGAAGGACAGGTGGATGGACACAAGAAGACTCGTGTTCAGACATGTTGTTGGTATAATCGCTAAATTTATACAAAACTACTTGAGATACCCGGCATGGCCCTGACATTTTAAGAAAAAAAAATCTTCAAAGCTTTTGTTTATCTATCACTATTTTTTGAGAAACGTAATATTCTATTGCATTACGCTGTTGTTTTATAGACCTGGTAAGTTTATTATGATTTGTCAATCTCTTCCAAACAACCAGAGAGATGTTTAAGAGACCTAAAGTTACCTAAAGAAATCTTTGAAAAAAATTAAGTGTCAACGGGATACGTGAGGTGACAATACACAAATAGTAAAAATTAAGTGTCAACGGGATACGTGAGGTGACAATACACAAATAGTAAAAATTAAGTGTCAACGAGATACGTCAGGTGACAATACACAAATAGTAAAAATTAAGTGTCAACGGGATACGTGAGGTGACAATACACAAAAAGTAAAAAATTGAACGAATCACAATAAAAGACAATGCATTTCTACACCGCTCAAAATATATCTAACAGATTAGAAATGCGCAAAGGACAATCATACATTTACGCAAGATTTCGTTGTTATTAATATAGAACATGCATAGATTTTTTTTAATTGTGAAGAAAGTACGAGAAAATGTCAATATTAGTTATGAAATAAATATCCTATCCAACAATGAATAAATAATTAATTGATAAGATTTGTTAAATAACTACCGCGAGAGCCTTTTTTAACATGAGGTTTAACATTTTCTTATGGTATTAATTAAGGCAGGAGTCGATGTGGAATGCCTTTCATGTTTTTAAGTCATGAATGGTCAACAAGCTGAAATAACAACAAGAAAAATTATCAAAGGTGAATACAATCCAGTTAATTTAAGTATGTTATGACACCAAACCGAATAAGGTTAATTATTTGCATATTAGTACACCTCACCTCCGTTTTTTCCCGTGTATTGTTCGCTAAACACTGGTCGCATTTATTATATACACCAAATTTCTCATTGAAAATTAATTTTAAACACGCGGTCTTTAAATTTTCAGAACGTTATTCTAGCTTCACGTCTAAGAAGCGCAGCCTTTGAGTTCTTAGAATAACTGAACTGTATTTTTTATAATTTTATTGCCAGTGTGTTTTTAAGATACATATTTATTCTCGTTGTAACATAACATGAAATAATCTAAATCATTTCTGCAAATGTAATATACATAACGTGTTGAATTATGCATAAAAATATTGTTAAAAAACATGTGGAATATTATTAGATAAAAATTGAAAGTCTTAATCCTTAAGCGAGAATATTTAGAAGTCAAATGTTTGACTCTAAAAAAATAGAGAACACTACAAATATGATTTTAATGATTTTAATTTTATATTCATGTTGTCGAGAACATACAAATTGTCTTTCCTTTATTTTCTTTTCTATGGTAGTAACACCTCGACTAACTCTAATATCTTAACTTGTAATTTAATCTCTGAGTGTGTTCCAGTTACAGAAAAGGGCTGATCTTAAAACAATTTGGTATCGTATTCTTTCCTTACGTTTCATTAGCGCCTTTTAATTAACATTTGTGAAGTACTACCATTCGTGAGGATTAGGGCGTCTTGATATTTTGTGTTTTGTAAGGTGTTTAAAGGCTTATACCAACGGAATATATGCAATTAAAATATAAGACATAATACGGAATGAAGTAATTAGGGTTGAATGTAGTAGTACTATCGGAGTAACAATAATGTCTTGATTTCTGAATAAGAAACACTATAATGATGGCCTCTGTGATCTAGTTGGTAAGAAATCTATCATCCAATATAAAGGTTATGAATTGATTCCTGCTGCTTCACGATATTTAAAAAAAGGGTTTTGGTCTACTTTTTACTTTGAAATGTTTATGGTAGGTTGAAAAAGAAATGAAAAAGATTGCCACGTGGTGTTTTCTAATTGTCGTTCATCCTTTTCGTAAAGCTCAATGTCGTCTGCAAATATTGTGGTTAAAGGATAAAATTGAATCAAATCTTTTGAACCTCAAAAAATTTTCATCACATCATAATAAATTTATTTCCCATATTTATTTTTGTCCTCGCGTTATAAAATTCAGTTGGATATTATCGATATCGTAAATTATTTTCATTAATAAAAAGGAGATGCAAACCAAACGAGATATAAAACAATGACATATAACTCAGACAAAGTAGAAAAATAATAGTTAAATAGCTCGGGGTCCATTTTTTAAAGTGAGGAATTGATTTATGATTCTTAATCAACAGAATAGATTGCCACACGTCGAAATCAATCTGGGTACACGGACATCGATAAATTTACTAAGACAGAAGTTAAGTATTTTAATGTTTTTATGCCAAATACAATTCCTATTCTCATAAATAAGAACACTTGAAAAATAATCTTAACTGAAGACAAAAGATAAATTTATTATTCGTTATTCTATAATATAGCATCTATATCATCCACACGGATGTAAAATGTCAAATTAATGGCGTTGCATCTTTTATGGTGGCATGGAATTTAAAAAAAAAATACGAAGAGTACTGTTAGGTTCAATATAATATTTGTGTCAAAAAGACAAAATGAAGTACTGATTTAATATTGCACACGTAATTTAGTTTGCATATTTCTACATAGACAGCCATAAGAACAAATGTGCCCATCTTAGCCGAGCTCAAATAATAGATCGTCTCTCGTCATTGTGTATGCGACGTGTCCTTTAGTATTTCGGCCACATTATGAAAAGAGAGTCGAATAGTCTGGAGAAACTTGTGGTCATCGAAGGAACGAGATCTCGAGGAAGACCCTCAACCAGATAAAGTGACCTGATCAGGACTGCGACAGGATCTTCAATATCGGATGCTCTCCAATCGACCCGGGACAGATGGAAGGAGACCATTAAAAAGGTCATCGACGTCTGCCGTCATCCTCAGACACGAGGGACAGGACGACGGAGGATTTCTACACGTAACCTCAAGTGTGATTGAATAAATGCAAATTAAACGTTTAAAATTTATCAATTTGAATAAACCATATGAGGAAGTTAGTAAAGAAGTGGTAAAATTACATTTATGTAATCAAAAGCGTTAGATCTAGTCTAAGAATCACGACTGCTCTAATAAGAGCGTAACGAATCAGAAGAATACATAATCTGTAAAATATATCGTATCCCTATTTTAATAGTGCTCATTTTATATTAGATTATTTCAGAGTTTTGCAATGCATTTTTTATCACGTGCCACATATATGTAAAAAGTGTAATTGATATTTTTTAAATTTTAATCTCAAATTATAATAATACTCGACCAACGAACGGTTCTCAAAGTAGGGTTCTTAAACTCTTTCAGAAATTATAGTTATGCGGGGTGGCGCCACAATACTTACAATTTTTTATTTAAATAAAGTTCTGCAATCGTATACCATTGTATGATTAATTTATATGTAAATGACGTACATCCGGTGTAAATATTATACGTTTGACAGCTAAAATTGGCGGCAAATTTAAAATTGCAGTTCTTGTTGCGCCATTCTATAGTAGAAAATCTCTTCTTCACGCACACAGCAAGCTCGAATGAATATTTTTTCTTCTAGTACTGTTCAAAACTAAGCAATGCGTTCAAGTGACTGTAAGTGGGTATCAACTAACAAACAAGTTAACATGGTAAATTTATGTTGATTGGGGGTGATGGGATCCACCAGTAAAAATTTTTGAAAACCACTGTGACAATAAATACGTGTTGTAGATAATTTTGATGATTCCTCCATGTTGACACGCTAAATTTATATTGTGCAGTATAAAAGCTTAAATTACACAAATGTTAAAGTTTTTACATTATTATTTATTCCAAATTTCTATTAACATATCTATATTTATTTATTTGTCACACATGCCGAAAATTATTACTTCATCGTTTTAAGTTTCATCCTTCTTAATAATAAGTATACTTTGTATTCTAGTATATGTCAATTTCATCGTACACAGTACAATCTGGAATGTATATTGCCACGTGATAATCTCTTCCAATCAACCAAAAAGCTGTTAAATAAGCCTTAAGTGAAAACCAGACTGAAACCTGTGTTTAAAAAAATCTGGCTACCAATGGGAATCGAACACGTAACCCACGAGTTTGATGACAGGCATGTTATCTACTAGGCCACTGAGGTCGATCACTGCTAAACAATTACTCTCCGAAATATTATGTTCATTGCTATTTACTGTAATATTTTGTCTCCAATTCAACACATAGGTTCTCGTATATCATTCACCAAGAATGCCTAAGTTCGTTTTCTAGAACTTTGAATTTACCGTCATGAAGGTTAATGTACCTTAACATACCACACTTCCTAAGCGGGATGTCATGTCACGGGACAGGATGTCTTAAAACTAAATTCGTTAATTCTTAATTTAGCTTCTTACCATTCATTCATCTCATTTAATCTATTTTTCTTTGAGTACTTTTATATTTAAGGGAAATTAATCAAAGTTCAACGAATACTAAATGTTTGTTTGCGATATATATTCAACCTAAGAAAGTATGGCTACATTACGCCTTTCCAGAAGAAACTTAAATATAAGAAATTCGTGTCAAGTGAATGTATTGTCACTTTTGTATAACATTCTCAACTGTCCCTTTGTCAAGTATTTCTTGATTGATTCATTCCATTCGCCCAAATCATTTCAAAGTGCTCTTCTTCATTTTACTCAACACATAAGCCTTAAGTTCACATTCATACCTAATCACTTAATGTCAAATTCTGCCATTTATTTTTACCCCATATATTCTTCTTAGTGCACGCATTTCTATTATATTTATTTGGCTCTTTTCATCGTTATTAAAGTGGACACTCTTAAGTTATATGGATTTGGGTTTGGTGCCTTTGGCCGTAATCTCAGTAAAGTAAGTTTCGATTGTTGGTTATTATTTAATTCCGTTGTCAAAAATTATCATTAACCACATGAGTAAACTTTTGGCATACTGCATCGATGCGAAGAAATATACAATCTTTCTCACAAATTTCCTCCATACATTTAACAAAAACATCGGGGATACCTACTGAAAAAATATCCCGAGCAGACGTTTCTGGCGAAGATTAATCACGAAACCACTCCCTCGATCAATTCTCAATAAGTATTACTCAACTAAATTAAAAGTATTATTCAATTTCAATAAAATTTTAATCTTAAAGAAATGGTTTTTGTTGCATTGCACTTCCTTTTGCTCACCGGCTTACATAATAGCTTTTCATTCAGACTCTTAAAAGTTCGAATATCATTATGCAACTGAAAGCTCCTACAAATATTCCAATCAATGTATGAGTCACTCCCGCAATCTTCCATGAAACTACCACAATTTTTTCTTCGCATATAGAAAATAAGAAAAAAACCCGCACGACACGACAATTTTGCCGGTAGCTATATAAACGCAGATACCTGAGATCGCGGTCAGCGAAACCGCAGAACAAGATCATCAGGCCTGTGTTTGAGGCTGTCATGTTTGATGGCAGTGAGACGTGCAGAAAATGTGGATTTGAATAATAGGCCTAATAACCGCCAGTCTGCAACTCAACCGTGAAAGGATATTCGCGCCGGCATTGTGGGAACTTGATACCGATATACGTGTGTATATTTGATCCAGAACGCGTCAATGTTGAGCACTGTATTATGTGAAGGTAGAATATCAACAACAATTAAAACAAAAAGTTTTCTTCTTTATAATTGTTTCCCACTACGTGAGGTCAGCTTTTCGTTTTCTTTTTCTTCTGAGAGGTATATTGTGGACAATATCCCTTATCCCTTCCAACATAAGGATATTCTCTTCCACATGATCCATCCATCTTTTTTTGAACGACCTTTTTGTCATCACCCATCAGCCTCCACCCCAAGCAACAATTGCCCATCATATTGTTCAGGTCTTCTAGCGATTTGCCCTACCACATCGCGACTAAAAATATGTGTGACTGAAAACGTAATGAAACAATTAAATATATTGGTACAAAATACCATCACGACAAGTTCCTTGAGAAGAGTCTTCTTCTAAACGGTGCTATATAAATTGCCCTTTTATTAATAATATTATACCTTGATTGATTGGCCTCGTAATATAAGTATTAAGAAAAATTCACTTGCCTTATTTCAAAATTCTTACTTCAACAAGATTTCTTGCATGCCTTGAAAATGAATCATATTAAAATATATTTGAAATTAGTTAATGGAAACAAATTTACATGATGCGTGCTCTAGTTTAAGAGTCCGATGTAAAACTTGCAAATGCGAATTTTAATTAAATTGCACGCTGTTATTTGCCCCGGGGCTGGCAGAAAAGTTGTCGATCGCATTCCAATAAGTGAGGCACTGCAAATTAATTCGCAATAGCTTTTAGAGAACACAATATGTTCACTGCAAAATTATTTCAGTATGGGTGGGAGTCATGTTTTCGCTGTACTTTAATAAGTGCTGATGAAAACTGACGATCAATTGAAGTCGTCGAAAAGAAATTGTCCAATTATTAAAAATTGAGATAAAACAATCAATTACATTCTAGACTTTTATGATTTACTCATAAAAAGGGAATAAATGTTAGTAATAACACTGACCAGAAATTCTTTGAAAAACAAATCAAAATGTGCCTCTCTCGCATTGTGTTAAGGATAAAATTAAACCAATCAAATTCACATTTTGAACATCGCTAAGTTATTGTATGTTCGCCTTACGGTACAAAATGGTTCATATTCATTCATGTTTTAGTTTAGTAAATAAATTTAATTTTTTTTTGTAAAATGAATATATATCTGTTAAACGTGTTATAGATATACGCTGTTTTTCAATAATATTTTTTTTTTCGTATTCAGCGATGTTTTATTGAGTTCACTATCGATTCCAAAAACCTCCGTCATTTTCTTAATGGGACCAGGAACTAAATTGAACGTTTAAAATGTATTTGTTAGTGGTCATTGGTAGGAAAGGGAAAATTAATGACTTGTAAGGGGAAGGTTGTAAGTCAAGAATTTAGAATTTGAATGGGAAACGGGTTAGGAAGACGACTATGACATATCTTCAATTTAAATGCAAAGAATACGACAACGATTACGAGGCCAGATGCAGGCGACAACACCTCCTACCACTTCGCGAAAGACGGAAATTAGCCGATATTATATTATTAACGAAAATAGCGCAATATCACATTGATGCCCCAGAATTACTCTTAAACATAAACCTTAACGTCCCCAGAATCTCCGCAAGACATACTAAATGGCTGAACATCCCCTTTAGTGCGACCAAATGCAGACAAAATTCATTCTTTGTAAGAGCATCTAACTTCGTAAACAACCTAGAAGACTTCCCAGAATTCGATTTATTTAACTCTTCTACGAGCTCGATTAGATTGCGCATATGCGGGAACTGGTTTGGTGTGGATCTCTGACTGTCTCATCCCTGACTGTCTCCTGGTTAACAATTTTCAGCATTACTTAAAGCCTACCTACTACCTTCTTACCAATCTCCTAACATAATTAAGTGTACATATTGAAACCATATGCGAAAACTGTAAAATGGTGTTTCGAAACCCATAGATATCAGTAATAATACCGACATAAACACTGTATGTTTTCCTAATAAAATAAAATAAATAAATAAATAATTAACCTGATTATTTATAATTTTGTGACCTAATTTCATATTTATTCTAATCTCGGCAGTGAACTCGATTAACAAAACGGCAATTCATACAAAGATTATTGACGTTTTATTAAACTAAAAAGCTAATATTGTTAAGTGTGTTTAATCAACAACGTGTATGGAGTCTAGAAATACTCAAATATCTTATTTCTCAATCTGAAACATCTAAATAATGACAATACGGGGACAATTTATATAGCGCCGTTTATAAGCATACTCTGCTCGGTAATTGCTCGATTGACACATAAAAAATATTACAAAATAAATAAATATAAGTAGAGTATAATCATAGGAAGGTACTGGCTGCGTCCATTAGATGACGTACTTTTCCGCATCAGCATATTTATTTATTTATTTATTTAATTAACGACACAACAGTGTCTTTATATACAAATGAACATGTGATAGGTTATACAAGTACTTCAAATTATTGACAAATAATACAACTGTATCTTAAACTAACATGAAGATACAAAAAGCAGTAGAATAAATTACAGTCATCGTTTTAAAATTATTTAATAACCTTTGAGAATTTTGTGGGAATTTTATGGATATATATATTGAGATATAGAAAACACATGGCCTCATTAGTGGAACGAGATGCAAGTTGCTTTGCAGAATTAAAAGCTTCACACATGTTGATGCAGGGTTACTCAACTCCAGAGGCAAAATATTGTCCTTAATATTTGGTTTGTATTACGTTATTTATATTAATAAAGGAGAGCACAAAGTTAGTAGCTATTTCTAAATATTGTTGTAATATTCTGGCGAATACTATATATACTTATATTAAAAATATCTAAATTGTTGCAAAACTCGTTTCCAAGTCTTTGCATACGAATTATAGAGGAGTTGATTATATAGTATATAAAACCTTTGCAGATTATTTTGCGATATGTGATAGTAACACATTTGGCTTTAGGTGTAGCATAGTGTTTATAGATAATTATAAATGTTGATAACCAAACATATATAGTTGATAACCAAATAGCATATAAAACCTTTGCAGATTATTTTGCGATATGTGATAGTAACACATTTGGCTTTAGGTGTAGCGTAGTGTTTATAGATAATTATAAATGTTGATAACCAAAAAGGGTTGTGTTTGAGTGTTGCCTAAAGCTGCACACCCTACCACTCCACAGGCCAATACATATACATATAACAGTTAAAGCCCTGACAAAACACCCCACCCTACTGGATCGATTCGGAACAA
Organism: Odontocerum albicorne; assembly: GCA_949825065.1. Classification (NCBI taxonomy): domain Eukaryota; kingdom Metazoa; phylum Arthropoda; class Insecta; order Trichoptera; family Odontoceridae; genus Odontocerum; species Odontocerum albicorne. Next base: position 23,084,853 of record OX463848.1, on the reverse strand, counting down.
GCAATTTATTTGATTAAAACGAAATCGAACTCAAAGTTCTCTACTCTTTTCCGAAGGAATATCTCTTAGATACAGATCCAAAAGATTCAATATTTTATAACAATATTTCTAATTTTACTCTTGTAATATTTATTCCAAATTTAATTCCGCAGGTTTCATAAAAAAAGTAAGCTTAATATATTTTGTGTATTTGTCCCCACCATCACAAGATGAACCAAACTAATACTTTTACACGAATGGATGGAACGGATCTTGAAACGAAACCTCCCCATATATAAAAGAAGAAAATGTAACATATTTTATCGTAAGAAACTTTCAATCTTCATCTATTTTTTAAACAACTTTTATATACTGATCATCCGTGTTATTTCATGAGCGCTTTTTTTTTTTTTTTTTTCTTCATAAAATGGAATTTTATGAGAGCTTTTCTATTTAATTTTTAAATAAATGTTATCTCAAGAGCAATTATTACTTCATTAGAGTTTTTGATATTTTTTTTAACAAATGACACTCCATTGGCGTTATTCTAATTCATTTTAAAAAGCCATTAGCGTCTTTCGAATTTATGTTCACTATAATTATTGTATTTTAAACCAAAATAAGAAGAAAAATGATCTGAAAATATCATATAAATATTTAACAGATATATTAAATTTTGTACCACTACGTCATTCAATTTTCACCACAATCAAGATATTCACATATTGGGGCAGATGGAGAAAACGAATTTTCATTTCATTGTGTCTAGGCGTATGTCACGCACACTCTCCTATTTTTTTAATGATGTCTAATGAAATGTCACTGCAGATCAAACCTGTCAAACGTCTTGGAAGTTTGATCCCCTTGCAATCGAAACTTTTGATTTGATATCTGAAGACTGTGTGGTTACTGGAGTGCAATAGCTTGCACACATTAAACCAATACACGCACAGGTGACTTTCATCCACAAGATGGCTGACAATAATACTCCATCATGAGGAAAGCCTATCAAACAGCATGCTTATATATTAAAGACTTTCCACGCTCCCCACAATCAAAATTTGATTTATGTGATCGTGCTACGTTTTTCTAGGTATTTACAAATGGTTTTTTACATTCTATACAACTCGATTTTAAATTTAATAAATACTTTGGCATCATTTTTTTGTACTTGACTGACCCGTCGCAATGATGTTTTCTTCCTCTTCAGCATTTAGTACGAATTTCTTTTGAATATTTTTATCCATAATTCCTTATACTCGTATTATTTATAGTTAAGGCATTAACATTGTGGAGGTTTAACACTTGTCACCCTGTGATGGATAGCGAATGACCAGAACTTATATTTTATTTGATTATTTGAAGTTTTAATGCATAATAAAATTATTTTTATAGCTAATTACAAAAAAAACCTAGCAAATTTTGCATAATTTTAATTTAAAACATACATTTTTCACTGGACGCTTAGCGTCCAGCACCGTGGCTGGCTGAATTCTTTAGCACAGTAAGGCAAGTGTTAAAGACGTTGTCATTTGTTTTATCAAATTCTGTTTATTCCACAAAACCGGTAGGGTTATACCGATACAAAAAGTGGAATTAACATGTGTTTGATAAAACAAATTACGTAATTCATGCATAAATTTTACGTAATTAATTTAAATTGTGTTTAACATGCTACCTATTAGTTATTATTTAGAAAAAAAACTGCTGATTGATAACAAATGTAGGTACGACTTATAGATCGTTGTTTTTTTAATATCATATCCCCTCAAGAAAGCTTTGAATTTATAAAAGACAGATCATAAGAGTTACTAAATAAATTCAAATAAAATTATGTGTAATATATTGTTTTAAACTGAGATGCGAACGATAAATAACAAGTTCACATTTCTGGACTGTTGACTTCGATAATATTGCCTCTCATATGTGAGCATACATTATACTTATATTATTACAACGTGTAAATTATTTCAGATGATCCGTTTTTCTAGTCGTGGTTGAAAGAGTTTTATTTTAATAGTCAAACGATTTTGTCTTCAATCATTTTATTTCTTTTTTATAACGGTCCCATGCACAGCCGACACTGGAAATAAAATAATTAAGCAATTTTCTGGTTAATTGGAAGAGATTGATTGACCTGTTGTAATAAACAAGACAAATTGCACATTGTAAAATCTTTTTCTTTTTGTGTCTAATAGACTCTACTACTTCCATCCAGAATTATGCCACCTAGACATCACTGGGCATTCTACGAATCAAGTCCTCTTCATTGCAAGTTACGAGGCTCTTCGGGCACTACAGCAAGTGTTGAATGAACTGCTACTCACCGTAAACACAGAGAGTCGATCCATCATGTAATATTACCCATTTTGATACGCTGTCCTCGGTTTTCCTTATTGCTGTTCAGAGTCTATTAAGAGCTTTCGAGGACAGTTCAGAGTCTGTTAAGAACTTTCGAGGGCAGTTCAGAGTCAGGTGGCGATGCTTCTACAGACAAAATCTATCGGCTGTGGCACTATGTTGTTCTACTCTCATTCATTATAAAAAAGTAGGTTGTTGTTCCAGAGGCTTACAATGAAATGTTTACGTCTATAAATTTATCGAAGCTTGTTAGGAAAACCCCCAAGGATTTTTTCAGACACCTTCCTTCGTTGTGGCCATGAACATGCATTAATTAAGCACGCTCAACAAGTTAAAATATTAATTTAATAATAACCACTACATATACATATACTATCACACCATTTCCTTGTCAGAGTAGGCAAAACGCCAGACTTTCCTATCATACCACAAATCCTTTACATCTTCTACATCCATACACCTCATCTGTCTTCTCTCTTGAATGTATTTTTTTGTCATCTATTTATTTTCTGTGTTTTTTTTTCTCTTGTTATTCTACATGTTCAAGAGTGTGGGCTGAAAAACATCTGGTGCCCCCGTGGCTGGGCTCGCCCTATATTGGTGGAGTGTATCTTGGCCGGGGTGGGGGGGGGGGTGTTATTAGATGACCCCAGACTTTTTGTTTTGATAGCTTCTGTTTTTAATGTATTCTCTTCAATTTATGTGTTCTTGAAATATATCTAAATGTATTATGTACAATACATACTATGTTGCTATCAATAATCCTGTATTTATTTATAAAACTCCTACGACATCTCTCACTTCGTCTAACGTTTCTTTCAAAATATCATTCACTCGATCCAGCTATACTTTCTTTGATATTCTTCTACAATGCCTTACACTCAAATTTGCAGTATATATTCGTTTTGTTAATATTTCTTCATACATTTTGTTCTACATGCCCAGATTATATCGCAGTGCTCTTTTTCATATTCCTAAATACATCAATTTCAAGTTCACATTCAATCATTATTCTGTCATACAGTGTCATATTTTACGAATACTTCATTCCTTATTCTGTCATACAGTGTCATCTCTTACGAATACTTCATTCCTTATTCTGTCATACATTGTCATCTATTACGAATACTTCATTCCTTATTCTGTCGTACAGTGTCATCTCTTACAAATGCTCCATTCCTTATTCTGTCATACAGTGTCATCTTTTATGAATACTTCATTCCTTATCCTCTCATATAGTGTAATCTCATATAAGCTTCACAATGTACACATTTCTATGGCATTTATTCGTCTCCTTTAAATTTTTAAAGATGCCTTCCATTTTTAAATAAAATGTTTAAACACATAAATGTGAACCATTTCTAATCAATAAAGTTAAATTACAATGACAGGTCTGTTTCGCTTTACAGGCGCATTGTTAAACTTTTGTAAAGCGAAACTGGTCTAACACTTTAATTTAAGTTAACTGTGTATATGTATATTTTTTTTTCACATTTAGGTGTTGAAACATTCAATAAAGCTGATTGTTCCTAAACTATAATGATGATCGGCTCCTATTAAAAATAATGTGTTAATTTTAAGCCATCGGTTTTAAATTATTTTATATTATTTTGGTAAGTAGCGTTTTGAGTACAGTTTGTAAAGTAAAACAGATCTGTCACTTTAATTCTAGTTATTGTGTAGACATTTTTCACATTTACGTTTCCAATAATTCTGTTATAAAATAGAGTTCTTCAATTCAAATACTAAATGAATGAATACGCCTTCCTTTGTTTGGTGGCCTTGAACATGCATCAATTAAGAACGTTCAAGATGTTAAAATATTACTCTAATAATAATCATGAAATCATATTTTAATTGATATATTTTTTACGCAACAGTCAATGTCCTAAATCATATAATTTGACAGAAAGTCTAAGCGTGTTTATTCGAGCGATAAAAGAAGTCGGTGTAGGTACACATGGTACGCGGGAGAGGATCGGAATGCCGGCTTGCCCACAGATATTATTATTATGTATCGCTTGATAATTCTATGCAAATGGGCCGGCCACTATCGGCAATCTGTACAGACCGTCGTTACCCCTGTTATAGAACAGAAGATCACTACTAGCTTAGGGCTGAACAATCAAAAATATTTGTATTGTAGAACTCCATTTTATAACAGAATGAAACCTCACTGTGAAAACTGTCTACACAATAACTTAAATTAAAGTGACAGGTATGTTTTGCTTAACAAACTTTACTCAAAGCATTGCTTACTTAGCGTATACGTGTAAAGTATTTTTAAATATATGGCTTGAAACTAAAAAAAAATTTTATTGGAGCCGACCATCCTGATATTTTACATACAACCAGTTTTATTTAACACTTCATTGTAAAAATATAATCTGGCTAGCGTATTGCCAGGTTAGATTGAATCGTAATTTCTCTCAACCAACCAGAACCAGCTTTCGAACAATTAAAAAATATATATATTATTGAATTTATCAAGAAAAATAATTACTTAACTGTAAACAGTCACTTTTTCTGTCTTTTTTTTCAGTTTACACGCGAGTATATATTGGTATAGGCCTTCTTATTGGTATAGGCAGATAGAATAGAGTGCCATACTTTTCTATCAAAACACACATATTTTGCCTCTTTTACATCCCTACTACTTCACATACAGCGCCTACGATTTTTTAGATTTTTTTACATTTCCATTTTTTCAAATTTCATACACTTGATTCAACCATCCTCTCATTGGTCTCCCTCTATCACGCCTTTCACTCACATTTTCACTGTATATTTATTTTGCTAATATATATTTTTTCGTTCGTTCAAAGTGCCTAAACTACTTCAAATTGCTCTTCTTCATCTTACTTAACAAATTACCCTTAAGTTCATATTAATCCTAAATTATTTCATCCCTTATTGTGTTATAAATTGTCACGTATTACTCTAAGAGTTAGCATTTATTTGATATAATTCAGTTTTCTTCACCGTCCACATTTTCTTTTCATGCATTACAGTTGGTTCTAAAATACTTTTGTGGTCTATCATCTTGGTAGATTTTGATGCTGTCCGGTTCAAGTTTATCAATTTTAGTGCCGCATTGACATTGTTTCCTATCGCCGCCTTTCGATATTGTTCGTAAATCTTCCACCATCTGAGAAAATACTACCTAAATAGTAGAATTCATCAATTTGCTCTTATGTTTCGTTACTCATCCATGTGTCGCGTTTACTTTTGCTTTCACTTTGTCTTTTAACAAATCCTATTTTTGGGCGAGTTTAGGTTACCATAGTACTAAAATTATCTTGATTTATTACCGAAATAATTATATCCGAGTATTTCCTTTTTTTTAATGTAAATTTTTCCGTCATTGAAATTTATACGTAGATTTTTATCTTAATGTCTCCTTCATACAGTTCATATTGGGTCTTGGCTTTAATCTTCCACCTCCAACATTTGTCTTTAGCAATTGATCCTTGTAAACCTTTGACTTAGCAACTGACCATTCGATGACATCCCTTTTGTCTTTAGCAACTGATCCTTGTAAACCTTTGTTTTTAGCAACTGATTATTCCAGGACACCCCATTGTCTTTAGCAACTGATCGTTGCAAACCTTTACTATTAACAACTGACCATTCCAAGACATATTTTTATCTTAAGCAACTGACTGTTCCAGGACACCCCTTTTGATACTACCATTGTAATGGTTTCGTGGTCTCTCGACTCTTCTTCCGGGTGTCCAGCATGGAACTATTTTAAAGCCGGTGTTTTGTGTATCCTCTGGAAATAGCCAGCCTGTTTAATCATTGATATTTTATTTGAATAAAAAGTTTTGGAGTCTAATATCTCTCTACTATACCTGTCTCAGTATTCTGCACTGGTCCGTGTTTTCTGTTCGTGTTACAAAACAAAACAGGCCAATATTTCGACTGACTTGACATAGTAAAAGGTCTTTCAAATTGGGCGGTTTTTTTAATTCTATTTTTTTTAATATTTGAATAAAACACACAATTTGCTTTAATTTCAAAAAAACTTTTTACTGGTCATTGAAGTATAATGTATGACATTTAAACACAAAATAAAACAATATCCGCTAAATGTTCACTTTTTTTCAAAAAATTCGATGACATTTTGGCATAATTGCGGTTCTAACTCACCAATGATGCGAATAATTTCATCCTTCAGCTCAGAAATTGTATAGGGGTCATTCTTATAGACCTTTAGCGTAATGCTTGTATTGATACGTCGTGATAATCTTGATTTGTTTGTATTTAAAATTAAATACAAAATTCAGGAATGCGATAAAAGTGAGAGTGAATAATCGATAAATAGTAAACAGCGATGAATGGTCAAGTGAATAATAACAAGTCAAATGATTAACAATAAGTGCTCTTTATTCAACGATAAGTAGGTATATATAGATTTTCAGAACGGGGCGCGTGAATGCGTCGAACAGTGTAGTGGGTAGGATATTTTATTTGTCAAAACGGCGAGACAAAGCGTAAATACTATTTGTGAGTACACATTGACGTTTCTAGTATGTGACAATTGTAGATTGTTCAGAGGTTGATTCATCGGTCGTTGACCCTGTATGTTTACAATTTATTTTGACAACAAATTATGTTTGACAATTATTTATTTAGGGACGTAGGTACCCTACAGACCTGGCTTTTCACGTAACCCCAGAGATAATAGTCCAACGGTGTCAGATCTCATGATCTTGGTGGCCAATTAACATAACCGTTTCCGGTACAATACATAAAATAATTCAACAATTTGAACGCGTTGTTGTATAGTATACGACTCCATTTTTATAAATGTCATACATTACACTTCTCAAATGTCACAAGACCCAGGCAAGTTCGCGACGCCATCTGTGTTTTATCCAAGAATTAAAAAAAACCGCTAAGTTTGAAAGAGCCTTTACATGCACAATATATTTTTAAAGTAATTCCTGTTTTTATTTTCAACCGACTTACCAAATTTAAAGAGAAAATTAATCAGCAAGACATTTTTTCCAAGTATGCACATTTTTTTCAATGAAAAATTTTCCCACTTAATATTTATAAAACATATTTGACTATGAAACAAGTAAAATAACTTGATACGTTGAAGCCCTGGATACCAGTAGTCCGTGTATTGAACTCCGTAAAGATAATTTCTTTGAATAATTTCAATAATTAACGTATGCAGACCAATTTGAGTGGTAATTTAATGCAATTGATTCATATTGTGGTGCACTTTTTCGAGATGGCGGTAAGGTGAAACGCTTACATAATGGGTTATGAATCATTTAATCATAGACAATGATGAAATTTATATATGAAAATACACTTACCATAAACGAGCGAAGAAGAGGGAGACAAATCCTTTTCAGAAATCTAAAAATGAAAATAAAACATAAACGTACAAATTTTATTAAATGCAAAAAATAAACGTTATAAATGAAGATATGCTTTAACTTGCATTATTTGTAAAAAATACAAATTCATATATGACATGAATTTGTATTTTTTACAAATAATGCAAACATTTCATAAAAAAAAATATGCGATAATAATAAGTCCTAACTTATATCAAAAGCTTTTTGAGATTGAAACATAATTTTAACTGGCTCACAATTATGGAAAACTATATAACGAATAGGTTTGAAGTTTATTTGACCAGAATCTTTTCCCAATTTGTAATTTAAGTAAATACGAGTATATTAAAGTGAAGCATTAAAACACTTCACTTTGAACAAATTCTCTTTCAGGATCTGCTTAAAAAAATATCTATTTTAATTTTATGTGAACTTTAAATGTATACTCTATACTCAGAAAAACCAAAATCGTTGTTGTTGTATAGTTTGGAATGAAAATGTGGACGATGAGAAAGATTAACAGAAATAGATAGATGCCTACGAGATGACAATGTAGGTGAATGCTGTGTATTCCGTGGACCACGAGTTGCACCAACTTCTCTATTATACAAGAGCTTACCGAAAAACTTTCGACAGCATGCAGGAAAAATATTTTAATTTACTTTGGGTATGTTGCTAGAAAGGATAACCAAAGAATAATATAAAGAGGCTCTTGATCACGGGCTACAGTTGAGAGAAAACGGACAAGAGGAAGGTATTCTGCAAGATGAATGGACCAAATAAAGGGTCATAAAACCAGATCCCATTTAAACACTGCATTCAACATGTCCTAGGATCGTGAAGGATGGAGACAAGTGGTGCAGCAAGTTTCAGTATTGAGCAAGCAAGTAAAAGAAGAAGAAAAAGATACAGTTAGGCTTGATAAAGTTATATTATTGTATATTTCCCATAACAACATGACGATCTCCGTGACCTAGTTGGTAAGACGCCTGTCTCCCAGCCCGGAGGCTGCGAATTCAAATATCGCTGGAACCCATATTTTTTTAAAAAGGATTCGTTTGGTTTTCGCTTAAGTCCTCTTGAACTTTTTTTTTCGCTTAACTCCCTTTTCTTTCTGGTTAGATGAGATTTCAACATGGCAATAATCTCGTCAGGTTGTGTTGTATACGACGAAAGTGTGATATTGTACAATAACATTAAAATAATGAATATTTTCAACTCTCAGTAATGGTTAACCGTATCATTTAATCAAAATCTAATAACGACCGCTAATTGAAGTAATTTGACTGATGATTTATAAACGTGCCGGGCAAATGCTTGAATTTATTGCAAGGAGTTTTTTTCATATTTAGAATAATGACTTTATCTTTTCAACTCGTATATTACAAAAAGGCCTTAAAGCTGAGTCACACGCACTATATTTAGCTCACAGTGCGTTTGACTCAGCGTTGGTAAATTTTGATTTAAGAACATTGAATGTATTATAAGATTAGTGGGTATGCTCCATTAATGTAATTAACGTGGCACTCTATTCGTTCGCACGAAATTAGCAAAAAAATTCTCTCTCATCATGATATACTTATTAATTTTTAAATTAAAAACATAGATTTAAACAAAAAAAACTTAGTGCAAGAGTTATAATAATTAACAAACATCACGTTAAACTAACTTGAACTGCGATGATGTTAATTTAAATTTAAAAATAATTGAGTTGAAGCTTTTTTGTGCAATACCAAGGACTACATAAAATATAACTACATAAAAAATCTTCTCCCCTTTTTGACGAGCTTTAGTGTTCATTTAATTCGCAGCACTTATTTTTAGCATGACTTCTAGTTTTATTAAAACTTTTATTTTGACTCGAAGCACTTCAGTTTTCATTCATGTTTTGCATAACTTGTTTCTTCAAGATTTATGCCAAGCAGCTCGTAAGCACCAGTACAACATGAAAATTCAAACAACAAAGTCCTAAAATAAAACAATTGCGGAACCCGAGAGTCAAATCTGGATTACCTAGGCGCTAAGCAAATGTGCTAACTACAATAATTTGACGCCGCAATCTTAAAATATAATATTGGATTTTAATATCAATATAAATAAATATTTTTACAAATTTTTGGTAAACTGCTTTAAAAAAAATGAATAAAATTTATTTTCATTCAGTATTCCTAATTTATAAAAAAATCCAAATGTATGTGTATGGTATTTTTGGGAATCTTTGCGTGTAAGTGAAACATTATAACTCTTATCACATAGATATATTAAATGAAAATTAAATAATGGAACATAAAGAAATATTCAAATATTCTTTAGTTATTTGATAAAATGTTTCTAACTGCTGATTGTCCAAGTACTCTTCCTGGGTTAAATTACTCCTCAACATTTTAAAATTGAATCACCGAAATGGATTCCACGAACGCGTTAGAATGATTGATATAACTTCAAGGCTGGCACAGTAGTTAAATTGAAAATATTTTATTAACCGGCAGATGAATCAATTACACGGATATATGTGAGGATAATAACATTGTGCCATCTCATTTTACTTCTTCTTAAGAGGCAAGACAAGAAAAAATAGAAATGATCAAAGAAGCAAAAGGAAAACAAACACCATTGTGTTGATAATAGGTCTTTGTGTGATCGTGAGAATCTGTAACTGTGAATCAAATGAAATATAACGATTAAGTTATTAATAAGCAATATATTATATTTCTGATATCATGGTTTTGGTGTAAAAAGATAGAAACATGGAATTTTTTTCTTCAATATAATTAACCTATCAACTCTTACATACGGCTACACCACAAGTAAGTATTGGATTTTTCCATGACTATCGTTGTTAAAGGATTTCGGTGTAAAATTATAGAAAGATAAATAGTTTTTTTTTCATGCAACTCAACTTCCAATTTTTACATACGGCTATACCATAAGGAAGTATTGAATTTTTATACGACAATCATTGTTAAATAATTTTTAGGTAAAACGATAGAAAATGGATTTTCAAGTAAATTTACTTATCAACTCTTACATATGGATAAACCATAAGTTAGTGTTGTATTTTTAGACGACAAACATTGTTAAAGATTTTTTATATAAAATGGAAGACAGTTTGACGACCTCTGTGTGAAATAGTTGGTAAGACGCTTATCTTCCAGCCTGGAGATTGCGAGTTCGATTCCTCATGGAACCCGGATTGAAAAAAGGATTCCTGTCTGATTTCACTTAAAAACTTTTGAACTTTTTTCTGGTTGCTTTGAAGAAGTTTTCTTATGGCAATAAGCCCGACAAATTGTAATGTATGCAACGAAAGCGTAATACCATACAAAATAACACGATTCGCCTATAAAAGTGCCCTAGCTATGTTCAACCAAGATCTGACAGGATAAGGCGACCGGCAAGCGTGAATTACTTGTAAAGTGAAACATTTTTATTTCATTTATCAAAATGACAAGTGAATTCTTTTTCATTACAGTGGGATGATCCTGATAATTTAATTCAAAAATGCAGATCCAGTTTTAAAAAATCACTTTGTTGGGTTCAAAACTCCGTCAAATTGTGATTTTGGTATATGAGTATTATTGTACATGCTTTCATTAGTTATTTTAACTTTCCCGAAACGTGTTACATTTTAACCCTAAAAAGATCTAAGACATGTACTCGTACTTGTAAACGGTTAAAGATGAAAATTATTTAAAAATTATAATAAGTACTATGTTATATTTCTTTTCAACATATTATTTTTGGGCAATTATATTTTTCTCTTAGAAATAAATGTGTATCGTTGGTAATACTATATATGACATTCTTGTGGTGTCACTTTGTTACCTATTCAAGAACACATTTAAATTTTAGTTAGTTTAGTTTATGGTTGGTGCTGAAGGTTTAAAATTAACAATTTCAAAGTGTCGAAATCACTGTTTAGCTATTTTGAGATATCTAGAAACATTTAATCGAAATACAAATTATGCTGGTGTTATTACATAACTTTCAATAGTTATGTCTTATCCGGAGGTTTTGACTTTGATTCCGGATGAAACTCAATTTTTTTAATTCAAATTGATCGGAAGACCTCCATGTTCTACTTTAAACAACGGAAGTATTATTCAAAACAAGAAAATATATCGATATTTTTAAATAAACTCGAAAAATGTTTAGTGGGTTGGATCCTATTTATTTGCAAATGTTTGTTGATTAGAAAATTACATTGTCTAGATATTTTCTGCCGAATTTTGGTATTTTTGTTCGGTATTCCAAATAAAAAAAACATGGATTGGGTTTTGTATTGCGTTCAATCATTGTTTTATCATACGTAGATACAAATATTTTAATAAAAAAAAGTACTCGTAATATAATATATTGATTTGGGTCGAAGTGTCGATGATGATGACGATGATATTAAATCGACGATTTATGATTTAACATTATAAACAGGTTATAATTTGTCTGCTTTGATTTTTCAATTAAATGTTAAAAAACCTTAATCCATTGACTGATGCCTATGGTGGCGCGTCCAATAAACATTGAACAATTATTGTAGAAGCGGGAAATGGGAATTTTTCATACATTAGACTTGATTGGGTGGTTAAAATAATTGTATTTCTGAGCGTTCCGGATAATAACTTTTATAATCTCTCAACATTTTATGTTGGAGGCGTATTTTTCGATACAGACATGTGAGTCTTCACACTTGAAAATGTGTTATTTTTGGTAATTTTGTATGATCTGCTTTTTATGCATTTATTAAAGATCAACGATACTGGTTGTAACTATAAATTATCTTTTAAAAACTTCAACCGAACTCGTTCGGTTATTTTTATTTTGTGGCAGGAAATTTTGAGTTTACTAGATTTGTATATTGATAGTGTACTCGACACTCCTAAGGCCCCAGTCTGTTTAAAAAGTTCATCTGGTAACAATAGTTTCACTCGGTAGAGGTGTGCGAAAGTGTTGCTTCTTCACGTACGGTTTAAATTTTAACACATAAGGTGTTGATCTTCGTGACCTTGTTGGTAAGATGCCTATCGTTCAGTCCAGGGGTTGCGGGTTCGATTTCCATCTAGTCTGGTTTTCACTTAAGGCAACTTTAACATCTTTCAGATTAACTGGAAGAGAATGTTACACGGTAATTAGCTCACTAGGTTATACTGTATATAGGTACGAGTACAACGCAAGTCTAATACAATACAATACTAACTTCTTCATGGGCTATATTCAATTATCAATTGTCTACTGCATTAATTTATTACTCGATGCTCGAAGGCTCGATCGATGGGGTTGACATTTTTTTTTATTTCCGGCTGTCCTCTTCAACATATCCTCAATACTAATGCTGACTATACGAATGTATGCATTTCATATACTCAAATTTGAAATATATAAACTTCGTCGTTTAGTTAGTGTAAAGTGGTTCTAATTTAAAGGTTGTTGGTTTAAACCTTCACTCAGTGTATCGAAGTTACTTTCACCAATGACTTAAATATGTTTTTTTTCTTAGACGTAGTTGTGTCATTCGACAACCTATGAAGTCTTTTGGTAAAAAAAACTTTTCCTCCAGCCGAGTGTTTCGGGTTCTGATTTTTAAAACGATTCAATATAGCGATAATATTCTTGTTTGTGATTAGTGACATACTAAAAAATCTTCAATGGTCAGAATGAGAATTTGCATTTTTTAAAAGGTTTCACTATATAGTATGTTATTTAAATAAATATATTTTTTTTGATGTCATTTAATACCCAAATATACTTCAAAAAGGTTCAAGATTCAATTTAATATGTCTCAAAAAGTATGAACTTTGTCGGAAACCTCTGTCTAACGGTTAGTATTCACGTTAAGCAAGCGATAGCCCCAGGTTAGAATCCTGGCATATTCAGTTTCAGACTGGTTTAACTCTTAGACCATTTTACATATGAATTAATGCTTAGGCAAGCTTAAACGTTGCTTATCATATATTTTTAAAGCGCAATTAATTAAAGGAAAAGTAGTGGAATGGAAAATAACTCTGCCTAACGAAGGTTCGCGGCAGATTAAACCTGCGTGAAGTTTAATCTCCTAGCCATGGGAACTTTTGTTTGATCGGTCAAACAAAAGGTGCTTGCTGACGTGCAACAGCTTACACACAATGAATCAATGCAGGCGCCTTCCATTTACAGAACAATTAACTATTAAACTCGATCACGATATATTGCCTACCGTATAGTATTACCTTAAGAATTCTTTAGAATGCCATCAACCTGTTACACTCCAGAGAAAGTATAATATATGCCGTGTGTTAAGGCCAGCCACCCTATTAAGATATTTTCACTCGATCTACATCAACTACTCTGTAAACACTTTAAGATTCTAATGACTTCAGTATAGCACGACTCTTAGAGCTAAAACTTTTATTTTACACGAGTACGAGTATAAACAAATCGACAGATTTAGCTCGGTGATTTTAATCCCTTGTAGGCTGAACCGATCTTCATACGATGTCCCCATCTACACATATTTTACCTGAACCGATTCAGTAAACTATGGTAGACATGTGGACGGTAAAACAATGTATAATATTAATGTTTTAGTCTACATTTTAAATTACAGCTCCCTTGACCAGAGTTTGCTCTCTAAATGTCGCTGTATAAATTGCCTTTTATTATCATTATTGCATATTCAAATAAATTATTGCCAAAGTATACTCGAAAAAGGGTGATGGTAAAGAGGTCCATAATTAACCTATGAGAAGTTACGATGACTTACGGCTTCCAAAAATCAAAATGGCCAAATAGCTTATACCAAAAAAGCTTAAATTTTGATAAAACGCCTATAAGTATTGAAGAAGCCAAGAACATTAGTTTTTTTTATCTCTATGTGTTTTATATGTTAACGATAGACTTAATTGTATTGTTGAAGGGGGAAAATGTAAATATATGTTCTCGGATATAAAATGATAGATACATGTTAATTAGGCTTAAATTAATTTATAATTATATTTAAAACTAAACAAGCCAACATTGTCATCTTTCTTGAGTCACCAAAATAACCGTTCGCCTAGCATTAGAAGAACTTTTTTAACTTTTATGTTTCAAATAGCAAAAAGTGATAGTAAGTAAATAGCATACCATTCTAGTACAACTTTCCTTTCTTTTTGTTCAATAACACAAGTCTGCGTTGTTCATACCAGCCGTAGCTCGAAGCGATGGTTGTGGTCAGCGCCGGATCCATTATTTTAATTGATCGGTAATGATCTCAGCCCAAAGTCTATTGTCTTGCCAGCCAAACAATGCTGCAGATACTATCACAAATGGAGGATGACTAGCTTTACCTCATTTATTTTAGATGTTCAAACACCGTTACTAAATTATAATTCAATTTGACAGAAATGTGAGCTGCAAAGAACTGTATTGAGGATATTTTGACTATAGGTAATCGTTATGAATCAAATTCTGAAAGACGGAAGAGTAAAGAGAGAGTAGTTATGACGAGGTATATGAACGTAGCAAAAGTGAAAAATTTGTACCATGATGGAATAACGTGGAGATTTGTTATCTCTATCTACGACATGATAGGCTATCCGTCACGATTGAGTATGATTGGCAGTCATCTTGTAGATGGAAGATGCTTGTGTACGTATTGGTTTATAGTGTGCAAGCTGTAGCACTTCAGCAAACACACACTCTTGACAGATCGAACCCAAATAAAATAATCATTGTCTGATCGTTATGATGATGATCACAATGATAGTAATTCACATTTGAAGATTTCTAACTTTTTTCTATGTCCGTTTAGTAGTAGGTGTCTTTTAGGACCTGGGTACCATTTTTTGGTTTAGGTGTTTGCATGTTGACAAGTTTTTGTTTCGTTAATTAACTATCCATTCAGGATTCGGCGATTAAATTAAGCGATTGAATAGAACAAATGGTAATAATGTGACTTTTCAAAAAAAAAATCCTTTCAAAGAATGTTTTAACATGTAACCATTTCCGTGGCCAGATTACATCGATCGGGTAATTATTATGCTGCGGTCTCAGATTTCTTTTAGTTTGGAGACAGTTTTAGTATCTTTAAGTATTAAAAAATCATCTCTTGAGATAGTTTTAATGTCTTGAATAAAAATTCTCTCATAGAGTGTTTTTGTTGACGGCGTGACTCGCGCTGTTTTTTTTCTTTTTCTTCGCGTTGATTTTTTTCTTTCACATTTTATCTTCATCTCTAAAAAATATGTTTGAATTTCTATATATGTTTTTTACGTGTATTGAATGGATGAGTTATAGGTATATATTTTTATCCAAACAGATTATTTCTTTGTTACAGACTTGGGCTTCCTGAGCCTTGACCTGTCAGCAGCTTGTATTATGTGAATGGTGTATTATGCGTATACGTTATCATTTATGATATTTCTTGTGTATTAATCATGTTAATGGTTATATTTTTGGTAATACGTTGATTTTTTATTCATGTGCACTCAACATTATAATTTGATTTTTACTATTCAACTATTATATTTTTAATGGTTGATAGACCGTACATTGTACTTAATAAATATAAGAAATATTGTATCATATAAAGTAGAATCTGGCTGGTTCATTGCAATGTACTACGCTTCAACCAACCAGTAAGGGGGTAAACAAACCTTAAGTGAAAACCAGGCTAGAACTCTTTTTAAAATAGAATGGGAATGGACGACAGACATCTTATTAACTAAGAGCTTGTTAACATAACCGTTTAAAAAAAAATATATATAAATGAATATTTATCCAAACATTCATTTTTATGGTACCCTTCAACATATCCAAATTAATATAGCGAAAATAATGAACCATGTTCCGTCGTTAAACTTCATTACCTTTGGTCCCATTTTGGTTTAGAGCTATTGAAGTAGGCAGGGAACTCACAATTAGTCATCGCACTACTGCAAGTTAAGACATAATAGAGGTAGTAGAGAGGTGCACGGCCGCGCGGTAACGCTCTGGACTTCCGTGCGGAAGGTCGTCGGTTCGAACTTCGCGCTGTGCTACTTCCCTCGAACGACACATACACTTTTCCGCCTAATGTTCGAGGGTATAAGAATACCTATGACTTCGGTCATATCTATTCTTTAAAAAAATAACAGTCGTACACGTTTAACACATTTTTTGGTAATATTATGAATCGAACCCGAAAAACCTGGGTCTTACTATTATAATCAGGATACGGAGTTTCATATAAATACCATTTTTTAATTGAATCAAATTGATAAACTAGTCAACATTTAAAGCCACGCATTTTAACTTATTGATAAATGATAAAATTTATAAACTTAAGTTTTTTTAATGAATGCGTTTTTTGGTGACTGATAAAATATGCCCCATTGTTAAAACTTTTTTCTAAAAAAAATAATCTCACCAGCGTTCTGTTTTTAAATACATAAAGACAGCTTGTAAATGACACGAAATGCAGGTAGTATAATAATATTGTAATTGGAATGAGGTATGAAAGTAAGATTTAAAAAAAAAAACGCGGGTGTGTATAATAAATAACAAGCATACTATCTATCAGGCCACAATACCCGATAATATTACCTCTGATCATGACGTTTAGAAAACTTCGAACGATATTTGACCAGCTTTTGCCTATAACTAGTGAATAGACTTCACAAAAAACACATATGACTTTAATTTCTCTAGTTAAAAGGTATTGGACTTAATACAAAACATAACAGAGCATAGTTTCATAATGAACTGGATAAGATAGAAAAGTTTCTCGTTTACGATTTCCTATATGGTCGGGCTACACAAGAAATAAAAAGAAAACTTGTAAAGAACACAAATATGCGTTTATCTTATATGGGGATGTTTCTTCCATTATTCAACTGACTACCTACAGTGAAGCTTCGATTTTCTCTTCAAGTGATCAGGAATTTATGATTAGATAAATTTCACAAAAACGCGAATTAACTCTACAAACAAAACTTGCAAAAGAGTCTGTTTTATTCCATGAAATCATATTTAAACTGTTCAGTTTACTTAAATAAAGTTTGACAATACTTAACTTTAAAATTTATTTGTATTCTATTATAATTGTATACAATACAACCTGGTGGGCGTTTACCATTCTTTTCTAGCCATGTGTCATTCTCTTCTAACCAATCTGATTTTTTAAGGAGATTTGAAGTGAAAACATGACTGAAACTATTTCTATGAAAATGAGTAACGACACATATCTTTATCGCAATTTACGTATTAGAAAACGTCTTACTATGTATGCTTGCGCCGGTGGAATGGAGAATATACACGCGGCTGGCGGCTACGCTATCACCTTATACAGCGGACGAATCGTTGATACTTGGAAACCAGAGTTCAGACTGCTAGCTCAGACTAATACACGCCATATGTGATTTTTTTTCGTTAAATACAATAGTATGTATTTAATAGAACCCGGCTTTCTTTTGTAAATTTCCTGTACTTTAGCATATAACATTACTTATTAAGTCACGGAGGTTGTTGTTAATGTTTCTATGAAATTCATTGAGCCTTAACTGGAACTCTACAAAATATTATTAGTTATCATGATAAATAAATCAGGAATATTTCGATGCAAATTTTTCAGTTTTCAATTACAAACAAACGTTTTTGAAATGAATGTATTCCAAAAATATCTCTTGAAAATATTGCCTACGTTAAAAAATCGTGTTTACTTTCGATTTTTTTTTCATAATTGATATGTTATATAATCACGATTTATATAAACAAAGAAATCGTTTTCATAAAATAATTAAATTAAATATTTTGTTAAATGAATTTTTGGAACAAATTTTTAACCAAATGACTCCATAACAGAGGGAAAGCGGGAAGTGAGCTTTTGGAGGTTTTCTAATGACATGTGAGTTAATTACTGATACGAATGTAGAGCCCGTAATGACGAGTTGTTCGTCGTGAAGAAGAATTTTATGGAAATTATAATCATTGCGTGATAGATTATATATTTATATAAATATTATATTTGTATTGAGCAAAACGAAGTTGTACTGTAAAACATTATTTATTTAAGAATCTCCTTATGGAATCTGGTCTTAAATATTTTAAACTTCTGTACTTGAGTTGAACGATAAATGCGAAAATTGGATCACGTTCCCGAGAGTTTTTAGGTATCCGCTATGGCAAAAAATATTTAATTACTTCATCAAGGATAATTTCAATGACAATTACTCGCATTATTTCAGTTTGAAAAACGTTTTATATTTAATCATTACCATTAACATAAATTGGTATCCAGGTAAGGTATTCTTATAACTTTTAACTAATCCGGAAAAAAATCATTTTTGAAACAATAATTCAGACTAATTTATAGAATTATCGAAACGAAATAAAACTTTATATATATATACGAGTACCATTAAATGATTGAAAATGAAAATACGTATGAGTGTAAGTAAAGCGTGAGATATATACAAAGATAAAAAGCTCTTAGAATGTTTCGCATCTTGGGGTTGAAAACATCGATGGTGCACTTAATAATTTTTTTATTGGAAATATAACATTTGATAACACATTAAGAAAAACGTTTGCCTAATTGCTAACCAGATCAATTGTACTGAAAATATTTTGTTGTATTCAGTACAACCTAGCGAGAAAGATGTCGAAGAGGCGTTAAGGAGAAACCAGGCAGTTCCAAGGGGAATCAAACTTGAAACCCCCAGGTTGAACGACATGGTGTCTTACCAATTAGGCCACACAGTCCCTCCAGGGAGGAAATATAAATTATTACTAAAATTTCGTCATTGAAAAACGAAAAAGGTGCTACAACTCATTTACAATATACAAATGTTTGTTTTGCGTTGAAATCTTATTTTTATTCTTAATTTCTAATCCACATTTTAACCTTAAATCGTAATTTTGACTTATTTTCTTTTCCAGAGCACCGTTCTTATACGAAGAAACTTGATTTAAAATCCCTTATCCCGCATTAATCTAAGCCGGAAGAGGCAGATTTATTTACTTTGATCTATGGTATTATTATTTAGATCTCTGATATATTCTGCAGAACGGACACAGCCTTTTTTACGGGCCAAAATCTAATATAAAACTAACTTGCAAAAGTTAGCGAACCAAAGACTTAATTAGATGGCAGTTATCTGAAATTAATGAGATGGCTATCGTTTCTTTAATTAACGATAAATCTTGTTATTACCAAATCACGACTTAATTTAACTTCAATGTTTTGATTACGACGCTTGGTTTTTTAGATGCATTTATTTGTTTGATTATCTTTGTTGTTTTTAATTTTTCTCTTTCATATAAAATACGCCCTCTTAATGGCAGGATGCGTGTTAAAATGAATATATACATGTTTAACATCACGCCAGGTCCCTGTCGAGGTAAGCTGAGAGGATTAGTCCACATCCATACACATTCTCATAAACTTCTACGATTTCTCTGACTTTTTGCATTTCCTTCATTTAGAACTATATTCACTTGATCCAACCATACTGCCCTTGGTCTTCCTAATATACACGGAAAATAGTAAAAACAGAAGGAGTTGGCAGTCTGCGGGGCTGAGAATTTCAGCGTATTTAGCAGCACACTAGACAAATACAAACCAGAATGGTGCGGTGACCAAAGTTGAATACCGACCCCTTTGCATCTATTTCCTAAAATATTGACATGAGCCAGAAATATACATTATGATGATTTGATTTTTTCCTATTTTGAGGCAAATATAATATTTTATAGGAATTCATTTTTAACAAGTTTATGTGAAAAAAGTACGTGGAGGCGGTTTGAACAAATTGAACGGATGGATGATGAAAGACTAACTTAACAAATGTATAATTCAGTCAGTATTAGAAGATTACTGAGAAAATTATTGTATCATCGTAGTAGAGGACGACCGAGAAATGAGTGGTTGGACCAAGTGACAGCAATTTTGAAAGAAGAAAAGGTAAGGATTAAGAGATGCAGAAGGAGCTGTATGAGAAAATGTATGGGTGTGGAGAAGGTAAATGATGTAAGTAGTGATAAGTGGTTTCTCTCTTTGTCCTGTTTGCCTACCTTAACAGAGAAATACTATTATATTATGCTTGTATTAAATTCATATCAACAAACTTACATATTATCTCACTATAAGATACGTTCTACGTGAGATAATATCGCTATATTATCTCACGTAGAACGTATCTTAAAAAATAAAATATGCTAAAACAATTAACCATACCCATTATTGGTTCACTGTGTTTCCTCAATAATACAAATGTACTGTCACGGAGACTCAATGTTAACCGTTACGTTTAGTAATAAATCAACCATCCCCCACAACTCTCGTTTCCTCTATAATAGTAATGTTAAGTAGCGTGCTATATGAACGATAGTTTGTACTAAGAGTAGCTGTAATGTAACATTGTTACAATTTTTTACTGAAAATACTTTAGTAACATGATATTTCGATAAAAAAATAGCTATAACAGTGAAATTTTTTAAACTTAACTTTAACAAGACTGAAAAAATTTAAACTAACTTCGTAGCTCAGCATTATAAGGACTGTCTTCTACCCAAGCAATTCGAGTTCTCTTCTCAAAAGTGATTTACATAAATGAATCCCTTTCTGATATATATATTTACTAAACTGGTCGATCAAAACATAGTCTGTTTTATTCAGCTGATTTGATTTTTTAATACAAGTGAGTGCTATATAATCAATAGCTTAGTAATCAATTGACGATGTGGTTTTGTGACCAAAATAATTTAAAGAGTAACTTAAATTTTCTCAAAAGGCGTCTAAAAACTATCTTGAAGGTTTTAATAAAATCAGTCTTTCGATAGTCTAGAAGAAATCCATTAAATACCAATGTAAAAAAGTACTACCGTAAAAATGAGTTTACTTATTTTTTATAATATGGAACCTACTTCACAAAAATTATGTAGTGGTGACAGTGATTAGTGCATCTTCATTATCAGAAGTTAGTTGTGGATTCGTATTTCACCTGCAGAATTAACTATTGTAATATTTGTTTTTTTTTTCTAGACGAACTATTTGGCACTGTTTTAGATCGTTTCCTAAAATTACTTAGAAAAAGTTTAAAATATTTTTTCAGGTGAGATGAAGTAAGGAAATAAATTAATATATTTTATAAACTTTAATTAAACATTACCAGTAGTCAAATCAAAATGAATCAATTTGTCATATATCAATGTAATGTTCTCTCAAAGATTTAATAATATTGCCATTAAGACGAATGCAAAGGAAATGATCGAATGTTAATTACACATTGAATGGGTGCTAAATATGCCATTAATTACAGCTTTATTTTATAATAAAAAATATCAATTACTAGATTATACCCGCGTGAAATCAAATATTCTTTTTATCAAAAGGAAATAAATCAAAATGTGCTCTACAACCTTATTTGAACGGAAATGAATTTGTTTAAAAAAATCTCAGATATTTATCGAGAGCTTCCGACCGAAATTGTTTTATATGCTACTTGTTAAACAAAGAGTTTTTTTTACCGGTGGTCTAAAAAATAAAACCATGTTGCAATGAACCGATATCTACTGTGGCCTATATTGTAATATACCTGTTTCCTAACCTGGGGTTGCGGGCTCGATTCCTACTGGTACCCAATAAAAAAAAATGTTTTCAGTCTAGTTTTCAAGTAAGGTCTCGTTAATATTTTTTGGTTGATATGAAAATTTTTCCATGACAATAATGCTACTAGGTTTAATAGAGAGGATAGAAGGATTCAATAAAAAATGATGGAATACCAGGAAAAACAAGCCATGCTAGTGAAGGGAACTACGTTTTTTAATTTGCTTTTTGAAGCGCGTTAATGATGGTGCTAGGCTTATGTAAAGTGAAAAAAATAATAATTTCAAAACATGAAGATAAATCAAAAGTCTGCAAATAATGATATAGAAGTAGCATAATTTTTTATTCACTTTTCAAAACCTAATTACTTCAGTATCAACAGGAAGCAAGAAGGATAACGCCGAGACTATAAAATGCAACACTATTTCCGTAGTCGTTGATTGAGTCAGGTGGTCGCTGACACCTGGTAGATTTTTTTAACTATGTTATAAAAAATAACTTAATAAACATTAAATTTCTTGTTTTTTTTGGTTTGCCAGTTCAATCTATATCTCCCTAAATAGGGTATTATAAAACGACGTGATTTATATATCATACTACGTAAAGTTCAGATCTGATAATCTAGGTTGTGTTTAAATAAACGTTTTCTTTTTAAGATGCTGTCTCCTATTGGAGCTTGGCCACCATCATGATAATCCTATCCTATTCACTGCAGCTCGGAATAACTTAGTAGAACTGCAACCTAATCACACAAATTCTTAAGCCAAAAGATACGGCGTCGTCTTCTTTCTCATTTGCCATATATTTTCTCCTGGATGAACAGTTACGTAATAATGTATCTTGTGCCTCTCAATATGAGATTGAGACTACAACTTGTGAATCTCCACAATTTCTAGCAGTTCTCGTATACATATGAACAAAGCCATGCGACAATCCTGCCAGGTTGTACTGTATTCAACGATGTGTAATAAAATAATACTACACAATACAACAAACACTTCTACAGTTGTAACGCGATCTGTCCAGGGAATATTGAGGATATGTCTGTTAAATCCTTGATCTTTTGTGATTGTCGATCGGTCAAAATCATTTTCTAGAAAATGGAATAAATACGTTGATTATAAAAGTTATTACGAGGACTAGAACCGACTTAACACAATGAAAGAATAACATCACGAGGCGCCATTGTGGTACCAAAATTGTTAAGTTATTATGAGGACTAGAATCGACTTGAAATGATGGTATCACGAGACGCCATTGTGGTAGCGAAACTGTTAAGTTCGTATGAGGACTAGAACCGACTTAACACATTGAAAGGGTGGCATTACGAGGCGCAATTGTGGCAGCGAAACTGTTATTATGAGGACTAGAACTGACTTAACACAATGAAATGATGGCACCACGAGGCGCCATTGTGGTAGCGAAACTGTTAAGTTATTATGAGGACTAGAACCAACTTAACACAATAAAATGATGGCATCACGAGGCGCCATTGTGGTAGCGAAAGATTTCTGCTAGTCATCGTTTGGTAATAAAAGTCGTGCCGTTTTTATTTGCCTCAGAATGAACTGATATTTTCTATTTAGAAACGCCGGCTCCGTTATGCATAGACATGTTCAGTGCCAGGGAGGAATTTATTTTATTTATGTATAGTCCAAAAAAATATCCAAAGACAAAAAGTTGCATTTGATATTTTTTTATTATAATATATTTTAAGTAAATATATTTTGCTCTAATAAAACAAATAATATATTTATTCTCTCTTTGCAAACAGACAATATGTTTTAAGTTCTATTGCATTGTTTTCCTCGTATTTACTATTAATTTTGCGAGCTTTGGTTAATAATAAGTAATAACGATATATTGCCTGAAAGTGATGTTTTTTGAGGAAAAGTTCTATTAAATATGATACTTAAGCAACCAAACCAATTATTTCAATCAACATTTCCTAAATAGTAGAAATTAATTTTTGATGTGTAAAAATCCTACAATGGAGAAGAAAAAATATTTATTAATATAAGATCAAAGTGACTTTTGCTTGGTTCATTGCACATTTACCATATTTTTGCTTGGTTCATTGCACATATACTATAGTTTTGCTTGATTCGTTGCACGTACACCATAATTTTGTTGTGGTTACTAAAGTAATAGACTGTTATTGAAAAACATAGAACTTTGTAAGAATATGTGATTTTAAGTTAAAAATTAATAAAAATATTAAAATGTGTGTTAGAAATATATCTGACTTATAATTATGCAGACACATTAGAGAAAATATATTATGACGCTAAAAAAACCTACGCAAAGTAAACCATTATTAAGGACTTTTATTACAGTAACAAACTAGAATACATAATAGTTTATCTATCGTCACAAATAACCTAAAATTATTTCAGAACATTCGATTTAAAGAACTGTTTTTGACCGTGACATGTGAATAATCAGCAAGTGAGTTATTGTGTTGTGTAACTCTGCCATTTTATATACTATAACCTGGTAGGTTTACTTCCATGTAGGAATCTTTTCCAGCTAATCAGAACGTGCAGTACGTATGTGAGTGTTGTTGCATTTTCACATGCGGTATTGATGCCAAAACGCGTAATGACGAACCAAGAATTCTATGCTTCATCACGTAGACGAGATTACTGGGACTTAAGACAATATTGTATCTCGGCTACACTATTTAATATATCCGAATCACCAATTTGAATATGTTGTTGGGTACAGTACGAAAAAAGGAAAAGGTTGAAGATGTTAAAGAATCCTTAAATGTCTTAATAAAATTGGCTACTAATGGGAGTCGAACCCATACCCTGGGACTGGAATAAAGACGTCTTAATAGTTAAGTTATCTAGTAGGTCTGGTAAGATGTCGAAATTATCAACGTCAAATGTCCAAACTCGATCCAGGAGAGTTTTTCGTACAAGAATTATTCCTTTCTTACGAGAAATTATTCATAACGCATAGATTTTTTTTTGTTCAGTATAATTTGAATAATTCAACATAAATAAACATAAGAAAACTATTAAAAATTGGAAATATGTAACTCATAAACATCCGTACGAAGCGAATTCAACGGATGTAGAATAATTGAGAAATTAGTAATAAAACAATTTTACTTTAACTAACACACGTTATGTGGAAAAATAATTACTCTAAAACTTAAAATTAATTGCCTTCCAGACATTTTGTGCCTTATGATCAATTAACAATTCAATCTTCTTAATCTTGATAAATAAAAGCATATTTTAATTAAATTTTTAAAAGCAATTAAATGACTTGACCATACGGGATAGAAACCGTTATTTAAATTGACCCGTTGTATAAACAATAGATGCCGTAGAAATTGTAATAATGTTTTATTTATTAAATTAAACACAAACTTATATTTTTTGGAATAAAAAAAATGTGTATGGCAAAAATTTTACACACTATTTTGTCAGTATAAATTTTAGTAGTCTTTCAATTTCAAACGAATCAGCTTTATAAAATTTGCAATAGTTGAATTTTTTCAATAATTAAGGAATATAATTATTGAATGTTATTAAACTTTCATTTTACATAATAACAACATGGTTTACTTATTTCTTTGAAAAGTATTTTTTCAACCGATCAAAAACATGTTATAAAGGCTTTAAGTAAAAACTAGACACGTTTCTTTTTTCAGTACCTGTGGGAATCAAATCGGCAGCCCCTGGGCTGGAAGTCAGTATTACAAACTTGCCCATGGAGAATAAAATTGTGGCGCAGTATATTTTATGTTGTGCCTTTCAAAATAAAAACATTTTAGATTTAACAAAGTTTTCAGCCATAATTTTGTGGAACTGCAGATAAGAATATTTAATAATAGGTAACATAGATATGAGGATGAAACACGTGGCGCGGCCATTAATGTAATTAGAAGAATAACAAAGTACATATTTTAGTATTCAAAATACTTATTTCAAATTGTTCTTAAGAAGCTTTTTGATGGATTGCACTTCTTAAAAGTTTGATGGATTTTTATATAAGTAATGCTTATATATTAGGTGTTAACAAAAGTTGTGTCCGTTTTTTTTTTCAAATTAAAAAAATGAGCACCAATAGCAAAATAAAATGGTAAAGGTTACATTCGAAAGAAAATTTTCGGCTCTACCAGAAATTGTGTTTGCTTTTACGTTACATGTATTATTTTATTTGATTACAAGCCTTCAAAATGGAATATCAAGTATCCGAAAGTGATCATTTCCGACACCTTCTTCTGTTCGCGTTCAATCGAGGGAATAAAGCTGTCAAAGCTGCTCGCGATATTTGCGAAGTGTACGGTGAAGATGCTATGAATGAAAGGACAGCTCGTCGATGGTTTTTGTGTTTCAAATATAGTAATTTCGACCTGAAAGACATGGAGCGTTCCGGACGACCAGTGGACTTCGATGAGGACCGCTTAAAGCATATTATTAACCGGTCCTCATCGCAGTCCACTGGTCGTCCGGAACGCTCCATGTTTTTCAGGTCAAAATTACCGTCTTTGAAATGCAAAAACCATCAAAGAGCTGTCTTTCAATTCGTACCATCTTCATCGTACACTTTGCAAACATCGCGAGCAGCTTTGGCAGCTTTATTCCCTCGATTGAACGCGAACAGAAGGAGGTATAGCGATGGTCGCTATCCGTGTAGCTTGTGTTCTATTAGAACGTGCTGATGATTTTGATAGCGACATCGTTATCTTCGTTTTAGTTGATTCTGCGTTAATTCTCGTACAGAATCATCAATATAGCGGATTGCTTATGTTCGATTGTCGTGATGATCTTGATTAATATCGGTTTATTTATAGACTCAGGAATGCGGATATATTTCGATAAGTGGACAGCGGGTAAATAAATAATACAAGTTTTGACAGCTGAATGGACGACAATAAAATGTATGTTTATTTCGCAGAGTGCAGACAATTTATACCAGTGGATGAATACATGGGCGATATATATCTGCCTTGCTCTATCACATGTACTGGCGGTAGAAATATTATTTACATTTGGAGATGGCTAGCCAATTCGCGGGTACTACAAAAATAGTAAATATTACCGCCGCTCTTGACGTGTAGCTATCTATGAATACTTGATCGGTCAATGACCCTGTATGTTTATCAATTGACAATAATTAATTTAATTTAATTTGTGTTTTACAATTCGCTCGTTATTTTGACAATTCATTTAGGTAGGTGTACAGGTAGGTACAGAGGTTTCGAAAATGCTCACTTTCGTCTACTTGACATTCCATTTTGAAGGCTTGTAATCAAATTAAATAATATATGTAACGTAAAAGAAAACACAATATCCTGTAGAGCAGAAAATTTTCTTTCGAATGACGTATAACCTTTACCATTTTGTTTTACTTTTGGTGCTCATTTTTAAATTGAAAAAAAAACGGACACAACTTATGTTAACACCCAATAATTACCTACTTAGTTTGATTTAGATAGAATTCTACAGATATATACATACCATCACACCCTACTTACTTCTATTAAGCTAGGCAGGGAGGACATATCACCAGACTTTCATATCTTGACACACGTCCTTCGCCTCTTCTAAAATTGTACACCTCACACAATTCAACGATTTCTCTAACTGTTTACGTTTCCTTCTTTCAAAATATGATTCCCTTGATTTAACCATGCTTTTCTAGGTCTTCCTCTACTTCGCCTTCCATTCATATTTGTACTATGCATTTGTTCAGTTAATTTTTCTTCATTCATTTGTTCTATATACTCAAACCCTCTCAGAGTGATTTTCTTCATTTTACTCAACACATTAGCCTAAGTTAATTTCACAGCCCTCCTTGATTATTTAATTTCGTATTCTGCCATACACTGTCACCCTATTTATTCTTCTCAACCCGCACACATTTATACAGCATTTATTCGACTCATTTCAGATAGAATTCTAATAGTAGAGATTCATTAGATATAACTTTTGTAAATTATTAGTATATGGCACTTATTAAGTTTAATCAACAATATTTATTACATTAATTACACTGGTTTAATATGTTTCATTTTATTTCAAGTGTTTTCTATGTCTGATGAAAAGCGTGGTTAATTGATATTGGCTGGAATTAAAGCGTAAAAATGCGGTCCGTATTCTTTTTATTATAATGAACACTGCTGAAAGGTAGCAGAGGCGAATGAAGGCAGTTGTAAGAATCATGGCATAGTGGTTAAGATGATTGGTTACTACCAAAGTCCCGAGATCGACTCACTTATTATTTATTTCGAGACTGATTTTACTCTTAGGATTTTTTCAATATGAATTTATTGTGGTTCAAGTATAAAGTGGCTGCCTATATAAATGAAGCTCTCTTGGGATGAAATCAGCATTTGACAGCATCAAGTGGAATACTTTAGACCATGCAATGAGAGAACTAAATATTTCTAAAAAACTCATAAAAATAGTGCAACTCACTATGTTATCAGTGTAATATCTAGGCCGATGTAACTCATTTGGGACTTACAACGGGCCGAGACAGGGAGATACACTAGTGTGTCTATTTCTTAACATATAATTAAAAAAAGGTTCTACGAGATACCAGACTCCTAATTGATGGTACCATATATAATGAGTTTGTGCAACCTTTAGCATATGCCGATCACATCAACATCATTGCAAGATCTGAACAAACACTGAGGGAGGTATTTCTGGCATTAGAAAAGTCGGCAAGGAAAATGGAACTGAAATTTAAGGAGGCCAAAACTAAATTAATGTATGTAAGTTGAATGCATAATTTTTTGGGGTATAGATTATTTTGTGTAGCTTGGGTCACAGGTAAGTTTTACCAACAACACCAGTGAAGAGATAAATAAGCGAATACTGTCGCCAAACATGTGCTTTTTGGCCCTAACCCCTTATGTAAGTCTCGCCTACTCTCCAGAATTATAAAAATACCAACTTAATAAAACACCTCTAAGACCTGTGCTAACTTACGCGTCAGAGACCTGGATACTTGCAAAGTGGGTCAAAAAAATTTCAATGTCTTTGAAATAAAGATTTTTAAAAATTTATAAAAATGGCGCGTGGAGATAGAGGTAAAACAAAGATCTCTACACCATGTAAGGCGAAGCTAATATAGCAAAGTTATAAAAATTGCTAGATTGCGCTGACTTGGCCATTTATGTAGGATACTGACCCTACAAGAAAGACATTGTTCACCAATCCAATAGGGAGTAAAAGAGCGGGAAGATGATCAAAGCTGAGATGGCTGAATGGTTTGACAGTGAACTGTCACAGTTTGGGTATAACCAATTGGAGAAGGAATGCTGCTGAGAAAGATACGGGACAGAAAATTCTGCAGGCAGCTAAGACTCATCCTGTATCGTAGAACTGATAATGATCTTGGAACAAATTGCAAAATAGTACTATATAAATATTTGATTTTTAACCCACTTAGGATGTCAGTATTGTTGTTGACTATTTTCTTTAAGGGGGGGGGGGGGGGGGGTCTAATTCATTAATCATCTCTAAAAAGGTAACTTTAAAAAGTATTTCGAAGCTTCTAATGTTCTCTGGCTAATGAGACTACAGAACATGCAATTTATGATGATATTTTTACATTGGAAATCATAAATATCAACTTGAAATCTAAAAAAATCGGGATGATGCAAGGTAACTTGTAGAGTGGCTAACGCAAGCTCGTAGTCAACAGATCACAAATTCAAATTAGATGTCAATATATTTTTATATTATTTGAAATGTATGACTATAAAGGTTTTTAATATAATCATATTAACCTTTAAAAGTCAACCTTTATAATGCCAATCTCCGAGGCCTACTTGGTAAAACGATTATTATCCAGCTCAAGGGTTGCGGGATCAATTCCCGCTGATTCGTATTTTTTTTCTAAAAAAAGTTTCAATTTGGTTTTAACTTAGACCTCTTAAACACATTTGCTGTTGATTAAAAGAGATCGTATAATGGCAATAAACCCACCAGGTAGGAACAAATGAATACAACTAAAGTATAATAATACACCATTTTTTCAGATAAATAATGGGACGACCCACAAAAGAACTAAATTCAAGTTTTGTTCAATTGCAATTATTTTATGTACTTAATTAAATCTGATAAATTTTTGAACTTTTAAACGCTTTTAGATGTCATCAACTAAGTTAAGCATGTAGGTGACAGACTTCTAAATACTTTTATAAATACAAATCAATTTCTAACTTATACAATATAATTGATTCTTTGAAATTAATAAAAACATTTAATACTTAAGCTTTTGGGATAATTTTTTTCCTCTTCCAATAGATTTATTTTACTTCTTAATATATTATTTACTTGGTCCAACCATATTTTGCGATTATCCTTTTTTGATAATTGTCGCTATCTTACAAAACAAATAAATTATGACTTATATTATTCCCCAGACCCTTAAAAATTCTTACATTTTACAAAAAAAAGAAATAATTTGTTATATACAGTTTTACTTCTACATTTTGAAGCAGCATTTTAATTTATTTATTTATATAAACGGTACCAATATACCTTATAAATATAATTACAACAATGATAACAAATATTGAAGTTTATAACTGGAAAATTTCAATAAGTTCTAATGAAAAAATAGTATATGTTTCTTTCGTTTTTTTTGTCAGCCCTAAGTGAGCAGCATAAAATCCGTCTGGATTTTTTGCCAATTTTACATACTTCGTTCGATCTAGTTTTTTGCAAAGCCATTATACGGCCCCGCAAAAAGCTATCAGACGCGTCCTCGGCAATGTTTCCAGATCACTGTTCTTACTCAATTACAATATCGGCTTGGTGCAACATACCACAACTAAAATAGAGGCACTTTAAACAGGGCTGCCAAGAAAAAATAATGACTGTTATTTTAAAACAAAATACTAAATTAGACAACCTCCGTGACTTAGTTGGTAAGACGCTTGTCTGCCGACTCGGAGGTTGCGGGTTTGATCCCCACTGGAACCCACATTTTTTCAAAAACGGATTTCGTGTCTGATTTTCATTTAAGGCGTCTTATTATAATATAACACAATACATATATATTTCATAAACAGAAATCTATATAAATATATATTTCATAAATATAAATTTCATAAACAGAAATCATATTTTAAGGAAAAAAGAGAGGACACAACTGCACTGACTAAAATATATCATAAAAGTTCGGAGACAAGCTTCACACAATATCAATTAAAACAAACTTTGAATAAAAGATAATCTCCTCGAGTAATTGGTGCAGAGAATTCACCACCATGCATGTGTGATAAAATTGATTCAATGTCGACAGCCCCAATGCCATCAACATTTAATCTTCCTACACTGATGGAATATAAATCTGAAGTCGAGGTGATTGGAATGAAATGTTTTACAACAATTGGCAGAAATTCAACACAGTTGTCTTTATGACGTAAGTTAGACCTTAATAGGCGACCTAAAACTTGTAGAGGATATTTTGATCGACTTCAAATGATTCGGAATGAAATGTTTTACAACAATTGGCAGAAATTCAACACAGTTGTCTTTATGACGTAAGTTAGACCTTAATAGGCGACCTAAAACTTGTAGAGGATATTTTGATCGACTTCAAGCTAAAAAAATTATATTTAACAAAAGTAAATATTTGAAGCACGACAATGAATGACTTTTAATTGTGAAAAATAATTCAAAGAAAGTTCTATTAGAAATTTTGACGTTCATAGTTTTTTATTAGTGACAGTAGTAAGAAACGTAATGAATGGTTATAGAGGAAATGAACTATTTTGTTTTATAGTTGCACTATAACTGGTGCAGTTTAAGTATTTAGAAACCTACCAGAGTCGGGTGTGCTGTAATTATTCCACAAAAGTGCCACCTTTCAAATGAAAATATCACAGGGCCGGTAGAATAACACTAACTGTTAATTAAAAATAATTTATTGGTTTATTTAATTCTCCCCCACCTTGATGTATGTAAGTGAAGTTTGGACTTGGCAGAAGAAGGATCAATGCTGTGGAGATCCGTGTACTAAGAAAAAAATGTGAAGTGTCAATGTATGAAAAAATGGCAGAATGAAAATATCAGAATTGAATGTATTTTTAATATTTTAAGTAAGATCAAGAAATGAGCTTTTAAATGGTTTAGACATATGGAGACAATCAACTGCGAAACAATGACTAAACAAGTATACCATATATGTCAGAAGTGTGTGAAAAAGGTTGACCGAGGATAACATGGTTGAATTAAGTGGTACATATTTTGATAAAAAGGTAGATTGAAATGTATGAATAATGGGAGATTTCGCATGACGAGATACATGAATGTAGAGGAGGCAGTTATGTGTTTTGATAGTAAAGTATAGAAAATGTTATATCTACGAGTATCTACCTAACATGGTGTGGTGATATGCATATATGTTTATTTAATTATATTTTGTAAAATTAATTTTTTTTTTCTTGCGTACTTTTCATTATGGGCATTGTTTGGACTTAAATATGACTAACTACTTGAAAAGTTAAGTGAATAAGTTGTTCTTGCCAGAATGTTCAATATTAAGTAAGATGTTGTTTATGGATTTGCTTTTTTATTGTCTTATATTGGTTTTGTCTCTCCTATAACAATGTTTATATGCCAATTATATTTTTTTAATTGACAGATTTGTAATTTTTCGTATCAAAAACGTCATTTGACAGTTTAAATAACTAAATATAATATGGACTGGTTTTTTTGAGGTCTATTAATCGATCATTTTTTTTGGATCTGTATATCTAAATATTTATGGGGTCGCAGGGCAAGAGAAATACGACCTTTATCGTTTTTAGATAGCCTTTTCAGTATTTTATAAAATGCAGATATTTGCAAATAAAAATCCAAGATGATCAGTTTTTAGGGTTTCTCATTCACCTCGGGGTTGGTGGATTAACTCACCAACCACCTTAAAATAAACCATTAAAATTGGCATACATCGCTTTGGAATAGGTTCAACTATGACTCCGAAGGACGTGAAATGCCAGGCCGTGGAATGAACTGGATGAAGGCGTTTTACGAAATCCCTTTGTTCGTGATACGTACTGCCCTCTCCAACCCTTTTTCGCTTGATTAGAAAATATTGCCACATCGGAAATAAACAAACTAGGGGGTACTGTATACAACGAAAATTTTATAAAATAGTATAAAACCATTTTATGTTTAAAAACCACTTTTTTTATTTTCAATGGTGTGAAGGCGGTTTAGTGAAATACTTCAAAGTTTTTAAAACTAATGTAAATTGTTTTTACATAATTTAATGAAACATGTTTTTGAAAAAAAAACTATTCCAACTTTTATTAACAATTTTTCTTAATCCGAATATTTCTAACTATCATTCTACGCAAACACGCGTTTCTACTGCACTAAATCAGTTCCTTTCGCTCTTCCTTAATTTACCGATTTCACTTCCAAATATTAAGGTTCACTTCCACACACTCATTGTTTTATTGGAAAACATGACACAGTTGACTTTGTTCCCTATTGCAAAACGTATTAATTTATTACCCTGTCTTGCCATCTCCCGAAAACATGCTTTCCAAAATATGTATAAATAAACGTCTTAATTTTTGTTTTATTATATAAAACAATGAAATTTAACCGTTCGAGTCCCAACATAAACGATTTATCGAACGAACTCAAAAAAAATTTCAGGAAAAAAGTTAACCATCAATATGAAATTATGAAATTCTTTGTCTTTCAAAATATGAAGACCTCGCCACCTCGAGAAGGCTTTTAATACTGGCATGATGGCCTTCTACACAAACTTCTCCTTACTGGCACTCCACTCTATCTTGTGAAACTACTTCAATCCTACCTTTCCAATAGAAGTTTCACAGTCACCACTCTTCATTCTACGTCATCCACCAGGCCCATCCCTACGGGTGTCCCCCAAGGCAGTATACTTGGACCATGTCTATTTAACATTTACACACACGACATTCCTACTCCCCCAAACTGAAAGCTCGCACTCTTTGCTGACGATGTGACATGCTACGCATCGTCACTCATGGTGGATTGAGCTGGTCGCCGTCTTCAAATTGCTCTTGAGATCCTTGAGAAATACTACCAGGACTGGAGGCTCAAAATCAATGACGTCAAAACTGAGGCCATCATGTTCTCCCGAAAAATCAAGGAAAGAGTGCCGTTGATGCCCTTATTCATCGGTGGTTGCCTGGTTGAGTAGCAAGACGTGGTTAAATACCTCGGCCTGCACCTTGACCGGCGACTGACGTGGAAAACCCATTTGAATACCATCAGACAGAAGGGTCACAAGGGCATAGGGGCTATCAGTTCGATATTTCATCGACGCAGCTTCCTTTTACCCAAAAATAAGCTCCTCCTCTATAAAACCCTTATTCTTTCTATCTTGACCTATGCTGCACCCGTTTGGGGTAGTGTGAGCAACACGGACCACCTGAAACTCCAGAGAGTGCAGAACAAGGCATTCAAGATATCTTTTAACACCCATCCCAGAACAAACCTTACCCGACTTCACGCCGAACAGCGAGAAGAAACCCTACAACACCACATCCTCGCTTGGACCGTGAAGTTCTATAAAAGCCAACAAAATCACAGCAATCCCTTAGTCGCTGCACTGGAGGCTTACGAGAGTAAATCCGACCTACTCTTTCGTTATAAGCACAAGCTCCCGAAGCATTATCTGTTGCCTGACTAGTCCACCTACAGTATTAGCTGGGACGACCAAGGTCTGAGTGAATGTGATGTAATACAAGTAGATTGAACGAGTGAACTTGTTTTTGCTAAATAATTAGTGTAAGAATTGTTATCTAGTTATAAGTAGTATGTAGGTGTTAATTATTTCTAAGATCTCATATATTAAGATTGAATATATAAAATAAAATGATATGTAGGAAAATAAGATTAAGTAATCTCATAAATTATAACATATAATTAAGATTAGTTAAGTAATAAATTCGTATATAGGTATAGCCTTGACAAATGTTTGTACAATAATTTACTTTGTTTAGTAAAAAAAAAAAAGAAAACCTCGCCAAAAAAATAAAAAAACGTTCCTTTTATATTTCTCAGTAAATTGGTTCATTATAAAAATGCATATATAAATTAGCTCCCTATACAGTCGACGATTTTAAAAGTAACTCGATAAGCCAACTTATTCAGGTTCTTCTGTACGATTTTATTTCGATAATTGTAATTCACAATGATTACAGCTTTTATAAAGGAAATACAAGTCAAAGAAGTTACGGTCTCTGGTTCGTTAAAGGTTAATTATTATCACTTGGAGAATAAAGAATTAAATTGCCTGATGTTGGTAAATAATAATAATGATTTCTTATGCAGATGTAATTATGAAAAATCCAAAACAAATATATTTGAACAGACATGCAAATGAACTTATGTTTATTGTGAACATTTTTAATTGTTGAATTTAAATATGATTACATGTACACATATGTTATGTTCTTTCCTAATTGAAAAAAAAAACAATACTTTAAAAATCTATATCATATTTCCTATCATAAATTTGTGTCATCTGTGAATTTAAATTGTTTTCTGTAAATTATTGATGTTGATTCTACAAATGTGCATCTGCCAAACTTAATGTGTACATCACTCACTACTGGCTCTTTAATTAATTAATTTATTTTTGTTATAAAGTACATTGTACTGTTTACTTAGAAATAAATAAATATATCATGAAGAAAAATTTAAATCACATTAATGTTTTGCAGAAAAGTGTCGAATATAGTATTTAAGCTTTCCAGCTTTAAATGTTGTGTTAATTAAAAAAAAAATAAAACGAAATACACGTTTGCTGCAAAACATTGAAAATTGTAAAAAATATCTAATACTATTACGATTTCCGAGGCCTAGTTGGTAAGATATAATTTTCCGAGCCGAGAGGTTGTGGGATTCCCGTTGGGAAATAGATTTTCTTTAAAGGATCCAATTTGGTTTTCCCTTACAGTTTCTTAAACGCCTTTATGGTTAGTTGGGAAACAACCAAGTATTAATAAACCCGCCAGGTTATATTGTACGTTACAATGAATATTTAATTAAATTCTATTTTAATGGTCATATAGATAATTTTAATGATGAATTTCAAGTTTACGACGATGAGGATAGTGATTAATGTTGATGTACAATATAAAATCCCACCCACCTGGAGGTTTTAACTTCTATTTCAAATGATTACCAAGAAAATAAGCATATGGAATGTCTTAGTCTGAGTTTTAAATGCATTCCTTTTAAAATGATTCTGGAAATTCGGAAGAAATTTCCACATATGAGAAATTGTAAAGATGACAATATTGACGATGATACAAATACACATACATACCATCATGCACATTTCCCGGCCAGGCAGAGAGGACAGAGCGTCAGACTTTTCTATCTCGACACACATTCTTCGCTTTTTCTACATACTCGTACATCCTTTTCATCCAACTCCTACGATTTCTCTGACTTTCTAGGTTTCCGTCTTTCAAAATATCATTCGCATGATCCAACCATACTTTTTTTGGTCTTCCTGTACATCGCCTTTCACTCACATTTACACTATATCGATTTAGTTATTCTTTCTTCATTCATTCGCTTCAAAATCCCAACCTATCTCTGTGTTCTTTTTCACCTTACTCAACACATCAGCTTTAAGTTTACATTTATTCCCTATCACTTTTTCCCGTATTCTGTTATACATTGTCCCCCCCATATATTTATATCAGTGCTCGCATTTCCACCCACCCTCAAGTCACAGACCAACCCTCATAATTATAAACATTCTGTGAATAGTTATTAGGGTTAGTTTGTGGCTTAGATGATGACGATGACGATAATGTTTTTAAAAATAATGAAATTGTTGATTTGGTGGGAGCCATTATATCTAAAGAAACAGTTATTCAGTTGTCATCAACCACAGATGAAGAAATTTGCTTTTATATCGTGAAATGAATCGTGGTATTACAGACCTTTAATTCCTGAATTTGTTACACAAGTACTTCGGATAAAGGTTGCTCATTATGTGCTCATGTAAATTATATATTAAAAAATTGAACATTATTTTTTAGATAACTTTCAATTACACCCAACAGAAAACATTGATTGGGTTAAGTTTGCATCAAGTGTTTATTTACCTAGACTACGAAGTAATACATTTGGAAATATGTAATGTTCTAAGATTTAATTATTGTATGATTGTATTACATTTTCATTGTATACTGTACAACCTGATGGGTTTATTGCTATTTGGTAACCGCTTCCAACCAATTAGAAAGATTTTTTAAGGATATAGTTACCAATTATTCCGCATTTATTGCCAGTGTTATTAAAATCGCAATAACATTAGTAGAACAGTGGTATTTTTTCAAAGTAAACACAGAAAAGTAGTTGTTACAGCACCTCAAAATAATTTTTACAGCACAAGAAGTTAGCTTTAATAGTACTACT
Organism: Odontocerum albicorne; assembly: GCA_949825065.1. NCBI lineage: Eukaryota > Metazoa > Arthropoda > Insecta > Trichoptera > Odontoceridae > Odontocerum > Odontocerum albicorne. The sequence continues at coordinate 23,047,189 of OX463848.1, read as the reverse complement.
TTATCAAAGTTTTTTTAACAACACAGAAAAGTAGGTATTACAGTATTAAAAGTTAGCTGTAATAGTGCTATTTTTTATAGTACCTTTACCAACACTAATTGTTGAACATAAAATGGTATGAAATTAACGATATATTGTTTTTGAAATTGCGTTGAAAGTCATTGTCTAACATTTACGATTATTTTCGTGAAATCTTTGATAAAATATGTAATGTACGTATAAAGTAGAAATTTGTTGCCCTGTTCACAGAGATCTTCTTTATGCTATTGGTCACTATCACAAGTTCAGCTTCCTCTTAGTTATTTCAACTGAGGTAATAAAGTTTATTGTCCTTATAATGACGGAGCACTTTTACAAATTTTCAGAACGTTTCTTGCCTTTTTATTCTATTCGGCAAACTCTTCTCGGAATAAAACAATTTGTATAATTATTTAAGTACTGTACAAAGTATGCAAATGATGATTAAATTAATAATTATTTTTGATCATCATATGCATCCAATAGTTTTTACAATTATGAATTATTTATGGAGAATTTGTTTTTTTTTTGTGGCCAAGTGTTATTCCTAGATGACTAATATTTGCATAATAACACAACACGACTTTACATTTCACAAAATAAATTATTCTCCACTTATAAGAGATAGGGTCAGAAACTAAGTCATCTGATAGAGCTGCAATATAAAAAAACATACGCAGATGAAGCAGGAACGGAAGGCGGCACTGGTATGACCATCTGGATTGGTTTGATAGTGATCGATTCTCATACATCCGTAAGACATCGAATACCAAGAAATCAGACTAAAGGGTGGAGAAACATCTAGTCAACCCCTCAGAAACAATTTTCGCAACAAAACATATCCAAGATGTGCATCTAGAAGAACATTAATTACTCTCGAAAAAAGGTGACGGTATAGTTTATCTCAATAATCCAAAAATATTTATTTTTTATAATGGGTTTGTCAAACTGGTAAATTTGACAATTCCATTATAAGATTAACAATTGTAAAAATAAATAATTAAACTGTAAATTTTCTTATTTAATGTCTTAAAAAAATGTTTTATAATTTGTGTACTCCAATACTGTTTATTCCACTTTATATAATGGTATAACACTGCCGATTTCAATGTTTTCACCTCATCATCAGGGGAACACAAACAAGACTGATTTTTTTTCAAACTAATACCGACATTCACGCTTCTAACGGTAAACATTCGGGCTGTGGTGAAGGGAAGCAGGAGACAACTTCAGCAAGCAGCGGTTAAATCTTAGGAATATATAGATGATTGCCAGATGTTCATCCCAATGCACTGACTTGGATATTTCTAGGGTCTTTAGGTCAGTCTTGTTAGTGTTCCCCTGATAATGAGGTGAAAACCTTGAAACCGGTAGGGTTATACCGGTATATAAAGTGGAATAAACGGTGATAGACTAAACGAATTACAATATCTTAACCTCCACAGAGTTAATGCCTTAACTATAAATAACATATGTTTTAATTTGCTTGTAAATATTTTGATGTCATGTCATTTAATTTACTATTTCTCGTAATAAGCGTTCCTAATACCAATCCAGAGTTTTTTGTGAGGCGTACTTCTGTGGAATGTAATTTTAAGGTATCGTGGAAAAATCCCACTTTTATAGACTTTTAAAAGATTGCTTGCTCAGTAACCTGGATCGTACTTTTGAAAAAAGCTTTAAGTTCTCACAGCAAGGTAGTATTCCGCATCGTTAGTTTATTAACATGGATCTATTAAAGCGCTAAAAATTGCTGAGTGCTAGAAAAAATATGATTTAAAGCTTCATAATAAAGATTTATTTTATCAGCCACCTTGAGATGACTTTCAGGTACAAAATATAGTATACCGGTATGTAAAAACTATCTTCATGATTAAGTTTTTTTGTTAAAACCAAAAATCACAACGTGAGATAAAACTTTCAACTACAGATTGGTAATATTTCATACTGATAAATATATATTCGTATCCGACAAAGGAGCTGAAAATATAACTCTTACATCGAAGAAAAGTAATAAAAACCAAAACGTTTCGATAATTTGTCAAAATTATATTGCACTTATAATCGAATTTGATCTGATAGTCAGAGAGTGTGAGATATCCAAGTAATGGAATAACGAAGCTCACGTAGAGACGATAGAAATGATAGATCGAATGGCCATTTGCCCCGTTTTTATCTAGCCAATAGTTACGGCGTTTAACGAATACTTCTCCTCCCATCAACAGTATAACGAATTAGATACGTGATCGTAATATCTGACTCTAAATATTAAATTTAATTTTATAAAAAAAAATATAATTGAGGTACTAACCACTTCACATATTGAGTACATCTAAGAATGAGTGAGAGAAACCAGACGAACAGTTAGTAAATAAGAGTTTAAGTTATTTTTAGTTTTGTGGTCAAAATAGGTTAAGAAGTCGACATTTATTCAAAAGTGAACAATTATCTGTAGAATTGGATATATTATGTTAGTTAAGTGCTAAGTGACTTCAAGTGATTTTATCCTTCGTCCTTAAAATCATAACGGAAATTTATAAGACGTACTTGGCCACGTGAATTCATTTATTATTAATTCATATATACGAGTACATATAAACACGCAGAGAGCATAGCGCCAGACTTTCTTGTCGCACCACATATCTTTCACTTTCTCTACATCCATATACATTCTTCATACAACTCCTACAATTTTTTTTACATTTCATATTTCCTTGTTTCAAAATATCATACACTTTATCCGACCATATTTTTTTTTGTATTCCTTTACCACGTGTTTCACTCACATTTGCACTCGATATTTACTTTGTTGGTCATATTTTATTTATTTGTTCCTCATGTATAAACCATCTCAGAGGTTTGTGCATGTGGCTCTCTTATTTATCTTAATTAATACATCAACCTTTTAATGTTTTTCAGTGCACGCATTTCCACTGCATTTATTCGGCTCCACTCATTTCTTTTCGATGTCCACGTTTCACTTCCATACTTTAAATTTGTTCCAAAAATACTATTGTGGACTGCCATTTTATTAGATTTCGATACTGATCTTTATTCTTCAAAATTAAAATACATATTTTATTTACGTTTTTACGCTTACTAGAGATAATGTTTGATATCAATGGTTCAAGGGTTTTCCAATAAAAATACACCAGCTTTATAAAAAACAAATTAGGCCAAGTTTATCTTTAAATTTAAAATAGCCGATTTTAAGCCACCTACCTCATTTCTAAGACATTATATTGTGATATTTGTCCTCACATATCCGATAATTTAATCGTCTGTCTTTTATTTCAAATAAATTAACTTTTAACTCGTTTTATCCACTTTCAGATAATATCCTATCATTTTGCAGAGCCAAAAGCATAAATAATTCCAGCCTTGAATGCTGCCACTTGGATAGCCTCTTTCTCAGTTTACTTCTAAACAGTAATTTATCTTACGGAACAATCATCAAGTGCGCAGTATTACCAATTTTTTCCTGATTTTCTTGTCGGACCTGTTATATTTCAAACATATCATCTTCTGTTACAAATTATTTAAATAAATACTTCTAAACTATTTGTGTGGAGGAGTCCCGCAAATCTTTTTAATTATTTTGAACATTCCACTCAGGTGGAAAGTTGAAACCGATTTATTTAAAAGGGTTTGACAAGAAATTATTTTCATAATGCTTTTCATTTATTCTAGTTCTCTAGCTAAGTTTATTTTAACTTACCCAAAATTGTCTTCCACTGAAAGGATGATCGTGGTCTTAAATGTTTTTTTTGTTTATCTAATTCTAGATTGGTTGTTAGAATAACATAAGTATTTTTATAAGAGATATAGGATCTCGGACCGGAATAGTACATTATCCTGGGGTATTCCGTTTTACTTGTTTCATCTAATTTTGTAATTTTTTTAACTGGCTACAAAGCAGTGGTTTTGTTGCATTTTGACTTATAATTTACCCAATCTAAATTAAGTCTGTTTTGAAATAGGTCGACTCTCAATAGATGCAATAAGTTAATTAATAAGAAATGTGTAGGTGTCTTCTAAGATTTTATAATGGTTATGATTTGGCGTTTCTCCATAGTTTGGGCATTTTGCATCTATTATAGTAATGATAGTTAGCATTATTTTTAACAAAGGATAAAATTGAGGCATACGACGAAAATAAAATAAAAATAAAAAAATAAAATATATATTTATATATTGTTATAAAAATATTTTTTGAAATTTTATTGAGTAACGAAAATTTAATTAAAAAATATGCGCAATTAAAAACACAATTAACGTAATTTTGCGTCGCCCCTCAACAATTTCATATGTATTATAATATTAATTGACATTTTACAAACAATCTTACTCTTTTAATTTGATCATAAACTAGTGCAAGTCGACCTACATGGGCTAGTTGGTAAGACACCTAACTACCAAATCGGAGGTAACGGGCTCAAATTCCGCTAGAACCCAGTTTTTTTTTCAAAGGGATCCAGTCTGATTTTTACTTAAGACCTCTTGAACATTTTCATGGTTGGCTGGAAGAGAGTGCCATATGGCAATACTCCCACCAGGTTGTGTTGTATACAACGAAAGTGTATACAATGTTATAAAAGTTCAATAATATTACGAATCAATGCTTTCATTCAAGTTGAAACTTAAAAAAAATTATTGCGTTCACAGAAGAAATCTATCTTATTCAGAAAAAATGTGTGATGTAAAAAAAATTATACTGACAAGTATCATTATTTATGATAAAATATAAATGGTATTGAAAACCCTATTCAATCAACATCAGTCACTAAAAACCCTATTCAATCAACATCAGTCACTGAATGTTAACTAAATGTTACCTTTAAATTGTCTCAGATTCTTTGTAAAGTGTTGCTGTGTAAAAGACAACTTGTTTCTTGCTTAAATTTGAAGAAATAAACAGGATCCGAGCAAAACTAATAAGGAATAGAAATTTCCATTGAAACAAACACAAGAAGTTAAGATCACTTCGCGCTATTTTATACAGTGATTGATTGATTGAAATCTGTCATTTTGTTGTCAAGATGCAGAAGTGTTTTTGCGATATAAATGGAGATTTTCGTAGAAATGTTATAAAATGTTCAATGAATTCTTTAATTTTTATACGAATGTTTGATTCAAGACTCTGCTTCCACGATTTTCAACATTAAATGAATTGGAACAAAAAAGTTGATTCAATTCTGTGTGAGAATATCTGTGACACATGACCGGTTCTTTTGTAAAAAAATGGCAAAATTATATAACAAAAAAATATAGCTCAATTTTAAGAAATAAATACAACGTAAAGGGTTTATTGTATTTAAATAGTTGAATTTAAATACCACAACATTTTGATAATCAATTGATGACAAAACAGTGTAATTTCAATCAAACTCCATTTTTGGTATTTAATTAAAAATCAAACTATTAATATTAAAAGATATATATTTATTTACAGCAATTGGATGACCATTTTTACCTACCAGGGAATTGCTGATTGCGGCCTAGCAAATCGAATTGATTATCCCAGCAGTGAAAATTAATTATAAAAACTTCAAAATCAGAGATTTGATTTATATGATTTTTTATGAATAGGCAATTCCCCTACACTAAGATTATTTGAGCCGCCACGTCAGTCACTTTGCAACTACGAGTATATGAGCCAATAAAGTAAAATATATTTAAAGTTTCAACTTATTAAACTTTAAAAAATTAAATGATATATGTATCAGTAGAAAAGTTCCTCGAAACAAGTAGAACATTCTTAGAACGCGGCAAAGCTATAGTATTAAGTAAATTAAATCCGTCTCGTAAAGGACAACCGAATAACTAATGATCTATAGTTTCATCATCAATCCACACTCGCAGCCAAGATCCTTCACAATACTCATTTTGTAAAGGTAACAAAGCTACCACACAGTGGTTCGTCCGCAAATGACACATGACTGACATCATGTTCATTCTCATTACATTAAACCATTGTTTCCAAGGGATAGATTGTTGGATTAATATCTAGAACCATTATTTGTATCAGTTATATCTCAATCCAATGTCCATCGGTGCCAAGTAAAGTGTTTAATTTCATTTAAATAATAGAATAGAAGTTAATTGAAAAAAATAAACAATGTAAACTACAAACTTTTCTCATCATGATATAATCGAAATTAAGCGTTAATCAAACTCGACTGGCATTGTTTAGTTATATATTTTGAACGCAACAGTGAGTAGAAACAGTCATATTAATTGATATTTTGTTCTGTTTTGTACGGGCTGTATGCAAATTTTAAATTATATTTTTACGAAATAAGTTCATTTCTTTGGACTCTTTTTGTACATAATTAGAACTTTAAAACTTTCACTAAAAACATGTTCATATACTACAGAAGAAAAATAGTACTTTTCATTGTACATATAATTATTTGAAGTACGAGTAAATTAAATAGTAGCGATGTACCCCCATGATCAAAAAGTATTTTATAGTAATTAGTGCCAGTTTTCGTGAACTATTTTAAGTATAGATATTGAAAATGTGTAAACTTACTATTTACTTTAAAAAAAATTATTGTATGAGAAATTATTACTGACAATGCGAATTTTAAAATTTTTATGATGTTCCATTTGTGGATCAAATACGGTTGTCAAACATCGTCGGCAGATGCTGTCACAAGCTAAAGTGCGTTGAAATAAGTGTTTTTAATGGATGTTTAAGATTTGATTATTCATATTGATATTACCTAGTTATTTATTATTGGTAGGAAAAAAAAAATACCATGTTTCTAATTCTTCGTTATCATTTTTTGAAAGAAAAAAAAACGTGAAATGACCCTTTAACGTACCGTCCATGTATCGTACGAAGAATTGCGCCCATTTTCGGATGTGACTGATGCCACGATTGACCTATACTGGCTCATACAAGAAGTGGTAATTCACCACGCTATATCGCGTTGGTGGCACTTAACATAGGGTACGCCTTTTATATCACGTTATTGGCAATGAACGTTTTAAATTAAAGTTTACCTTTAAATACAATGTATTAATGTTTGTATTTTTTTATACGGATTTAACAAAGGTTGTCTATTTTAAAAATGTTTGTAATGAAAAATAATCATTTCTCATAGATAAATCCAAAAGAATGGAAATGTTTTTGCATTCGTTTATATATATAAAAAACCGTTTTTACTGGATTTAGCCTTGTTACCAAAATTCATGCAAATAAAATCAATTGTTCACACTCGGTAAATATGAATTGACTGTACATGATTTTTATTCCGGAGATAATAGAAGATCGAAAGAAAATAAATCCGTATAACTGAAAATAATCGTGGGAAATGTTGAACAATCGTCTTGAAAAATATAATGTTTATGAAGTTATTAATACATAATGACGCATTCAGTTCAATATTCTGTTGTTACATATTTCCGATCTGTAGAAAGTATCAACAATTCGACTGAGTAGATATTTTGGTCACGGAGAAAGAATGAATGATGAAAGATTTACTGAAATAATTTATTTGAGTAGTATAAAAAGTACGAAAAGATTGAGAATACTTTCGTATATGTGGCATGACCAAATTTATCCAATTCTGAACGGTGAAAAAAGTATTTGTTATAGGAGAGTATGCATACGACTTCTATGGACGTGTCAGAAGTGAAATAAATATACATGCCAGCATAGAATGAAGCTGAGATCAGTTATCTATGCCTATCCCAATAGGGACACTGCGTGATGATTATGATGATGGTTTTTATTTGTTTTATTTTATTTCAAGTTTCAAACGTTTTGATACAAATGATAAAAAAAACACAACGAATAAAATTCAACATTGACATGAAACAAAAAAAAACAATATAAGACAAATGCAACACAACAACAAAGCAAACCCATACTATTGAACCAATTCATCCCGGTAACCATAACTTCACTTTATTCCTTTAAGTACCTATAGCCAAAGTCACGTGAAAGTCCATGCAATACCAATATTGATTGCCCAATCTGTACAATCTTGGAATATAAGTGCTATACCAATAATTGATAACGATTTTGTAGAAGTTGTGCGTTACGAGTATATAATAATATCTAGCAGCAATGTTGATGCCGATGATCTACTGTAAAAAGTACTATTCCAGGATCTTTCGGTTTTTATCTCACTCTCAGAACTGAGTCCATCTGAATTCATGTTTTATTTTCATTAAAAAAAAAATTATAATTTTCTTATGAACTTCGTTTTTATAATGTTTTGCTATTTTTTTCGATGAAATCACATTTTAAAATCTCAGTTGCATAGTTCATAGAACGCTCAACATATACATGGAGGATTTACGTTCGATTCCTGATATTCCCAATTCTCATAGGCTTTTTAATAACTTTCCTGTTAGCTGAAAAAAATCACTTCACGGTAATTATTTCAACAGATTGTACCGTATGTAACGGAAGTGTAGTAAAATAAAACAAGTTACGATATTTTTCAGAGTTCCATTAAACGTTAAAATATGCAATTAAAGAAAGACGCATTTTTATTTGTAATAAATGATAATAAAGGCATAAGTTTGTCTGTCTACCGGTGGAGGAACATAACATTTTTATTGCAAAATTTACATTAATTATTGTTTTTTTTAACGATAAAAAAATTATTTCATCATATTATATAATTATGATAGCTTAATCTATACAAGGTACCATATCACGTATTGTTTTTGTAGTATTTTGAAACATGTGTTGAAATTTATTTAGACTGACAAATTCCGTTGCTTCATGTGCTGAAATAGCTTGAGACTTATGAACTTTGTAGACTCGCGAAAATATCTGTGTAATGTTAAATTGGGCAATGGTATATTTTCATATGTTTTTCTTTTATTTGAAATCTAATCAAGAATACGTATAGTATTCATTCATGCATATGCCGTTTCCCTGTCAGGGTAGTTTGAGAGGACCAAGTATCATCCCCTTCATCTATACACCTTCTTATAAGCTCATATGAGTCTTTAACTTTAAACATTACATTTTATTTTAAATAGCATTAATTTAATCCAACCATACTTTACTTGGTTTTCCTTTATCACGCCTTTCACTCACATTAGCGCTGTATTTTTGTTTTGGTAGTCTTTCTTAAATTATTCGTTCCATATGCCCAAAACTATATGAGTGCTCTTCACCATCCTACTTAATAAATAAGCCTTAAATTTCGATTAATTTCTAATCCCTTAATTCCATATTTTGTCTAAAATTGTCCCCCCATATATTATTCTGCATGTCTGCTTTTTTACAACATGTATTGTGTTCCTTTGTTTTTCCTCGTTCACGTATTTCATTCAATTTTATAAAATATTTTTAATGCTTCAGTTTTGTTGACAAAATATAAGATTATTTCATTCTTTGAAGACATTTTACTACTTAATACAAATTAAATCTGATTACATAAAGAAAAAAACGTTAAGGTTGTTTTAGAAACTAAAAATAAAGATAATAGTTCATAATTTCCAGTAAAGAGACTAAGTTGGTTTACCAATCTTTGTTATTCCACTAATGATATACAACCCTGCTACACGTGTTTATACATCTTATTCGGAAGCAACAATAGTATAGATAAAATGATTTTTAACGCCAAAGATAAACAAGTTTTAGTACATAAGAGAGGCACATAGTATATCAGCAGAGACAAATGACACGCATGGCAACTGATCAAATGTTCACTATCCCTAGAGTTAAATCATCTTTTGCCCAAAGGCAATATGTTTATTTGGCTCCCGTGACATACAATGGGGTGCAAAATTCAATAAAGTCAAAAGAAGGAAAACAATTTAGGCTATCGATCGGAGCGTGATTGTTATTGCGACATGAGTTTGAATACTTGGGCTTGCAAGAGGAATGACTTGTAACGAAGGTTTGTGTGAGATGATGATTATGTGCGGTATATTGTGGTATGAACGTTTTGGTCTGTCTGGAGTGATGAAGTGTGAGGGGTTTGATTCACGGGATATATACTATACATATGTAATTGAGTGTCACTGTTTGTCAGGTTGATGAGAATGTTCAACGGGGTTTTATGTCATCAAAAGTCGGAAAGAAGTATCAATTTATTTTTTCATGTTATATGTCCTCAGTGAGATACATACCAAATCCAAGTTTACTGGGGACACGACAAAGGAAAGGCAACAAACTCAGATCCATTAAAATTGTATGTCCAAATTAAATTACCTGTAGCTTTTTCACAAACTATGTATATTTCTTGTCATGTGTAAAATAAATAAATACAATAAAAAAGAAGAGGGACGTACGAGTATGTACATACATTAAATACCATTTGCTTGTAGAAATATTAAGGCACTAAAATACAAGAAAATAAGCGTTGTCTATTTGATAACAATTTTGCTGAATTTGCAAACTATGTTTTAAAGACAATTCATAATTTCAAGTATAGTTAAGTTTAAGTTTTACATACGTCAAAAAAAATTACATAAAATAGTGAATTTGGAAACATTTGAGATACATAAAGACATAGACAGAAACAAAAAAGTAAGAAATAACGAAATAATGCAAAAGGTTTTAGACATATTAAACATTTACTCGTACAACACTTCCGTTGTAGCATGACACCAGTTTGATCTCGTAACAAACAGAAATCATTCCACCTGTCGAGAGCCTCGATATAGGAGATAAAAACGCGTGCTGTGGGGATTAATGTAATTAGTGGAATAATAAAACAATTGATTGATAAATAACTATACCGATATAGAGTTCCTCAAAGTATAGCCGACACATTTAATAAAAAACTAAGTTAAGTTCTCAAAAATTGTAAAAGAGATCTGTTTTTAATCTACAGTCCTGTACGAATATATGAAATCGCTCACGATTCAGTCGCACAAATAATTTATTTTTAATAAAATTTGGAATATGTGACAAAACACTGTATTTTAGTTATTATTCAATGAGAAATATGTCATTTTGGCATCAATGAGAGCCTTCACTCGTTTTGGCATGAAATATTGACAGTTTTCCATGATTTAGTCAATCCTTAAACACGCCTGAATTATAGTTTAAATAATATACCTTTTGGTGGATTAATCGATTTTATGTAGCTCAGACCTTACAAATTGCCCACAAATTTTTAAAAGAAATCAGATCTGGCAAATTTCCAGGCTAGTCAAGAAGAGTTATCTCCTTATCTTGGAAATATTTGATCATGATCTTTGATGTGTGAGATGGAGCCGAGTCTTGCTGAAAAAATTGCACCTCCGTTCGGATGACATTTTTCGAGCTCTGCAGTAAAATATTTTTCCAGTGATGTTTCTGGCCGTTCATCATTCCTTTTATTAGTATCAGAGAGGCGATTCCCGTTCTACAGGATGTTTGACATTCTGGTCAATGTGAGAAGCATTAAGTTTTTCATCTCCACTTTTTCTTACGAATTGTGATCGAAGTTCTTGTACTAAAAAGTAAGTTCCATCTGAGAACAACACTTTCCTGTTATCTGCAGTCTAGCAAGCATACTTTCTGACCCAAGTCAACCTCTGTTGTGTTGTGGTCGTATTGACTTTCTTCTGGATTCCATTTTTTGTATATTTTTCCATTCGCTTCACTTCAACTGACGCTGTCTCTTTTTTTTGCTTTATGATATTGTTTACTGCTCTCTGACTCACCACATTATCTTACAGTATCCCTCTGTGTTTACTGTTCTCTGACTCACCACATTATCGTACAATATCCCTCTGTGTATTTATTTCAAACATTAATATTTTCTCATTTCTTTGAATTAATATTTGTGACATAATTCTGATACAAAAATACTAAAAAAATACAATATGCTCTCAAAATAACACTGAAATAAGCTCATGATAAACATTGAATCAGAGATTTTTGACATAAAATAACTGGAAAAATCAACATAATAAGTTTGCAAAATGTGAAAAATTAAATAAATGTCTTCGATTCCATTAATTCACACAATTCAGTATCTACCCAACTTAAACTGTTGATGTGACTCTTAATTACACTCTTTTGATTACTCTTTATAACCCACCGAGATAACGATTTTGTTTGATCGATGTTTCACAACAAATATGTTCACTCTGTGGAACTCAGCCGATCTGAGAATACTTCCCTTACAGGAACAACGTTTCGTTATTTTATAATAATTTCATTGATATTTAATCCGTTAACAAGAGGCAGTTGTCTCGAAAATCGCCTAAGGATTTTTACTAACGAGACCCGTTTGATTTATTATCCTACATAATTTTTATTGCGTAATAGTCTAGGTACTCGTATATTGATTATTACGCCATAAAAGTGAGACGTACTTCACTGAGGTCGTCAGGATTTAATTGAAGTAGATCGGGTAAACAGACCGGGGTGCCTCAATTTGTCTTTCGAAGAGGCTGGCCCTACAGCTTGGAATATACTTGAAATATAGACAGGCTCACAGGATAGAGGCATTGAAGGGGATCATTAAAGCAGCACTATTTGAAAGATGTTGTTTTAAACGTCACTAAATCGCACCAGAAAAATAAATAAATGTTAATTTAAAATATATACCAAAATTGGAAGCCGCATTATCAGTGTCAACAGTCTAATTAATGCTACACTTGTTATTTTTTATTGTTATTTCGGTTTTAAACACAACTTCAAATTTCCACCCAAATTGATGTAGTGACGCTTATAACCTAGTTTTTTTTCGACAAATAAATGTTATAATACTATTTTGTAATACTATTTTGTTATAAATAAATGACTGTTGTGTTGTGTTGGCTTTATAATAGTTGTCATTTCAAAGACGTTCTTCATCCTCAGGGTGATGTTAAAAAACATTACGTTATTCGGAAATGCTATTTGACATAACCCCGAGAATGAAAACTCGGATGCCATCAAAAAGGTCGATCATCATTTTAGCCACCTTAACACGACAACCACTCCAAAAAACCTTTTAAACTGTTTTTCTTCAATATAAAATAATTGATAGATTTGATTATAACATTTAAAAAATATATACTAAATCAACTATATTTTGCAGTTGGATCAAATGAATGATATTTTGAAATAAGGAAACGTAGAAAGTCTGAAAAATTGTAGTCGTTGTATGAGAAGGTGTTTGGATGTAGAAGAGTTTGAAAGATGTGTGTCGAGGTAGGAAAGTCTGGAGCTCTGATCTCTCTGCCTACCCCGACAGGAAACTGATGTGATGATATGTATGTATGTAAGTGAGCGACACATTCTTGAATCATATTTCGATGTATTAATTAGTGTTCGTAAAATACAATTTTTAAGTATATTTTCCCTAATTTGTTAATTGACGTTTATTTAAGTATGGTAAACGTTAAAAATTATATTTGATCGAAATCTGCATGTCAAACAATATGAACAAAATTAATATATAAAAAATGTTTCATTATTGCGTTTTGCCATAAAAATATTTTCTTAATCGTCTACCATTTGTTAAAAATCTTTTAAAATATTCAACTGAAATTGTTTAATTCCAGGACAGAGCTCGAAGAGTGCAAAAATCTCTATAAATCAGATGCCACTCCTAAAGGAAATTACATTTTTTGCTATTTGTCTTAATTCAACGTCCATCAATACCTCTAAAGGACATATTTGAATATGGTAATGGAGGAATGTGTTTTGTAATGTTAAAGAGAAAGAATTAAATAAGAATCCCAGCGTTTCCTTCCAAACACAAATTAAATCAACTATGTCGCATGTGGTATGTCATTTGGTTTTTCCTACAACAATTTACTATCGCCAGTTATTTTTATCTGGAAGGAAATATTTTTATAAGAGGATACAGAAGAAATGCAAATACAAAAAGGAAATAACCACATTGAAAAGAAATACAAAAAAATATCTTTATTTCATTTATTGATAATATAGTCAGTGGGTTTGCATCTTGAATAATTTAAAAATAGCTCAAAATAATAATTGCTTGATAAACAAAAATGAGCAGTTTCATTTTATTACAAAAGTATAGTTTTTTTTAAAGAATATATATGACCGAAGTCATAGGTATCCTTAATATCCTCGAACACTAGGCGGAAAAGTGCCTGTGTCGTTCGAAGGAGTAACACAGCGCAGGGTTCGAACCGACGACCTTCCGCACAGAAGTCCAGCGCGTTACCGCGCGGCTATGCTATTCATTGGAATGAAACTTTCAAGAAAATTACATTCCTGTGTATAATTTTATAATGACGAACTGGTTGTTTTTTACTTGAAAAAAAAAAGTATTCCTCGTTTTATTTGAGCTACTTTTGTATAAATGTAACAATTTCTACTACTTTTTCTTTCAAAACTAATAAAATTTCTGTAACTGTTGACAATGAAAAAAAAACATCTTAATCATCTCAGAGAGTCAAATTGGGTGATAGTGTATTTGGTGAGCCTCTTTTTGTAAGATTCGGAGTACCTCAAGGTAGTGTTCTGGGACCTATATTGTTCCTGATATATGTCAATCAGTTGTGTAATCTTTCTCTCAGGGGTAAGATTATTACTTTTGCGGACGACACGGTTCTTCTATTCGAGGGCCGAACATGGGATGATGTATTCTTAAAGGCTAACGAAGAATTGCGTGTAGTTAAAGAATGGATGGACTCAAATTTATTGACTCTAAATTCCCAAAAAACTAAATACATCACATTTAGCATATCTACAAGAACTCAAGCACCTACAAATAAATACATAACACTACACACTTGTTCACCCATGTCTGACTGTAGTTGTGTTTCCTTGGAAAGGGTTGATAGTATAAAGTACCTTGGAGTTTATGTTGACCAGTTCCTTCGTTGGGAGGTCCATATTAACACTTTGAGCGCAAAAATCAGAAAACTAGGATACATATTCCGTATGATTCGAAATGTGCTCAGTGAAAATATTCTTAAAAGTATATACTTCGCCTTATGTCAGTCAGCACTTTCTTACGGTATATCAGTTTGGGGGGGATGCACCTTAACCCAGAAACACATATTACAGGTTTCCCGAAAATTGATTGTGAAAATAATCAATAAACTTCCTGCTCGGTATCCCACGGCGGAGCTTTTCAGAGAGTATCAGGTCCTGAACATAGCCAATTTACATCTCAAATCCATTCTCTGGCACTACCATCGAGAGGAGGGGAAGATGCAAACTCAGCAGACACACATGACACGCATGGCAACTAATGAAATGTTCACCATCCCTAGAGTTAAAACCTCTTTTGCCCAAAGGCAATATGCTTATTTGGCTCCCATTACATACAATGGCGTGCCGACTTCAATAAAAGTAAAGGTAGGAAAACCATTTAGACAGTCGATCGGAGCGTGGTTGTTATTGCGACAGGATTTTGAGTACTTGGGCTTTCAGGATGAATGACGAGTGGAAAGGATTTATGTGAGCTCGTGAGTGTGGGTCTCTTATTATTGTTTTAATTTTGGTTGTTATTGTATTTGTGTTTCTGTGTGTTTTTCTTTTTTTTGTTTTGAATTTGTTTTGATTTTTATTCTTATGATTGTGTGCAGTATATTGTGGGATGAATATTTTTGGTCTTTCTGGAGCGATAATGTGTGAGGAGTTGAGTTTCGCAGGGTGTTTCCAGTTGTAGTTGAGTGTCACTGTTTGTCAGGTTGATGAGAGCGTGCAACGGGGTTTTTTGTGTTATCAAAAATCGGAAAGAAGTATCGATTTATTTTTTCATGCTAAATATCCTCAGTGAGATACAGGCAAAAGCCTAGTTTACTGGGGATACGACAAATGAAAGGCAACAAACCCAGATCCATTAAAATTATATGTCCAAATCAAATTTCCTGTTGTTTTTTCTCAAATTGTGTATATTTCTTGTCATGTGTAATAATAAAAAAAAAAAATAATTATATATTTTAATGGCTTGTCAATTGAACATTTCTTAGAAATCAAAAAGATATATGGAATTTGAATAGTATTTTTATATTAATATTCAACATTTATATTTTTCAATAAAAAATGTCTTACATTTGTCAGTAATATTTGGTTCAGTTAGTTATGCAGTTAGTACATTTTTTGTTAAAAAGAGTATACTGAAGCTACTATTATTTAAAATATGCTGCAATGTTAACTCGGAGTCGTGAGCTTAAAAATAAAAAAATATAAAAGGTTTTGGGATAGATTACACGAATTATTTTACTAAGTATTCATAGCTTTATTTGCAATACATTTGGACATTTAACTTCGCTATTTTTGTATGGTACAACACTTTTTTTATATGCAGTACAACGCGATGAGCTTATTAGCATGTAATAATCTTAACAAATCTACCAGGAAAGTGTTTGACAAGCTTTAAGTGAAAACCAGACTGGAACCTTTTTTAAAACAATCTGAAATTGAACCCGCAATTCCTGGGTCGAGAGACTGGTGTCTTGCCACGGAGGTTGACTAGCCGTCTTAGTTTTTGTTAGCATAAAACAACGGAGACTTTTTGTCAATGTAAAACTATATACCTATAGAGTGTACTTTGATATCAAGAATGAAATATCTTTTTTTTCTCCTTTGAAAGCTTCAGATTCAATAATGTGGAATTCATTGTTAAAATAAAAACGAACATAAATTTATTTCACTATTTATGTATCTTTACCGTAATACATACGTCTTTATTCAAAACGTAAATAATATGATTTATAATTTAAGCTAACGTCGATGATTAGAGAGGCGGGGAAAATTGAACTCTAAAGTATTTAAAAATCTTTAAAAATCAGTATGCTAGAAAACTTTAAGAACCAATGGAAGAGGATTTTAAATATAACGTGTGTTATAATTAAAGGTTAAAACACATAAATATGTGTGTATGATGAACGAGCGGTTAATGCTCCCGGTTCCTAATTAGGTAAAACTGGTTCACCTCCTGATCGGATCTAAAATTCATTCAATTGGAAGCGATTCGGGGTGAGACGGTCGGTTTGGATTGGATTGTTCAGACACGTAAACTGTTCCTTATAACAAAAAGAACTTACGAGTGTATATCCTATGAAAAGATAAACAAATAAATTTTTGTGTATACTATTTTAAGAAGAGAGCTAAAGAGTAAAATTTTACTTAAAAAAGTAAATATCTATTTGGTAGGCAGTCCACCCACAACAGGATGATATATTTGTAGCGTAAGGATATAAGGATCAACTAGTTACAAATATATGTGAATTTTGATATAAAAATAAACACAATGTTTATAATTTTTAAGACTTTTATAAACGACCTCTGTGGCCTATTCGGTAAGACGTTTCCACTTGGAGCGAGACGTTCGGATTCCATTGTCAATGGTACCCAAATAATATAATTAATTAAGGTAAGAGTCTGATAACAATATTCGAACAAGATACGTACCGTACGATCACGTACGGTAGTATTGCTATCACGCGTTAGAATGAATCACGAGTTCCGTATCTACTCGGCCACGAAGGCCTCGGCCACGCTCTTCAATATGTTCGAATCACCAATTCGGATATGTTGAAAGGAACAATGAGAAGGGAGAAGAATATACTTTTAATATTTCATATGAATTATTTCGAACTTTGGTACCAAGTTATTTTTGTGTTGGTCTAAGGTTTATCATTCTCATTTAGATTCTGGAGTAGATTTACTATGGATGTCGGAATATTTTGACTTTCTATGCTTATCATATATTTAATAATATATCAAAACTAATCTTTAACTATAGTTTATCTGCTAATAATTCTTAATGGATATTATAACTATTAGTGGTAAATTCTGTTCCATTCACTAGTTGTCCATTTACCGATTTCACTGTACCAAGAGTATCATCATGCTCTTGGTGGAGTGAAATTGGTAAATGGGCAAAAAGTGAGTGGAACTAAATTAAATATTTGATTTTAATTATTTAAAATTGACATGTATAATATACGAGTATACCTTTATTTGCTATCTTAGATAAATTCTAAGAGCGCTCCAGAAATAAAATTACATTGATGAATATGAGCAAAAATAATCCAACACACGTATTACCCAAATAACCTTTTTATTAAGGCTGCTAAGAATAAACAGGTATTTATCTACATGTTACATAATTTCAAAGTTGTAGATAAATTATCTTTAACAGGGTGTAAGACGTTTGTTCGGTAAATGTTGAAAAGCATTTCAGCCAACACACATCCCTGTTTCACTCTAGTGTAACTTTAAAAGGAGCGCCTAAATAATTGCAGGTTATTACTGATGATGTCATGTATTCGTGCATCAAACAATATTTTTAATGAATATCGTAGGGCATCTAAGTCTCTGTAAGGTTTTATGGTTATGGTTCACTTAAAACTTTAGTCATGTTAATATAACCCATATAAAATGGCTTGTTTCATTCACAACATTTGTGTTGCAATTGTCTTGCAGAGAAAATAAAATTGCTTATTCCATGTGATGGTCGATAACCTGCTTGAGATTCAGGGAGATGTTACCATGCGCATTTCCTATTTATGAAATTGATAATTAAGTTTATCAGTCAGTGATTATTGAATTGAATAACGCTTTTGTTACTTAGAGCAGTGCTTCCCAATTACTTTCATGTAACGGCCCCCTAAATCTGAAGTAATTAGTCCCCCCCGTCCCCCCCCCCAAAAAAAACATTTTTTTTATAGTTGAAGATTTATTTGGCAATAATTATTACACTTAAAATACACATATTTATATTCAACACAAAATTATAGGAACTAGCTTAAAAACTTTTTTTTAAAATAAAAACTATACTCACATGAAACAGTTTAATACTCACATGAATATTTGTACTTTGTACTGAATATTTTCGCGACCCCCACGAGAAATCCCGCGGCCCCCAATTTGGGAAGCACTGACTTAGAGTACCACCTAGTGGGTTTATTGAAATGTTTCAACCAACCAAAAGATTTAAAAAATGCTTTAAGTAAAAACCAGAACCCATTTAAAAAAATCGGGCACCAGCAGACATCGAATAGTGATGAATAATTATAATATAATGAGTATTAGCGGATAAAATCGGGCACCAGCAGACATCGAATAGTGATGAATAATTATAATATAATGAGTATTAGCGGATAAAATCGGGCACCAGCAGACATCGAATAGTGATGAATAATTATACTGTAATGAGTATTAGCGGATAAAATCGGGCACCAGCAGACATCGAATAGTGATGAATAATTATACTGTAATGAGTATTAGCGGATAAAATCGGGCACCAGCAGACATCGAATAGTGATGAATAATTATAATATAATGAGTATTAGCGGATAAAATCGGGCACCAGCAGACATCGAATAGTGATGAATAATTATAATATAATGAGTATTAGCGGATAAAATTTAATATACGAGTATGTGCTACCTTTCCTTAATTGCAACTTCACATTTAATTATTACATACACATTTTAACAGCACCATTACGTAATTATAACATTATTTATTTTTTAATGTGTGTTTTTTTATATAAAAAATGAAATAAAAATCTAAAAGTACATTGTCCTATTAATATTGTAACGAATATTAACTTATAAAATATAACATTAACAACATCATCTCTAAATGCATGACTATCATCTTATTTCGAAAATATTTTGATAATACCATTATATAATTTTATCAACGTATTTATTTAAATAAACTCATTTTCAGGTAACATTTTTAAGAACTATGTAAAATTACATTGTAATATCCATAATATTGTAAAAAATATTGATGGGTAGGGTAACGTTATCTATAAATGCATTGCTGCTAAATATTGATGGGTAGGGTAACGTTATCTATAAATGCATTGCCGCTAAATACCAACTTATTCTGATGATACAATTGCTTTATTTTTACAATATATATTTTATATTTCTTTGTGCATTTTTACATGAAAAATCAAATAAAAGTACGGTAACAATAACTTGTGTTTCGTATATTATAACGAATATGCGAGACACAAGTTAGTGCTAGACATGACTTATAAAATTAATTATGGACAAAATAATGTATAAATATTTTGATAATGCCTATATATGGTATAATTTTGTCAATCTTTATTAAATTTTACATGAAAATTAAATGTTTTTTTTAAGTACATTGACTCGAACATGTGTCCATAATATTATTATGAATATTTGCGTACGAAATTGAATACAGACAACGTTAAACGCCTTCGCAAAATTGAAAAATTCCCGATGCCAGGAGAGTAATAATTGATTATTATTATATCAGATGTTGTATTTATTTAAAGTATAATTATTTAAATTATACCCGCCATGCTACACGGTGCATTTTTGTAGATTTTTTTTATCCTACCTCATTATAATTTGCATAATAAAATAAAAGATATGCAAAAAACAATTTTGCATCAAAATTGCATGTCTCCGAGAAGTAATCATAATGTTTGTTTTATTATTTAACTCGGATAGATTTTGTTTATAATATATATTTTCAAATAAATCTAAGTTTTAATTAATGTGTCGTCAAAAATGCATGAAAAAATAAAGTTTTTCGGAATTTTATTTAATTAACCTTAGTTCATGGTATTTATTTATCTTAATATATTTAATAATGCTTTTGTTGAACGTAGCACAACTTAGCGGACTTATTGCCATATGGAAATCTGGTCTAACCAACAAGCCTTAAGTGAACCCTTTTTGTAATATGTCTAACAAGAGTTATCAAGTTCGCAGATTCGCGGATTTGAAGACAAGCGTTTTATCAACCATACCACGAAAGTCATTTTTAATATTGTATGAAAGTATACATATATGCTAAAAGGATTCCCCCTCCATGTTTGGACGAACTTTGTTGCCTAGTTAAATCGATCCGGAGTTTGCTAGTTGGATTCCCGTTAGTACCTAGATTTTTAAAAAGGTTTGATTTTCACTTAAGACTTATTTAATAGTTTTCTGGTTGGTTGCAGGAGATTGCGATATGACAATAAATATCCATTAATTTGTACTGTATGTAATAAAAGTATAATATAAATTAATAAATTTATTTGCATATATTTTAACTATCGAATAAGTACATCTTAAAAATGTATGTGCAAAAATTTCACGCACGTAAAATTAATTGTTATAAATAATTGTTTCGAATACTCATGTAAAACGAGCTTTTTTAAAAAAAAAGTCTGAATATTTTCAAATGAATGTCTATACATCTGCCTATTTTACTGAAGATAAATTTAAAAATTTATATAACCAGGTGAAACACGGTCCAATGTAACCAGTTCGAAAGCAAATCTCCCGATAATCGAATCCGGATGACCTGCAGATAAATATTCATTTTGATCCAAATTTCTTTCACACGGCATTGAACGATTTAAATGCAGACCTTCAATCGATCTCCGAATAGACTAAGGAACATGGCTAACTCATTAATCCTACGAAGTCTCCAGCGATCCTCATTAGCAGTCCTCAGCTTCTCAGTAAATTCAACACTGATTTACCCCCTCCAATATTACTCGATGGCTCTATCATACTATTAAATAAAACCATTAAAAACCTAGGAGTGCTAATGACGAGATCAAATAAATGAGGTAAGCCGTCATTCCCTTAAAGTGTCGCAAATATTCCTGCATATTAAAATCAAAATACTCGCGCAGTCTCAGCTTTTTTCGATTTTAGGCTATGCGGACGTCTGTTATTTGGGTATTACGGAGGAACAACTAGACAAATTACTGCATCTTCAAAATGTTTGTCTAAGATTTATTTTTAACCTGGTACAATCATTCAACTTCATACCAGAAGGCGCTGAACTGATTGAACATGTAAAATAAACGCAAAATTCACATACTATCTCGTTTGTATAATATCATTAACTGCCCCTCTTATATCTCGTGGAGATTTTTTGCGTCTTCCCGATCTTAGACTTGCGCTGCGCTCAGACATTGTTTATTGGCCTTCCCGAAATACCAATAAAATATTTTGGACGATACAAAATAACTCATGATAAAGATAAGATAATTTTTAAAAGTCGATAGTTTACGACTGTTGATTGAATATACCGAATTATGTAAAACAACAAGGAAAAAGGTAAAATAAGACCTAACAAAACACAACTCGAACCTTATCCGAAAGATCAAAACAGAATAAAAGCTACCTACATGCTATACGGTGGAAACAAACAAATAAAGGCGCTGCTTAAAAACTATAACAGCAAAACCAAGAATCGGAAAGAAGTCATAAAAAGTATCCGCGAATTCTATTCAGAACTCTTTCGAGATGTAAAACACGCGTGATAGAATATATAACCAACCCGCCGAATAATTACCCAAGATCCTTATAAAAGAAAAAACCATCAACGGTGAACAACGGAAAGCTTGCAGGAGAAGACTGCGTGACAATTGAAATTATTCGAGTACAGGCAGAAGGCGAAGAAATATTTAAACAAAAACGATTAGACGATATCCGACCAAGAGAACTACTAAATTTCAAAGTGGGCATAGCACTATGGACCACATACACACAGTGAAACAAATAATTTCAACATCGAACGAATATCGTAGACCCCTAAGTATATGTTTCATAGACTTTGAAAACAAGAAATACAACTAGTTTATATAAAAGTTATCAAAAATGTCTACCAATAAACAAAAGCAGTGATACATCCACCAGGAAAAAAATGGAAGATAAACAATCACAAAGGGTCTGACACAAGGATACGCGATATCAACCAAACTCTTTACAGCCATAAATATTTAAAACCTTGAACTGGGAAGGTATGGACATAAAGATCGATGGAGAATATCTCTCAAATTTAAGATTCGCCTAATATATCTTACTCGTAATTAAAATCAGAGAATAACTAGAAAGGATGATTTAGGAACTAAACTTAGCTAGAAAACATGTTGGCTTAAAAATTAACCTTGCCAAAACCAAAGTAATGTTCAACCAATATATTCGTACATCAAAGAGAAAAATTAACATTGATGAAGTAGCGTTAGAAGAAGTACCCCAATACATATATTAGGGACAGCAAATATCAGCAGGTGGAAAGATGATAAACGAAATAAACAGAAGAATAAAAATGGCTTGAATTGCTTTCAAACGAAAAGAAAGAGTCTTCAAAGAAAACCTTATGTTGTGCTTTAAAAGAAAAAAACTTCAATCAGTACATTCTCCTGGTACTCACATACTCGTACAGGTATGTAACGTGGACACTTAATACAAAAATAATACAGTGCCTCGTAATTACACAAAGAAATATGTTGGGTATAACAAAAAGAGATAAGCCAAACAAACGATACATAAAGGTAAGAATACTCAAACCAACTGCAATGGGTGGGATAAGTTGCGAGAAGGGATAGTAATAGATGGACTTAGAAACCGCATATTGGATACCACCAGATCCAATTACACCAAGGAGAAGACACCAAAACAGATCGGAGAAACCCTTCGTTAAATTTTCCAGCGTCACATGGCAAATAAGGCCGCAAAATGTGAAAATATTTGAAAACGCCTTCAGTCAGTAACGACTAGATTAAGGTAGAGATAAATAAAAAAATCATTCTCAAATGAAGTCTCAAAATTCAACTGATGAATACTAAATAAAAACTGGCCAGAACAACCCATACGTAAACCAAAACCTGAACCTAATTCTTCAGTAAGGACTTATGTTAAAATCTGTTATGTGTGCTATTTATTTCATTCAAAATGTTATTCGATTTGTTTTATTTTTATACTTGACCATTTGAGATAGTTCTTAGATGTACCGATCAAACTTTATTTCAGCTTTTCTAATACCCCACCAAGTGTACCCTTAGGATTAGAATCAAAGCGCTGAGACCTAACCACTAGGAGGCCTCCTAAGCCATCGGGCAGACAGAACACAGAAGTAGTCAATACTTCATTTGATAAAACTTATCGTGTCTTTCTTCCATACACCATATGTACAAATGTGAGAACCGCAAAATGAAAATCATAGGGGTGGCCTCACTAAGTAATAGTGGGGGAAAAGGGCCGATTCTGTTTCTGCTAAGATGATTAGAAGATTATTTTAGTACCAACATTGATATACGTAAATGGAACGTGGACTTACACTAAGAATAATAACATACATGAGGTGATAATAATCTATGACAGAATATAGAATAAAATTATTAATGTGAACTTTAAAATGTGTATTAAGTACGAATCAGGCTGGTCTGCATTGCGCGCACACCTCACCACTTATCTTTTACACTTATATTCTACCTTTATTTTTACAAATGTATGAAAACATACGATCTTAGATTTCGCAGTCACCTTTTTCATCTCTTCAATGATGAATTTATTTATTAAATACTTCATTGTAAATACAATCTGTCGGGCTTGTTACCAGGTGGTAATCTCTTCCAACCAACCAGACAATAGTAAATAAAGGAAGTTACGTGATCGCAACAATATTCCAATGATTATTCCCCTTTACGGATATTATAAACAATACACACAGTAAAAGATAAAGTGAGATATCAATCAAAAGAAATGGAAGGGATAGTGAAGAGGAAAGAAAAATCATAAATAAAACACGTTATATTACTGAATTGAAATTAAGAACTTTTTCAGTCGTTTCTTAAAGCATGCCGATGACGGAGCGAGTCTAATATTGGTTTTCAACTGGTTTCAGAGTCTCACTGCATGATCAATAAAGGACAACATAAGCTTGTAAGATCTATAAACTGTTGCCCATGATAAGAAAGACGCAGAATATATTCGGTGAGATAAGATGATAATTCGGATATAAGTTGAAAGGGTTACCATACGCATGAATGAAAAAACTTCAATATAACATATATGGCGAAAAACTACTAGTTAAGTGTTAGTAATCAACACAATAAATAAATTGAAGCATATATTGCTGTTTTTTATTTTTTTATTTCAATGTTATACTATCTCCACCTCTAAGATGCACACCGATGTAATTCTAAGAATATTTAAAGTCTACATTTGTTATCTAGCGATAAATAGTAATAAATACAAATTTTAACAATCATTCTTTGTGTAATGCCTTTTACCAAAAAAATATAAAAGATATTTTATGTTTTTGTGTAAATCATAAACTTCTATTTATCATCTTTTGGAAGGAATATATAATACATTTTTATGAAATTTAAGATTTGATTTTATCATTAAACTATATACAATCGGGTGTACTTATGTACGTCCGTCAGATTAGGAGTTGTCATAGTTACTATTAAATATTTCCGTTGTAATCAATAATACGGTATGAAAGTAACGGTTAAAAATTGTCTTCTAATAAGTTAATTATTGTCCTATAAAAAAGAATAGATCCAAACGAAAGAAGAGCAAAGTGCGCTAAATATATGCACAACTATCGGAGGCGACATCATGAGAGACTAACAGCAGATGAAGCCAATGAGCATCGCATTGTATGTGCTTAGCGAATGCAAAATTTTCGACAAGTGCAACAACATCTAGAGACTTAAGAGGAAGCCATCGAGAGTTGTGTTAAAGAAGCACAACGAATATGCGACTTTCGTCAACGTTCTGAAAGACTTGAAGTTTGTCATCATGACAACTTTGACGAGAATAGAGTTAAAATTTATAACTGTGCTGATAAATACTGAATACCAATTTTGTATCTCTGAATTTTGCAGGTGACAGATCTGCTGATATTTTTTTTTAAATTGTTGTCATAAAGGAATTGTTCTTTTAGAGGATGAAAATGGATCACAACGCCAGTTCCACCAACTTTTGTTGGAATCGTTTAGCAATCTAGGTTTTCTGAGCTTCCTAAACTTTTGAACAAATATTCATTCTTAAAACTTTTTTAACAGTTATTATTTTTCAACCTTTCAGTTAAGTAAATTAATTTGCCTGCAAATTGTCTCTGATTTTTATGGGTTACTGATAGTATTAGTATAGAAGGAAATCTCTGCATTCGTATTGGTTACCCATTAATGAAAATTAAAAACCATTATACCTTTCTACTATTTAGTTGAATTGGTAATATTTTACATCTTTATATTAATTGTGAAACATATTTTACAAGCAAAAAATATTAATCAGGTCGTTTTTTATGTACTCGTATTTAAAATATAAAATATTTAAAAAAATATCAATCTATTTTTATGATACGATGAACTAATTTTGTACATATTTGTTATTAAGTAATATTATGTAGAAATATTAACTACTTAAATATATATATTATGTGTTATTTTTAATGTGTCTGTATTCTATGGTTAATTGTGATAGATAATCGTTTTGATGTTGGGGTTTAAATCCCGACGGCTTCTGGACTTCGTTGTTAAAAAAATCTTGAAGCATTTTATCTACTTCGTTTGAATTCATCTACTTTATTTATTAGGACCTAATAGACTTCATATATGCCTTAACATCAGGGACAACATTATCGAGAAAATAAACTTGTGAATAATAGGATCTTCACCCCGTTGTGATTTATAAAATTTTAAAAATATTGTCATCAATAAGAATAAAAAGTTTAATCTAAATAATTGTTGAAAAGTTTGATCACTTTTAACAGCATGTTATTAAAGAATTTGTTTTCCAATTTAGGAATATTTCCATTGTAGTCTACATCAGTTCTGACTAAAAAAATAAGTAAAATGAAAATATAACGGAGAAATTCCACAGGTTTTAACATTTTCACCTTTTACCTGTGACGATATAAAACTGTCACATTACTAAATAAATAATTATTTGAATGTTAAATGTTAATAAAACGATAGTAAATCAACTTCCGATCATTAATTCCAAAATAATATGAACTTACCCGCGCAGAGTCAACAAGTGTTCCCCGTCGGCAGGCCACTCGTTAGCTTTTATCGTATTTTAAGTGTCACAAGTTTCATGGGAAATTCAATAAAATTTCACAGATATATCAATGAAATTTTATATTCACATAAATAACACAGCACTTGAAATGGCAAAAATTTACTGCACAATTTTTGTACGTTTGATTTATTATTATTTTTCTGGTTGAATGTGCAATTCTATCACTGTTTGAAGATATCACATTCGTATATGACACATAAATCTTATGTTCTAGCTACGATCCGGACAATAATCTTATGTTCCGACTCGATTCCGTACATGTATCCCGTGACTTCCTAGTTAATATATTAATCATTGTCAACTTTACACGTTGAACATGGTTGAAATTATTTATTTGCAATATATAATGCATTATTGTAGTTTTTAAATAACTGGTAAGAAATATACTTAATTAGAAATAAATTAATCTAGAACGATCGAATTTGGTTTTTTATATTTTAAATTATATGCACTTGTGTAGATGACATATTTTTTAAATAAAAAAATGTACGTTTTTATGGCAGTAATTGCAATTCAAGATTGAATATTTGAGGAAAAATGAGATATTTTGAAGGTATTATAAATTTATCTAATTCAATTCTACTTTTAGGTTATTTTAGTTCAGTCCCTCTTAGATTTTTTTGCAAAGTAAGAAAGAATATTCATTAAATTTATTAAAGAAATATATATAAAAACGTAGGCATATATATTTAATATACTCGTAGAAACAAAAAAGCATTTCAACTTCAATACGAACACACAGGATTTAAAATACATTGTAGATTAAACAGATAAAGTTGATCAGGAAACAGTACAATCTGATACAGATACATTCAAATAAAACGGAAACAGTTTAAAAAAATACATATCGGAGAAGGCTTTAGCTAAGAGTATTTCCGTTCCGGATATCGAGTGCCGCCCTCTGTCACGTGGTGCTAGCGGAAGTCCGACTCAGGCGGTTCATTAACCCGAAATTGGCTTAGTCTAGCTTACTTTGCATCTTCATTAATAAATTCGCACGAATGATTTTTCGCTCGCCTCTTGATTGTTACACTCGCTTGCCGAGTTTCATGTGAATTAATATTATGCACCGAATATGATATGAATGAATGAATGATATATCACCGTTATTGTGATTTTATTAAATTATGAATGAACGATAATAATAATGTAATTCAACTAAACATTCGTTTTCAAATGAAGTCTTCCTAATTTTCATTCTACATTTACATTTCCTTATATTCATAATTTTAAATATCAAGATTAATTTTTGTAATTCAAAAGTAGTAAATTTTTTAATTATTCATTACGTAACACCAATTTCTTTAAAAAGCGAAAAATTATCAACAATGAGATGCAATTTTAAAAAATTAAAAAAATATTTTGAATTAGTTCAAATTGAAACGTTTTTTTTTTATTTAACCGATGAAATAAATTAAATTTCTCTAGAAACCAACAGTTAGTTGTTCTTAGATTTAATAAAACACTAACTTCAATAATTTGGTAAGTACCTTTATTAAAAAAATCTTAAATATCTCCTTGAATTATATTCTTATTAATTTGAGTTAATTATATCTTATTTATTTCGCTTAATTTTTTGAAAAAATAACATTCACATAATTTTGAAAAAAATGTCACTTGTATTGCAGATTCTTGTTTTAGAAATAACGGCATTATTTTAGAAATTGTTAAGATATTTCAATTAATAATTGTACATTTTAAACAATCCAATTTAAATAGTTTGCATATATTCTTTTCAAATATTTTTAGCACAGTTTTTGAGTTAAGCGAAATTCTCGAATCTCGCGATATTTTAACAAGACATGCATACGAGCAGCTGAGACGAATAAGCAAAGCACATACACACGACCGCCCCGCAACGCGGTACCGGGGCGAGTGCGGCCAGAGCACAGCCTCATAGTGATTATCTCCCGCCCGGCCGGGTACCTCGGAGAGCGCAATCACCTACTCAATTGGGATCGGTCGGTGAGAACCTGCAGCTTTGGATTCTCACTTTAAAAAGGGGTCCATATATTTAATCAAGGTCTCATTTTTTTGAAAGAACAAATAATACTGATAAAATGACGAACAAATAAATTTCTCAAAATATGAGTTAATGCAATCTACGAATAAAATTTGACCCTGAACGAAATTTCTAAAAATCTGAATAAAAATATACTGATACAGGTTTATCGAGTAATTTTTTGTTAAATAATATAATAAATACCGAAAAGAAAAAAGTATTTTGTGACCAAGTGTTTATTGAAACGATGAAGAAAACTATTAAAGAAGTTCACACGATTGAATGCTAATTTTATCCAAAGTATCTCATTTTCCTACACTGTTTTATCTATACATTTTTTTTATCTATGCATTTTAATCTTTTTGTACAATTTTTTATACATTTTTATCTTTTTTATCCACACATTTTTACTACACATTTTTATTTTACAAAAATATCTCATTTCTCTTCATTGTTTTAAAATACGAGAAGAGGAAAAGTTTTCGATCGTTTGAATGTAATAAGTGCCCGTTTAAAAACACCATAACATATAATTATGTCATTTCGATGTACGAGTACATACGAGTATTAACGATTTTTTAAAAGTCTGTCAAATATTATTTTAAACTAGATTGTTTTGCAAGTCGAATAGATAATTGACAATTCAGTTCATTACCTCGAGAATATACTCGTAAATGATCCATTTTCCTAACGTCAGATATCATAATGTTTGATATTTTATAGTAAACTTGGCGCTGGATTCCTTCGCAAAAAAATCTTCTCAATATTAAATCATTCCAAAAAAAGATATCGAAAGTCGAAAAAAACTGTTATCAAGATATTTATCCAATTTCAATTTAAGTAGACTTGTTTTTAAATGCGGAAATATAATTTTTGATGAGAGATTCAAATAATGTTATTTATGGATAAATGAAAACTTATTTATTTATAAAGCTTTTAATTCAGTATACTGAGAGAAAATTTTACAGATAATTTATATGTAAAAACAAATTTGTTTAAAACCTTACTATGTGATATCGCTTCTGCAAACTGGCAGTTTCTTCAGTGAGTGACCACGTAGTGAGCAAGTTCTCTTCTTGCAAGTCAACACAATCCAGTCATAACCTTTCCTCATAGAGAATAGGCTAGTTCTTCTCTTAACGCGAACACTTGGTTAACTTTTGCGGTTTGATTGGAAATCGATTAATATTTTGCTGAACAAAACTAAACCATATTAATGTAACAAGAAAAATTAGATCATAAGATGGTTGAATTTAATATCTTTTTCCTGTGTACTTAAAATTTTTATGGTATTTTGATGCTAGCTTGTGTTAGTCCAATTATTTTCTATGCCTACGCATAATACTCTGGAAACCGCAGGTATTTTTCGAATTGGGAATGAGAAATCACTTATTTCTTATGAAGAGGTTATAAAAGTATAAAAATAAAATTTATAATTTTTTTGCTTGGTAACTGATCTAGATGCAACGAAATGCCAATGTACTCGTATGACGTCTACAACTTTTTAATTAAACATTATTACAATATTATATTCAGATAATCACAAATTCACTCAGAAATCTTCAAATATGTTTTTGTTTAATTGAAACTAAAGCTTAAACAATATAAAAAAGTTATTACCTAGTTGGATTCTTTTTCTGAACGTAGTAGATGTAATAATATGCCTTCAAAATACTAAAAGAAAACACCTATTAATAATGATATTCATAGTAATGGATACCCTATTAAAGTGAATATGTTTGATAAACGGTAAAAAGAGAAGATAAAATATATGGGTAAATGGGTTAATGTCTTGTAATGTTGCGCTAAGATAGTCACAGATGAAAGAGAAGATAAAATATATGGGTTAATGTCTTGTAATGTTGCGCTAAGATAGTCACAGGTGAAAGAGAAGATAAAATATATGGGTTAAATGTCTTGTAATGTTGCGCTAAGATAGTTACACGTGAAAATAATGCCACTTATCATATGTTATCTTCTAAGATAAGGTTTCATAATAAATTTAAGAATAAATGTAAGGGTTGATACAGGTTTAGATGTTATGCAGCCAACCCTAGAAAACTAAGGGGACGAAGATAAAATTGTTTTGCTTCCACAATTTTGCTTCTTTAATAATAAAGCAAAAAACGGTCTCAGAAAATTTTGTTAAATAAATATCAATTAACACTTAAATAATAATAAGCTCTGAAATTTTCATGTATTATTCAATGTTTTTACATACATAAAACCATCACCCCATTCTTTTTTTGGGGTAGGTAAGGAGGTCAGATAACCACGTCTTTCTATCTATGCAAACAGCTCGCACTTTGTCCACAATTATACATCTTGTTTCTTGTATTTCTTACCTCCCTCAGTTAATTGTTTTTAATTGTGCCTTTTCCCTTATCTCGGTTTCTTCATTGTTTTCCATTTATTTCAAACTTCATATATTTGTTCCGTAATTTTATTGCTAATCATTAAAGCAACGCTTATCAATTGTGTTTTATTATTTTATTCATTCCAATTTTGTGTTTTTTATTTATCATATTCTATCAACTAGGGATATTTAAAAAGGCTTTAAAGAGTGTTTCATCATTCTTTATCGATTGAAAAATTGCTACCAGGTGCTACCAGGAGACCATGAATTTTATAAATATTAAGACTGTTATACGATTTTAGATCTTTTTCTCAGCCAACTTAAAAGTCTTTTGGACACGAATTAAAGAGAAAGATAAAATCAACGGAGATCGTCAATAAAACATTATTCATTGCTCAATTAAACCACATCTCAGAAACAAATTTTTTGGTGGTCAGCAGGTGTTGTATGTATTATTTCACGTTTTCGTTTCTTACAGTAGAACCTGACGGATTCATTTCCATGTGGCAATCTTTACCACCCAACTAGAAATATATTAATAATGCCTTAAGGCAAAACTAGACTAAAACTTTTTTTAAATATCCGCAACTTCCGGGCTGGAATACGGATGTCTTAACAAATAGGTCACAGGGGTCGTCAACATGGACGTGCAAAGTACAAAAACACATTTCAAATAGTTTACAAAACAGAACGCAGGCTCATGTGGTACAGTATTGCATTAAGACATTCCAAGAATTATATTTAAATTATAAATGCTCCCAAAACCTGTAAATTCTTCTATAACATCTTTGGGTATCTTTTAATAGAAAAGATTTAAATATTCAATATGTTTTTAACTTGAATTTTCTATGTTAGATCTAATAGGCAAATATGAAAAAAATAGCAAACATAATAAATTCAACATTTATTCCATAAAGAAATCACACCATAAAGAAACACATTCATCTTAAATATCGGAAATTTATTTCCAAAATTTTGCATTGTTTTATTTAATATTTCCCCACTTAATGGTGTCTTCCATGGCCTAGTTTGTAAGACACTAACCCGAGTATTTTGGGTTCGATTAACGTTGGTATACCCCTTTGACACAAAACTGCATATTACGTGTTTACTTCTGTCATCATTTACTTTTGAATATTCCTAAATAATTAATTTGAATAAGTTGAAGGCTACCATACGAATGCATGAATTACTTTTTCTTTGATTAACGACATATTCGTATGTTAATTTGCATTTCTCTACACACTAGCTAAAAAAAACACACGATACTAATGTGTTGAAAAAATATATATTTAATTTTGCAGCAAACAAGTTTGATTCGATTGCATTAAACAGCAAAAAATCTTCAAAACTTATTTTGCATCTTTGCGTGCAGACTCGGACATGTTTCAGTAAATATGTGCCAACTGGGAAAAAAGTAACACGCAACGTTAGTATGAATATTGATGATTCCGTCTTTACTTTTAAACTTCTCCCTCACCTTGCAGCTGTGAATTAATTATTATTCATTTATTAAAACTGAAAAAAGTTTGAGAGTCTTTGACAAGGATAAAACATCAGACTGAAAAATAAACGTTCAATTAAATATTTTTTTGTATATTTTGTGACTTTTAAGTGAAATTTAAAAATATTTTTAACATGTACGGGTATATTCGTGAAATAAATGGAGTAAATTCTTAAAATTATTATTTTCATTGTTATTTGTGATATCACTTGGTAAAGGTATAAGGAATTTAATTATTTTTTTTAATTATGGCTTTATCTATACGAATGTATGTTTTTTTGTAAAAATTTGGTTTTGTTTTTATTAAAATTGGTATTTTTACGTATGATAAAATTTACTCTATAAAATCCATTCATATTTTTTATCGTAATTCGAGTTTTGAACGTCTTTTATTGAGCTCTTTGTCAAGTAAACTAAATTTCTTAATTTATTTTTTCAGGTCCTTTGCACATTACAGGTTTCCCTAATTCGTAACTTTTAAGTGACTCATTAAACTTAACGTTCGTGTAAAGGATGTGTTGGGAGGAGTGTATCCAATAAAAATATTAAAAGAAGAGTTGATATTTTATGTAAAATATTTCCAATAGCCCAGTTTTATTAACTTTTAGGGATTGGAAATCATTTTTACGTTATTTATACTAATTAAAGCGTGATCTATTTCTTTACGATGGCTGGAAATTTTTAAAAGATGTGTAATAAATAGATAAATATTTAATTTCATAGATTTTGAATATTTTATAGACTTAAGATATACGATCTTTATGGCTTAGTTGATAAGATGTCTCTCTTCCAACCCGGTGGTTGCGAGTTCGATTCATGTTGTTACGTATATTTAGACTGGTTTTCACGTAAGGCTTGTTTTCAAATGGCAATATAACTATCAGATGTTGCTATACACAATAAAAGTGTAATACAAAAAAAACTAGTTGGATTATAAAATGAAATAATATTCATTACTTAGAAAGCTATTTTTAACATACGTATAATTTTGTAGTTTTACTTTTATTATTTTAATCACAAAGAAAATTAAACAAATTTGTGAAAAGGTAGAAGTTTAAAAAGCTAGAACTTTCAATGGAAATACATAATTGAGTAATCATTGAGCAAGACTTTGTCTGATAACAAACTGCATAAAGCATATTTCCAGCTATTGCTTTTCGATGCGAAATACTTCAATGATCGGGTAAGACAGATAAGTTTTTAAACAATTAAAACGCTCATATAATTCCCAAAAAATTAAATCACATGATTATTAATTATTATTATAATGCTAATTTATGACAATAGAAATTCATAGTTATTGAAATTTAAAGGAATATAAGATTTTTTCCATTTATAAAAAGAACGTTTGACTAAAAAATTAAAACGAAGAGTAAAGTTTCATACTATCTTGTAACTGTCTCGACTTCGCAGTGTACATAAATTTAAATCGCCAACTAGAAAAAGCAATTCATATTTAATAGCAAATTCAACGCTACATATTTTTTTCTGATCTTTCATACTTTTAAATCTACAAAGATAAACATCATGTCATTATCAATTCGAATTTTCTGATCTTTCATACTTTTAAATCTACAAAGATAAACATCATATCATAATTAATTCGGATTCTTTATATTCATTTTTAAAATCATTTATTGCTTATATATAAATACTCGTATTTTTTAAATTACGAGAACTTGAAAAAAAAACGGTTTTTATTTCTCCCTGAAAAGAGCATCGTGATGGGAGGTAGAAAGAAACACGTCTTGCGGGGATTAGACTCGTTTACGAATTCACATACAATTTGATTTATTGTCGCGGAAAATTAGGTTCATACATACCACCACGCCATTCCCTTGTCGAGGTTGGCAAAGAGTTCAAAGTGTCTGATTTTCTTATCGGGACAAACATCTTAGGGCTATTCTATATCCATACATCTCTACATACAACTCCTATGATTTTTCAGACATTTTTACATTTGCTTCTTTCAAAATGTCAATCTCTTGATCTAACCATATTTCCTTGGTCTTCCTGTACAATACCTTCCCCTCCCATTTAGGATGTACAATTATTTGTTTAGCCTTTCTCCATTCATTCGTTCAACATGCCAATGCCGTATTCAAATACCAATCCTCATCTTCCTCAATACATCAACCTTAAGTTTACAATCGACCCTTATCACTTCATTCATGTT
Organism: Odontocerum albicorne; assembly: GCA_949825065.1. NCBI lineage: Eukaryota > Metazoa > Arthropoda > Insecta > Trichoptera > Odontoceridae > Odontocerum > Odontocerum albicorne. The sequence continues at coordinate 23,012,421 of OX463848.1, read as the reverse complement.
TTTATTCCATGCATTTTTACATCATTTATTCGACTTCTTCAGGTCCACGTTTCACTCCACTACATAAAAGATAACCCTAAAATATTATTGTGGACTCATCTTAGCAAAGTTGCGGGAAATTTCGATTTATTCACTCTACCACCGCTAATTGTATCAAATATTTGATGGCAAAATCAATTATAAAAAAAAATTGCTTCAGAAAAGAGATAGAGAGATGATTGAAAAGAGACAGTTATAGGTATTCCATGCTATCATCGCAATTGCATAAATTATACATTACACTTCAAAGTCCATCTTATTGCACATCAGAGTGGGGGGTAGGCCCCTCCTTCTCCCCTTCCTAAATAAATTCGCAATTTCTCCTTATTCTCCATATTCTTTACATATTTAAAATTATTTCCAGTCACACTTCTCATAAAAAGATTCAAAACAATGTGTTCTCTTATATATTCATGTTTTTATAATGATTTCACCTTTTTGGTGCAGAGATAATATTTTATCTAGATTTTATCCGCTTTTCTCAGAGCGGTGAATGCGTTAACTGTATATTGAAGCGATCAGTGCCATATTTAAAAGATTTCTTTGCAATCCCCACTGAAATTATTTCCACCTTTCTCCTAATGCTGGTTCTCAATATTTTTAAAATTTTAGATTTCATAAAGATAAATAAAAAAATAACATTATCTTAAATTTTGATTTGCAATAGTCCCCCGTTATCCACGGGATCAGTATCCACGTTTTCACTTAACATATCTACGGTTGTCCTCGCGTAATTTTTTTATAAACAAGCAGGTCTAGACTCAAAATATTAATTTCAATTCACCCACATGCTCAGTCTCACTCCATCCTTTGCTTTAATTACATAATTCACAATATTTCAGTATTTCAACTCAAACACTCTTACTTATCGCGTAACAATACCTCTAAAAGGCAAGACTAGTGATGCTTGTAACTCAGAGACTATAAAAATACCTCGTAAAGTGATTGTACTAAGTGAAAAGCTAAAGATTTATGACTTGGTACGAAAAGAAAGAATATTAGCAATAGCTGCCATTGCTAGAATGTAGAGAAGTATGAAGAATGTAAAGAACGAATCTTATATTCATGAAATGTTAAAAAAGGCACGAAAATCGTGTTAGTATTGCTGTTGCACCTAAAACTGCATAAGTTACACAAGGAGTTCTCTATTGTTCACGAATTTCACCATCCGCGGAATGTGAGAGTACTTGGAATCTACCGCACGCGGATTTCGGGGGACAACTGTAACTGAAATAATAAAAATAAAACATTGTTCGTTTCTGACAAAAAAAAATGTGATTAAAAGCTCTTCAATCTAACGTGTCAAAAAATTTACATGAAATTGACAAAAATCTTCATTTTGATTAATTTTTTCTTCGAAACTTATTCAGATAGGAAAGAGTCAAAAGTCATTGAAAATATAAAGGCTGCAATATGTTGGACATGAAATATATCATCCTTATCAAATACCACATCCTACGAGTATATCTAGTTTTTTTGGAACTGGGACAAAATTATTTTAATTACCCGAAGACGAAAAACATGATCGAGTAATCCAAAAAAGTGTTCGATAGTTAACTGTTCACTATCTTAGATAAGGTTATGATAGATCAGTTCGTTAAATAGAGTAACTTTAAATATTGGTACAGTTAAATTATGGTTAATCTTCTAAATACTTTGAAGAAATATGATTTTTAACTATTTAACCAAAGAGCAATAAATGCATTTAGAATTTAAAAAAAATTTAATTTAAACAAAATACCGTCTTACACGTTTTGAGAATAACTGGAAACTATCTAATAGGAATGACTGTAATCTAATCAAAGCTAAGAGTAATCGTGCCATCTCTTTCGTGCAGCAACCATAAACCGGAACTCTGTCGCACATTTCTCACAGCACTTACGTCAAATGTAACCAGTTTTAACAGAGTCCTACACCATTAGACAACGCTTTATTAATTTATATATAACACACATAAATACCATCACGCCATCTCCCTCTCGAGATAAGCTGAGTGGATAGATCTCCACACCTTCCTATCCACAAAAACAGCTTTCATCTAGTCCACATCCAAACATGTCATACGATGCGGTGACAATCTCCGTGGTCTCATCGGTAAAATGTTTGTCTTCTACTTGGAGTTCTCGAATTTGATTCCCGATGGTACAAATATAAATAGTCCCAGTTTGGTTTAGAGTTCTTCGACGAGGGAATTGCAGCCGTTTTGCGTGTTTACTATTATTATCACATCCGACTTAGGGAAGCGAGTTACGCTAAACCGGAAGGCTCGATCAATGGGGCCGACAACACTTTTATTTCCCAGACACACTGAAATGTCTGCAATAGTAATATAGTCGAAGTATTCCATTTGAATAAAAAAATCTCCCCATACATGGTTTTGTCTTGCGCATACTACTTATTTTTAATTAACTTTAATTTTACTTCTAACAATCTCATTCCATTCTATCTTCTGTCATCCTCTCCCTCCCCACATCAAATCTAAATATTTCTTGTAAAAGTCACTCATAACTCATTCCCTCAACTTGTCCATACCATCGCAAGATTTCTTTGTTAATTCTATTTATTCTCTCGTATTGCACCCTTTAATATATTCGAGTTTGTATTTCGAACATATTAAAGAGTGTGATCAGGAGACAATATTATCTTTTTTAGAACTACTGAAGTAGACAAGGAACTCGTAGTTCACCAACGCGCGTGGTGTTGACATTGCTGCACGTCAAGGGGCAACAATACTTGCACAAAAACATATTACTCGTATATATAAGATAAATATTTTTTCCAGACTGACACCCCTTTTAAAATTTTATCAGTTTATTTTTGGTTCCATCGGCAGTTAAACCCGAAGTTTTCGGGTGGATGTCAAGCGTCTTGCTAACTAGGCCACGGAAGTTGCAATTCTACTTAAAATGCCTATCTTTGAAAACAGTTATCCCTTATCGGATTATTTCTTTACTATTATATATAAATAAACATTAAAAAAAATTTAAGCTTTTATTATGAATTATATGTCTGTTGTAGATATTTTTCTCATTAATTAATCAAATACTCAGTAAATTCTAAATAATATGCTTAATGTCATTCCTTTATTTTTTTTATATAAAATTAATAAATGGATAAAAAGTTGCGATATTATTAAATCTAAACTAAAAGCAACATTTTTCTAAATTCTTGGCGTATAAACACGGGATAAAGATAGGCAGACAAAGCGATTGACAACATTTTTACATAAATTAGTTCGTTGTAGAATATACAACAATAAAATTTAAATTCATATAAATTTTAAACTGGCATTCTATACAATATTTATAGCTTAAAAAGTGTTTTGTGATATAAACAAACAATTCAATTTAAACCTCTATTGGATAATACTAATGCCATTTAAAATACGTTTATAACCAGTAAACAAGATTTTCTATTTAAGGAATTTTGTATACTATAAAGACAAAAGGTTTACCATGCTAAAAGTCTAAAAGCTTGTAGTTCGTTGTGAAACCTCAATACAACAAAAGGTGAAATAGGAAACATCTCATTTCGTTCAAAAGTAACTTACAATAAATTCAAATATTTTTTTAAATGTGAAGCTCCAAATAAAAGGTTATTAAGATAAATTTATTTACGCTTGTTGCTCGCAAACCATGTGAATCCAACCCGATATATATCCAACCGCAAATATATATCCAACCATATATAATAAGTTCAAGCTCGCAAACCATATACGAGTATATCCAACCCGGTATATATCCAACCATATATATCCAACCAATAAATGACAGTAGATAAGCAGTCAATACAATTAATTCAGTTAACACAATAATAACTTTACCGGTATATTCGTATAAAAAAGAACACAATTATAATATCTATTATATATTCTGCAATCACACACACACTGTAAGGAAAAAAGAAAACACATTCATTACCTGTGAATATCTCAAAACAGATCGAAAGTAAGTTAGATCTTTTTTTACTTTTATACAAGATTGTCCAAAAGTGAAAAAGAAAATATTTACGCTTTGGCTCGCAAACCATATGTATCCAATCCCTTTTACAATGTTACAGTTGAAAGAATACTTGAACGAGTATATGAATTATGCGTCTCTTACACATAAGTTAAAACGAGGTCTTTAAACGTGTGATGCCGCCACACAAAACATTTTTTTCTTTTAATGCAATTTTTATTCATTTATTTAATCTTTCCACTGCAATACAAGGACTTCGGTAACTTTTTAAAATGATGTCTGAATAATACCGAGGGGGGTCTTTAAGGGTCATATCCCATTAAGTGACAAAAACAGGTTTCTTTTTTCTGTTCAAAGTTGTTCAGTTTTTTTTTCTGTAAACTCTTCTGTTTTTTTATTCGAGTTCGCAATTCACACATGCTCTTTTATTTGCATTTTAAACATATCTAAACTATTTGAAAAAAAATAAACAATTAAAAAATATTTGAAATTTTAATTAAATAACAAGGCAATTCATTTTTATATATGATAACTATTTTTTTTATATACAATATATCCGACAACATTATATGAATTAAAAGTTGATTCTCGTTAATACCCAATTTTATTAAAAAGGGTTTCAATTAAGCATATTTCTAGTTTAGAAGAGATCGCCATATAGCAAAAAAATCAACCAGAGTGTACTTTATATGGCAAAAATATAATAAAAAAAAGGTATCAAATGTTTGGTATATTGAAAAAAATATAAAACTTTCAAATGCAACTTAAAAAACAAGTATATCGATCGAGATAGCTTCGCAGAGATTGGATTTGTAACATTAAAGTTTTGATTAGAGACTTTGTCCCATTGTCAAACTGCTTTCCATCACAAAGAGATAATAAACACAGAAGATCTTACATAAGACGTAAGCAATTTGTTTTTACAATAGAGGCCAGTGTTTAGAGCCTTTGTCCCATTTCCAAACTGCTTTCCATCACATAGAGATAATAAACACAGAAGATCTTACATTAGACGTAAGCAATTTGTTTTTACAATAGAGACCAGTGTTTAGAGCCTTTGTCCCATTGCCAAACTGCTTTCCATCACATAGAGATAATAAACACAGAAGATCTTACATAAGACGTAAGCAATTTGTTTTTACAATAGAGACCAGTGTTTAGAGCCTTTGTCCCATTGCCAAACTGCTTTCCATCACATAGAGATAATAAACCCAGAAGATCTTACATAAGACGTAAGCAATTTGTTTTTACAATAGAGGCCAGTGTTTAATGTTCAGGTAATATCGATACCGTCAGATAATATCAATTACGAATATTTCCACATAATTGGAAAATTAAATGCAATCAATCTTTTTTTAGCTCATTGGTATCTGATTCCGTGAAAACTCACTAATAATTACTGACTTTCAATGGTTATACCACTCTTTTAGACCTTAAGTTTCTTCAATGATGCCTATCAATTTCTAACGACCCATCAAATTATCCTTATAACAAATCTTCTACCCTAAAGCCCAATGAGGTGAACTAACATTATATCAAGATATCAAACTCATCAATAGGTATTTAATGATTTGATTACGTTTTTTTTGGTTTCATAAAAACTGGTGAGATATTTACTCAATTGTTTTGACACATGACAAGAAATATACATAATTTGCAAAAAACAACAGGTATTTTATTTTGGGCATACAGTTTAAATGGATCTGGGTTGGTTGCCTTTCATTTGTCGTGTCCCCAGTAAACTAGGTTTTTGCCTGTATCTCACTGAGGATATTTCTGTGAATTGTGTGTTGGGTTATTTTAGCATAAATAGGTTCATTTATGAATATCTGTCGCTTGGCATACTGAATTCCAATTCGTTCAGAATTTTGCAATTAAATATTGCAAAATTGAAAGAAAAAAAAATTAACAAAAATAAAAACCATCTCGCCTTTTCCTAGTTAGGAAGCTTACCAGACTTCACGCCGAACGGCGAGAAGAAACCCTACAACACCACATTCTCGCTTGGACCATGAAGTTCTATAAAAGCCAACAAAATCACAGCAATCCCTTAATCGCTGCCTTGGGGCTTACGAGAGTAAATCCGACCTACTCTTCCGTTATAAGCACGGGCTCCCGAAGCATTATCTGTCGCCTGACTAGTCCACCTACAGTATTAGCTGGGACGACCAAGGTCTGAGTGAATGTGATGGAATACAAGTAGCCTGAACGAGTGGACTTGTTTTTGCTAAATAATTAGTGTAAGAATTGTTATCTAGTTATAAGTAGTATGTAGGTGTTAATTATTTCTAAGAAATCATATATTAAGATTGTAAAAAATAAAAATAAAATAACATGTAGGAAAATAAGATTAGGTAAGTTCATAAATTATAACATATAAATAAGATTAGTTAAATAATAAATGTGTATATAGGTATAGCCTTGACAAATATTTGTACAATATATTACTTTGTTTAGTAAAAAATTTAAAAAAAAAACTAGTTAGGAAGGCGAAGAGGGCAGAACGTCAACTATTCTATCACGACATACTGCTTTTATCTCCTCCACATCTATACATCTTCTCACATATCCTTCTATTTCTCATACTCCTTACCTTTCCTTCTTTCAAAAAAATATTTCACCTAATCAATCCATACTTTTTTCGGTCGTCTTCTACCACAACTCCCACTTATGTTTATTATAATATTTGTTAAGTCAGTCCTCCGTTATCCGTTCATTCAACATGTCCAAACCACCTCAATGTGCCCCCCCCCCCTCCCACACATAAAATTAGTTTTTTAACTCCGATTTACACTTAATAATAACGTGTCTTATTCTATTGTATCATACATCGACAAACCACATATACTTTTATGTGCACTGCTATAATTTAATACCACTCAAATGAAATCTAAAATTGATAACATTTAACGAAATATGATTCACTTTCAAATTGGATGCTAATACGTTAAATAACAACACATGTATGAAAAAAATCTCACTTTTATGTGTTTAACTTAATTAGCTGATAGAAAATATAATTTAATTTAACAAAACATGATTTACCTAAAAATTAGATGCTCATAAGTTAAACAACAACTTGCAATTAGTGTTTCTGTAAGTAACGAATAAAAACTAGATTATATTTTGATTAGTTGGTGAGACAAAACATGTATTACCGCTGTAAGAGAGAAAAACCAGTTTCATTGTCTTTTTGATCATAATACGCTCGTGACCTTGATTGGAATTTGATCCTTCCATAGCCATGAGATACAGGACAATGACTTGAGGAATAGTTACATCTTGAATATTATTTTAAGCCTTTTATCGTACTCATGACTAAAACTTTAAATGTTTTTATTTCATTTACTTTTATAATATTGTCTTCCAACTTTACATAATAAGAATTTTATATTATTCCCATTGGAATATCTTTTATGAGGCGGATAGTTTTCCACTATTAGACACTTATATCTCTAATTTAGAGTGTGCATTATACGAGGTTACGTCTTAGCAGTATCTTTTTTATGGTGTAGAGACTTGGACAATTACCTAAGCCATCAGAAAGCAAACAGAAGCATTTGAAATGTGGCGCTACAAGAATATGTTGAAATATTGCCTGGGTTGACAAAATGTACAACGAAGAGGTCCTCGGATCCATGAGAAAGATACAGAAGTACTCACAATTATTAGGAGGAGAATATTGGAGTACTTTGGACATTTCGTGAGACGTAACATATAAAACCATCCACGACTTTTTGCTGATGAAGAGAAAAATAAAACGAAGTGTAGGAAGAAGAAACTTCTGACTGAAGAACTTTAGAGAGTGGTTCTACTATTGCACAAAAATTTGGTTCAGAGCAACTGCAGAAAAAGTTAAAAAAGCCATGACGATTCCCAACCTACGACGTTGAGAGGAACGTTAAAAAGAAGAAGACGACACCGATATAGTTTAACACATTTCAAAACTACTAATGCACGAATGTGCTTCAAGATCTCGATCTAAATCTCGACAATCTTTCTGGATGGAGAAGAACGTTTGGTATGGAGAATTGTGAGGATATCAGATACCTATCGACAGTAATGGAATAGATCCTCGATCGGAAATCTCCACCTTGTTAATGAGCCTAACGTACTTCTCCAAGAAATTGACCTGTCACAAAAATTGTGGTGTAATTGAATTGTCTTAAATGTGCAGTGCAGATGTCTTGTGTTTTTTTTATTCCCTGTTGTGCTCTAGGTGTTTTTTTTATTCCCTGTTGTGCTCATAGTCCAGACTGTAGGTCACATTATGGAGGAGCGTACAACATATCCATTTTCAGAAGGACTTGAATAGATTCATCGGGTTATTCCTGAGACTGTATCATGGATGAGAAACTTGAACAACCAAATGTGAGACGGAAACTATACTAGAGATGAGGAACGTTATGAAAGAAGAAAATGTTAAGTCGGAGTTGGATGTCGTGAAGGTAAAATGTACGTATTGTGAATGATTTGTGTTTATTCGATATTTAATTTTTGACCTCACATTTTTGCATATACATTTACTCTTGTAGCGTTGGTAAGACGGGGTTTGATGGTTTGATTCCTGTTGAATTACTTTTTTAAATTTTCAACTCTGGTCTTACTTAACGCATATTACACATATCTTTGACTAGTTGGAAAATATTACCACGGCCAAAACCGTCAGATTATACAATATACAACAAAAATATAACACACTAAACGTCCATTTTTATAAAATCATTTAAAATATTTAGAAACTTTACATCCTTGTAGAATAATTCAACGTTTTTTAATTTCATTATTTTGCAAGAATATTATAACAGTATTTGTGTGTATTTTCGGTTCCTGCAAATATAAAATAGATCAACTGTAAAAAAGTGGATAATTTGTAAGAATTTTAAACATGATACTCCGAAAAGACCTACACTTAAAAGGTTTTTTAACCGAAATTTAAAAAAGTTACATTCTTCTTCACTTGTTTTAACTTCTAAAGTATCGAAGACTGCTTAAATATCAGAATTTATTTCAGTTCAAAACAAACATATAATAAAGAAGGAGTTTTTGTATTGTATTTTATTTTACTTCGTTGTACACGGTACAACCAGGTTGCATACAGTACAACCAACTAACCAACCAACCAGCCAACCAACCAGAAAAATGTTAAACTCTTCCAACCAACCAGAAAGATGTTAAAGAGGAGTGAAAACCAGACTGGAATTCTTTTTAAAACAGTTCCAGCGAGATTTGGACCCGCAACCTCCAGGTTGGGAGACAGGCGTCTTACCAACTAAGCCACGGAGGTCGTTGGAGTTTTTGTAATGTAATGGGTTATGCATTTAAACTCAATGCACATTTTATCTTTTTTGAGATAATTGAGGAAACATCCAGCAATTTCGTATGGGTTTTTATGAATTCATGAGACGCCTGTCTTCCGATCGGGGGTTCTATTCATGTTGGTAACCCAGTTTTTTTTATTTATCTTGTTTGGTTTTCACTTACGACTTGTTCTACCCCTTTTTAGTTGTTTGGAAGAGTTTGCCACACGGTAATAAACCCGCCACGCTGTTTTGTATACAGCCAAAGCATAATACGATAAAATACAACGAACATTTTTAAGATGAAATTTATATTGTATTAAAATTTCACTGTATTCAGTATTATAACCTTTGGATTTGTTTTTATGCGGCAATATCTTACAACCAACCAGAAATATACTAAAAAGGTCTTAAATAAAAACCAGACTAAAATCCCCTTTTTAGGAAAAATGAGAACCCGTAACCTCCGAATCGGTAGAAAGGCATCTTACAGCACTTTAAGTATGGTCTTATTAATCTAACAATTTGTTTTTTTTGTTCAAGGTTTTTCATACAACGTCATGTTTTTAACCCCTGTCTTAAGGTATTTTTAGATCAAGTTATAGCATGAATCTTCAAAATCATTTTTTTTGTCCATTTTTATAAGACTACGGAGTTAACTAGACGCCTTTCTTAGAAGACAGATTCGACGCACGTATTAAATTGAAACATTGTTGGAAAACAACATTTTAAAATTGATTATTTCTTCCTGTCAAAAATGAAAAATCATTGAAGTGTTGGTCAAGTTATCTTGTAAAAGCTTTACTTTTTCAAAGTTCTAGAAAAGTTTTTAAAAGAGTAATTTAGTGGCCTTAAGAAAAAAATTCAATTTCCCATTCTATTTCCTATTTAAGTAAAATTTCTACTTTTTTATATAATATACGAGTATATGAATCTCCACATTTCCTAAGCCAGATTGATAAGAATTTTAATCAATCTGGTTTAGGAAGGCTGGCAATAAACATCAGATTGTATTTATACATATAACTAAAGTGTAATGTAAAACAAAATAATCTTTCAATTTATCTTCTTTCATAAAAATGAGTAGTTTTTCAGATTTTGTGTAGTTATTTCATTTATGCTTTAAGAAGCCTTTTTACGAAGGACGTTACGAAATCAACGTTTTCATATTTGAAAATTATTTAATGAGGCATATTTTATAAAGTATAAAATGGTTATGTTGAGTGAATAATACAGTTCAGTAATACAGTTCAGAAAAATATTTGTTTTACTTTACTTATGTCATATAACATATAAGCATTTTCTTCATTCCGATATATCTAAATATATATAATTAAAAAAAAGGGGGTTTCTTACAAACATCCTTGTTTTTTGCTTTAAGAAAATATCTTATTTTGATTAACATCTAAATATGTATAATAAAAAAAAAGTGTTTATGCAAATAACCTTTATGAAAAAAAAAATAAGTATTTAATCTGTGGCGTTATGGCATAAATTGATATGCCCGTTTTACCTTAGTTTACAGGAAAAGCAATATTAACTTTGATAAGCTGTTAAAATCAGTACAAATAAGCATTTTTTTAGTTGTTTGGGTAATGACTGACATACCAAGTTTTGCCACAACATGCTGAGAAATATTTTCTATAAATTGGGAGAATAAACACAAAATGACAAAAAACTGACATATCAACTTCTGCCATAACGCCACAGAAATAAACCCCACTGTAGAGAAATCAATGAACATAAAATTAATTGTTTCAAAATTTAAAAAATAAACGAATTGAACATGTTTTATTACCCCATTGCCCTCTTTTTAATAGATATATATTTTTACCGTCAATTAATATTTTCTCCTCAAAATTAATATATTGTACGAGGCATATCCAGAAAGTAAGTGTACTGAATTTTTGTAGGTTACAATTTTTTTTATTTAAACAAAAAAATTACGTGGTTACCGTAGTACATATGTAAGCTATTTTTCGACATAGTCGCCATTCCTCTCAATGCAGGTGGTGAAGCGGGGTATCAACTTTTTGATGCCTTCCTCGAAGTAGTTTCCCGTCAACCCCTCCGTCCACTTATCCACCTCCTCCTTTACCTCCTAGTCGGTTGAAAACCTTTTTCCACCCATGTGCAGCTTCAGGGAGGTAAAGAGATAGTAATCTGAAGGTGCTAGGTCAGGGGAATGCGCGGGATGGTTCAGGACATCCCATTTAAACGAGGCGAGCAGTTCCTTCGTGGCGTTGGCCGTGTGTGGTCTGGCATTGTCGTGCAGCAGGCACACTCCCTTTGTCAGCATGCCTCTCTTCTTGTTCTGAATCGCCCTCCGCAATTTTTTTAGGGTCTCACAGTATCTTGCAGAGTTGATGGTCTCCCCTTGAGGCATATATTCAATTAAAATTATGCCTTGATAGTCCCAAAACACGGATGCCATGATTTTCTTGGCTGAAATTGTGGTTTTGAACTTTTTGGCGGAGGGTGAAGAGGTGTGACGCCACTGTTGGGACTGCCTTTTGGTTTCAGGCGTGTAGTGTGCAACCCATGTTTCATATCCAGTAACGATGGAGCGGAGAAATTCATCTCCATGGAGTTTGCAGCGCCTCAAAAACTCTTGCCCGGCATTATTTATTTCGCATTTGGCGGGAGATTGGATTTACATTTTTCACGAAACGTGTTGTCGCGTCGACACTTCTCAACGTACTGACCTCGAACCGGTCTCGTTGTGGAGGGGAAGGGTCAGGCTACACGGAAGTGTAGCCAACATGTCGAAAATAAAATCCATCCGGTCGTGAGAGCCTCAGTACACTTACTTTCTGGATACGCCTAGTATTTCACTTTTATTGTATACTATAAAACCTAATGAACATTCGTGTATGACCATGTTATAATACCTTCCGATTTATTTTTAAAAAATCTTTTCGTTCACCAACGAGTATCAAATCCAAAACTTTGGTAGGAATACAAGTAATTTACCAAAAGTTCGTCAGTGGTTAAAAATACTAAAATACATTAAAAGTTGTTAAGATATAAAAGTCACGACTATGGTCATAGTTTTGTGTCCTACTAGAATCAATTGAGGGTTTTTTTTCCTTTTTTCTCCAATTTATTCGTTTTTTTTCGTAGTCTCTCACATTTATCTCGATCCGTTATTTTTATTTCCATACTTGAACCCTTCTTATGCTCCTCCTTATTTCAATACTTTTTTCTAAACTTTCAAAAGTTTTAATCTTTATTCCTTTTTTATTACAACTGTAAATAAATGGTGTAAATGAGCTTTGATTACTACTGTAAAGAAATTGTGTAATGCGCTTTTGATTACAACTATAAAGAAATTATGTAATTAGCTTTGATTACAACTGTAAAGAAATTACGAAATGAGCTTTGATTACAACTATGAATGAATTATGTAAAGAGCTTCGATTACAACTGTAAACAAATCACGTAATGAGCGTTGATTACAACTATAAAGAAATTATGTAAAGAACTTTGATTACAACTGTAAAAAAATTATGTTATGAGCTTTGATTACAGCTGTAAAGAAATTGTGAAAATGAGCTTTGATAAGAACTGTAAAGAAATTATGTAATGAACTTTGATAACAACTGTTAAGAATTATGTAATGAACTTTGATTATAACTGTACAGAAATTATATAATGGGCTAAAAGATTATAGCAACATTTATACGTTGCGTCAATGTAAGTTGTATTAATTCTTAAATAAAAAAAATATTGATTAAAAAAATGCAGAAATTTTTCTAAACGAAGATAATTTACAGAAAATTTACTTAATATTTTTGGATAAGTGATAATACTCGTAGTACATTCAATACGTAGTGTGTAAAACCCCTACCACATAGCTTCACGCTAATGTTTATGTTCGTTAAACGGAAACGGCACTCAAATACAACGAAATGGAATAAACTTAAGGTTTGCAAATGGAACTTCAATACCAAAAATATGAAAGAAAGATAAATGCGGTAGAAATGAAAGCATTGCGTAGAATGTGTTAAAAAACAATATCTCACAAAAATTAGATGATATTGTAGTGTTTCAGATGAAGAAAGGACTATGAAGAATAAATAATTAAAGACTTTTGAAAATAATTTATATAATTAATACTGAAGGCACGAGAAGTAGGGGAATACCTAGAAAAACATGGCATCATCAGGTAAATAAAATTTTGAGGGAAGGGAAGAGTGAAAAGCTTTTAAAATAGGAGAGTACGCGCGATAAGGTGTATGGATGTGCCAGAAGCGATATATGTATTGTAGTAATCTTTTTGTGTGCACATTAAATCATGACAGGAGTATAGCCCTGTAGCAATCTCTTCCAGCCAACTATAAAAATGTAAAAAAAGCCTTCATGAAAACAAAACACGAATCCTACTTAATGGTTAATTAAAAAAAATGGTTAACGGGAATCGAGCCACCTTCTAACGTATACCCAGGTCAGAAAACAACTTACGATCTAAGCCACGGAGGATGGGGTTCAGGATAGAATGAAATTGAGATATATTCTCTTTACGTATCCCAGTAGGGACATGGCGTGATGGTAACGACGATGATGTTGCTTTTCTTTCCCTTGGTGAAAGTCAACTGCTCCATGAACCAGTTCCCAAGATTTCAATATTACGAGTACAAAGATATTAAAAAAATGCCTTTGCTCCAACACAAAAGATTTGCTTTTCATTTATTAGCGCGGCTATAATTTTATACCACGATAGAGCTTTGCAATATGCAATCAAACGTTTTTTGTGCGCTTTTGACAAAAAGTTCACACTTTGAGCGCCACTTTGCATATAATTGCGAATATAGGGGGTTGACATGTGTTACTAAAAAATACATGAAATCGGTGACCTCCGTGGCCAAGTTGGTAAGGTGCTTGTCTTATGGCCGGATTTCGTGTTCGATTCCCAGTACATACAAACTGTTCCCTGGCAGACTAGATTATTTTAAGAAAATTTCATAATTGCGTACGAGTATATTTGAATTTAATTTGTTTTACATTTGATGCAGTTTCAACCAAATCACATCAAACAACAAGAAATAAATTAAACTGATTAAAAGTCTGAACATAATACAATTACAATGTTATTCATGTGACGTTGTTCACTAATACTTACGATTACCTGTGAAGTTGTTCACTAATACTTACGACTACCTGTGAAGTTGTTCACTAATACTTACGATTACCTGTGAAGTACTTACAAGTACGAGTTCAACGTTTATAAAGGAGTTTGATCCTCAATTTATTCAATGAAATATGGAGGATATCGATATAGGAAAATTCAATTAACAAAGTTATTCCGTCTACGATTGGTGATAATCTTAACTGCTTAGTTTGTGAATGCGGGAACGAAAATAATCTTAATTTATGATGGCGTAAATAATTGTCCTGTACATTTAACAAAAGTTTGTCGATCAAAAAAGGGTTTGCAATTTTTCATGTTAGTAATGTATGTATGTATGTATAAACAGATGCGTAGAAAAAGCATCGCAATCTCAATCCCTCCCTACACAATGGGCATGGCAAACAGCCTATCAAGTAGAGAGAATTTGTGAATTATCATAACTATTTTTATCAACAAAGCAGGGACACATTGCTCGACTATCTTTGCAAATGAGGTTGAATCCGGTCGTTACTCCTCAATCGGGCAGTTATTATGAATTTTGATAGAGTACCTCTTAAAAAATATGGGATACAGTTCCAGATTTATGCACTCCAGATACGTCAATTCTTAAGTCGTTATTTCTTCACTATATTTTTTAAAGAACCAAACTGTTTCAACTTTCCTTTCCTTTATATTTCTTTTTATAACGTCCCCTCCTTCCACTCATGACGTTTTCATTTATGTTCATTTTTAACATTAAAATACCACAGACTTTCTATGTTGCACGCATTTATTCGGCATTGATCTTATACTTATCCTTCTTCTGCTTATTGTCTTTCACACAAACGTCATGTTAGAAATCAGACACTTTTGTGTATGTATGAGCGAATATTAACAGATCGAGCCAAATTGTGTAAAACTGTTGCTTGTAATAAGAGATCCAATAAAGAAAGAAGACTCAGAAAAGCTGTAAGTTCTAAAGCTCCTTTCCCGATATGCAACTGGATATGCCTATCACAAATTCGCTTACATAGTCATCTTTCAACTTTGTACGATGCCTTTTATTATATTTATCACAAGTATTAGACATTAATTTATAGCACGATTTTTAAATACTCGTATTATGTTTAATGCTGCGTTTACCTGTTACTACTTTACATAGAATATAGTTACACAACTAGCCTTTAAAATCTGATAAAAAGTTTGGCCTATTTTCTTGTACCTCTTATGTAACAATTGAATCTGCTCCTAGTTTTGCTATTCTTTAAGAAAGTCTTATCACGTTTTTAAATTAACTTACAACATCTATTTCTACTGTATACGAGTATAAATATTAGATTTCTGTATCAACTAACTGACATGCAATTTAGCCTTAAAATGACGTTTTAAATAAGTATATTGTCTGTAATGTTAACCCTGGTTTAGAATATTTCTCTGTACACACTTCAAACAATTTTAAAATGATAATATTTCTTATTCGGGCAAATAGACATCAACAAAAAAACTAATCAAAAATGCCACTATCGCAAAACACCGATGCATGATTTGACACTGACCAATCGAGATGCAAAAAATGACACGGCAAACAAACTCACTTCTTAGGAAGGTGCCAATCATTGGGAACAAATAAGATAGAACTAACTGTCAAAATGAAATTCGTGGTTATATCTTCAAAGAACCGACGCGCCTATTAAATACTTGAAGATTGATTATTAACATCATCATCATCGTCATAATCTTCAGTCAGTGTAGTTCCCCTGCAGGAAATACATGTCCATTTGTCGCTTATACGGTTTTCGCACACAGTTTCGCCCGTCTTTTATTTTGACCTCATTTTACCGCCTCGGTTATATTCTTTGCAGTGGATTCTGTAATGTCCATGGGCGCTATTTCAGGATTATCTTCATTAATCTGTTTTGTACCGATACATCAAGTTTATCTCTATTTCATCCATGCTACTACTAAGGTACAAACGTTTCCGGCCTGAACAAGTAAGAGTGTGTATGGACAGATACTACGCTGACCACGTCAACGCATTGTCAGGTGATATAACAATAAAAATTTGATCACCTTTTTATAAGCTTGTGTTACCTTGGCTATTTTGGGCCGTGGATATCTCTGATGGTGCCACTCCATCAAGTCCCTTTTTGAACAGAGGATTATGGTATGAAATCATTGTTTTATCCTCCGTAACAATTGACTTAATTATATATTGTGGAATCTGTCCATATACCTTAGTAGTACGTAAGATATAACATATTATACGAGTATATACGCGCAGTGAAGTAGCACATGATATGAAGCAAGTTATATAAAATACTAACAAATTAAGAATAAATCAAGAAGCAGTCCCTACACAAGAACGTTTAACTGGAGAAGAGTCTGGAGAATTGACTATCTTTCACTCAGCATCGGTGCTTGATGGTGGAAAGCACCCCGGATCACCTCGTTGATGACACGTGTTATATCTGTGTCAGCGGCGAAAAGGAACAGTACATTTATTAACAAGTACCCGGATATCGGTCCATTCATTGATGTTTTGAAATCAAGATATGAGCTTTCTATCGATTCCACAGTCAATTGAAACTCTTGATTGAACCAAAAACTCCGAGAGTGATTCAGATTGTGATAAAATCTATTTCAAACTCTGAGTGAAAGTATATTCAACAAAAAATATATATTTAGATTTTTAAATGTAAATATACACATAAGTCGAAAGCTGATTTTGAATACATTAAAATAAAATTAGCATGCTCAAACGCATGCGCGTGACAATGCGAAATATTCTTAATTATATCTAAGGACCGGATATAAGATGGTTTATTTTAAATTAACTTATTGAGATTAAAATATTAATAAAAAAATCACTCTTTTAATTAAACATCTCTAGTAGGTTTTGGATTGATAGTAAAAAGTTTAGAAATTCTACTTTAAAAAATCATGTAAAATGAAATCTTAAAGTGATTTTAAAATTATGTTCTTAAGTTAATTGATGTATGTATGTTACATAAATAAATTAACTTGCAATGTTTTTTGTACGATTAGCGATTATTAATAATTATCGCCTTAATATTTTGAAATGAACTGACTATTTTGTCATCCCGTGGATTATAAGTATTTTTGGTAATAAACACGGTTAAGACTTATTTAAAAAAAATCCCGTACATGACTGTTGAGAAATGATTTATGATTCGTGCAATCTTTCTTGCTGTTTTGCTTGCGTGCTTTCTATATTCGGCAATGTTTTATAACATCGCCTTGAGGATGAAGGCTACAACGCCATCGAAACGGGAGCTAAGTTAACACGGCATCAACTTCGAAAAACATTTTAAAGAAGTATTTTCACTTGTGTTGATCCCTTTTATTATCACTCGAAATAAATCACACCTTGCATTAATCAGTAAGTATATTGAAAATTATTCTTATGATATGACCATTTAGATTTATTATCTAATTGTATAATAATAATTATACTAGTTACAGGTGTCAACGAGTAATACATTAGTGTTTTTATACTTATTTAATGAAATGCAAAAAATACATTGATTTTGTATTTATATCTCGCAAAATACTTTTCTTATGAACAAACATACATTTTTTGATATCGCATTAATTAATTTTTTTCCTCTTTTTAGATTGATCGAAAAAATGCATAATTAATATTTATTTCGTTACTTTTTATAAAGTTTAGTCATAATTAAATATTAATAAAAAAAAATACATATTGCATTTTTCGTTGATTTAAATGTATGAAATGTCCTCACGTATTAAAATAATAGTTTTTTTCATTTATTACTAAAAATTTTATATTGAATTGTAATTATGTAAAAGCTGCTCATTTGCCCGGGGAGGTATTTTCTTTGTCTACTAGCAGCTTTCCTAGTGTGCGGAAGAAGGCTTTAATTATTCCGATCCCGAAAATTGGCTCACCCCCGGCATATAAAGATTTTAGGCCCATATCTATTCTGCCCACATTATCTAAAGTTATTGAAAAAAATGTTCACCTACAAATTGACACTCACCTTAATCAATTTGAATTGTTTAATCCGTTGCAGTCAAATCATGAAACAGAGTAGGAGAACAGACAATGGTCCACAAGGTAACATTAGATTCAAGGATGAATATGACTTTGAGGTAGTGGAAGAGTTCACCTACCTGGGTTCAATTATAACGAAGGAAAACGAGGAGCATGCTGAGATTAAGAGAAGAATCACAACAGGGAACAAAACATTCTTCTCCCTACTGCCGGTGTTCAAGTCCAGAAGTGTCCATAGAAAAATCAAAGTCACTCTGTACAAAACAATTATTAGAACAGTTGTAGTATATGGATGCGAAGCATAGGCACTGATAGCTAAATCCGCCGAGCTGCTGGATGCCTTCGAGAGAAGAGTACTACGTAGGATCCTGGGCCCCGTGAATGACGACGAAACCTGGCAAATACGATACAACGACGAGCTATATAATATCTACAAAGCTCCCAGGCTATACGTACATGTTAGACTGCGCAGATTGAGATGGGCCGAACATGTGCAGAGAATGCCGTCATCGCGAGCACCTAAAAGAATCCTGGAAGGACACCCGGTTGGGAGAAGGAGAGTGGGCAGGCCAAGGCTGCGATGGGAGAACGAAGTTTAGAGGGACGCAACCCGACTGCTAAAGGCGCAGGATTGGAGGGTCCAGGCGGAAGACAGGAGGAGTTCGAGGTGAAGGTTGACGGAGGTCAAAGCTCGATATGGGCTGTAAGACCATCGAAAGAAAGAAGAATCTGTTGCAGTCAGGATTTCGTCTGGGGCATAGTACCATTACCGCACTGGTACGGATGATGTGAAACGTGGAATGAGCTTTAAGCAGCTGATATTGTTATGTCTATTGGATTTTAGCAATGCATTCAATACTTTAGACTTTGATCTGCTTATGGCTCGAATGCGTTCATTACGATTCTCTGAATCGGTCATTGTCTGGTTTTCGAGCTATTTAAAGGGAATACAACAATCTTGTAAACACCAAGAGCGTATGTCTGAATGGACTGATATCTCTGCAGGTGTTCCCCAAGGTGGAATTCTCACTCCACTCATTTTTTCTATATTCATCAACCCAATAACATCATCTCTTAAATATTCTTATCGTCTGTATGCGGATGACCTGCAGATATATATTCATTTTGATCCAATTTTTTTTCACACGGCTTTGAACAATTTAAATGCGGACCTTCAATCGATCTCGGAGTGGACTGGGGAACATGGCTTACTCATAAATCCTAAGAAGTTTCAAGAGATCCTCATTGGCAGACCTCAGTTTCTCGGTAAATTAAACACTTACTTCCTCCAATCTTACTTGATGGCTCTATCATACCATTACATAAGACTGTTAAAAACCTTGGAGTTCTAATAGATAACACTCTCTCACGGCGAGATCAAATAAATGAGGTAAGCCGAAGGATCTTCTTCAGCCTTCATTCCTTTAAAGTGTTACAAAGATTCCTACCTACTAAAACCAACATTTTACTCGTACAATCTCTGCTCCTTCCGATTCTGGACTATGCGGACATCTGTTAATTGGATGTTACAGGGGAACAGCTGGACAAATAACAGCGTCTTCAAAATGTGTGTCTAAGATTTATTTTCAACCTACGAAAGTACGATCATATAACTTCATACCAGGTATTGAACTGGTTGAAAGTTAGAAATAGACGTCAAATTCACGTACTGTCTCTATTGTATAGTATACTTTACTGTCCCGCCACCTCCTCTTATCTCGCCGAAAATTTTCAGCGTCTTTCCATTCATGGATTAGCGCTACGCTCAAACAGAGATAGTCTAATTGGCCTTTCCAGTTCACTGTTCCTCTTTTTTTACGTCGTCCTTTACTGTCCATGCAGTGAGAATCTGGAATCAGTTACAAACCAATATAAGACTCGCTCCGTCCTTGGCTTGCTTTAAGAAACGACTGAAAAAACTCTTAATTTCTAGTCAGTAAAATAACGTGTTTCATTCCTGATTTTTCTTTACCTTTCCTCTCCACCTTTCATTCCTTTCTTTTTAATTGATGATATCTCACTTTATATGAAAAATAATGTTCGGGTGTCCGTCTTTGTGGGGCTCGTGGGCATATACTCACATATGCGTTTATGGAGTTCGTGGGGATGGATAGTCATTTGAATGATTTATGCGACCACGTAACTTGCTTCATTTACGTTTGTCTGGTTGGTTGAAAGAAATTGCCGCCTGGCAATACGCCTGCCAGATTGTATTTGCAATAAAAGCGTTAAGTAAAATAATATACTGGGGGGGATTTAATTCATACAAACGACGATGCCTCCCATCTAAAAGCTTTTTGAGCGAACATAGTAATGTCTAGTTTCAATGGCGCGAAATTTTTTTTAATAGATTGTGACAATTGAAGGAAGCAAATATTGTATTAATAAGTAGTTGATAGCTATAAATCAACAGTCTTTTCTTCTTGGTCGTGTTACTCACGGCTGAGCTTCGTGGTTCTATCTTCATATCTTCTAGCGACATGTCCAAAATATGACAGTATTATATTTCTCTTAACCGTTGACAGTCTTTATTTCATTTTGCAGAGCAATTACTCAAACGCAGTGTACATTTAAGCCTGGCAGGTGTATTGCAATGTGTGGCTATTTCATCCAGTCAACAAGAAAGAAGTTTAACAGGCCGTAAGTAAAATCCAGACTGAAACTTTAAAAAAAAATGGGTACCAACAGAAGACAAACTTGCAACCCCCGGGTCGCAAGACGAGCAGTTTGCAAACTTGGGAACAGAGATCATGTAATATGGTCTAAAATATAGTGGCCAGGAATAGAACCTGAGGCACTCGCTTACTTGGCCTCAATACTTACCATTAAGCCACGGCTGCCGACATTATATAATGCAGTTCCATCGATTCTTTTGACATTATTCTAAACAGTCCACGTTCAAACATATTTTAAGACATAAGAATCGAGATAACCGTAAAGGATCTTTGTTAATTTTTGGTATTGAAGTACGAGTATTATGCGTTAGAGACATGCTCTCTATGGAACGAGTTACACTGAGGTCATCTGATATCTGGATCGGGCAAACAGACTTTACTGATCTTATGGAATGATTGGATGGTATAACACGATAAAACTTACTGATGAGTGTTGGGAGCCTGATGGTTCGAAGGTATTCAAGATGTTTGAATATATTTGGACATGTTATTGCAAAATATACTAAAAGCGAGTATATCACAATACGGCAATCTATTCTAACTAAATAGACAACATTTACGTAAATTAATATCAAATGCTAGATGAAAGGCTACGTTATTAAAAAAAAAATTCAAAATATTTCAAACCTTAGAAAACAAAGCATTAAAATTGAATTATTTGGAAATATCAAAAACCTTGAAAGAAAATAAAATGGAATCCATAGAGAAATATATTTAGTCATTGATAAGATATGTATTTTTAAGTCTCTGTTTGAAGCAATACAAAGAAGATGAGAATCTTACGGCATACCAAATGTAACTGGTTTCAAAGCCTGAATGCAAAATTTTTAAATTCACATTATTTGAGACCCTTGGAAACTTTGACGTTCTTGGAGTGATCATGAATTACTAATTAATTGGCTTCAAAAAATAAATATATTTATCGTATATAAAATGAACCGTTATACCTAACACTAAAATGATATGGTGTTTTCCTTTTCTTTGGAAAATATTTGTGGCCGTAAGAGTAACAGTCTTCTTCTTCTCTCATATAGTTTGTATCTCAAAGTCGGAGTACTGGTTTATAATTCATGATACAACCTCAGCAGTAGCCCGATATATCTCATCCAGTCCTCCTGGGAATTCTTCTTCATCCGCAATAGCCCCTCAGACGCGGTGCCTCTTTTCCATACAGGTCGCAACATCCGGTGTTAGTTTGTGTAGCTTCTGCACGTTTCCAAAAAAACGCTAATCTTCACATATGATATGCGTGTATACTGCAACTATGACCACATAATGTAATCGCCTATTTTTTCCTTGTATACTGCAACCATGGACACGTCAAAGACGATTTACGGTGCACCATAATCTCCGTGTCAAGTCGAATCCTAGGAGAATCACGTTAGGAACATTCACAAGGTGGAGATATCCGACCGAGGAACCATTCCATTGCTGTCGCCATTTATCTGATGAGTTCACATTACTCACAGTCGAAATTATATTTTTTATTAATCAACAAATCTTCTCTGAGCAAGTTGAATGAAGACCTCAAATATAAGGCGACGCGAGAAGAATAATAATGCGTCAAAATATGATTGAAAGGTTTCCTCACGTTAATGTATGACCGAGCCATGATAAAACGACTTTCAGTGATATTTTGAAGGCGGTCTAAAATAAATTATACGAAGGCCTTTCCTTAGAATACTTAACCCCTCAAAAACATCAAATATTTATAATTTTTTTAAATAATTTATTTTCAACAAACCGTAAATTACAAGTATATTCATATATACACGTAATTTCCCTATCAAAGTATGCAGGTATGATAGAGCGTCAAACTTTTATATTAAAACATACTTACTTTGCCTCATCCACATCCATAGATTTTCTCACGCAGTACCTTCCGTTTCTCTTTCTCCTTACCATTTCTTTCGAAATTTTATTCACTTGGTCCAACCATACTATTCTCAGACGTCCACTTCCACGTCTCTCACTTATGTTTGTATTTTTTTTCATGTCAATTTTTGTCATCCATCAATTCAACATGTCCAAGCTACCTTTATAATTTTAATCTTTTCAACACACAAATATGTGTGATTTGTTTAGTCAAACACTGTTTATTCCACTTTATATAACAGTATAACCCTATAGATTTCAAAGTTTTCATCATCAGGGGAGCACAAACAAGACTTGTGCTCCTCAGATGTCCCCTGATGATAAGATAAACACCTTGAAACCGGTAGGGTTATACCATTATATAAAGCGGAATAAACAGAGCTTGACCGAACAAACTACAACGTTTTATAAACCTCCACAGTGTTAATGCCTTAACTATAAATTATATACACAAATATTTTTTTCTTATTAAGATGGCGTATTGTAATTTTTGTATATATTTTGATTCTTATGTTTTATATTATTACTGTGTTTCAAAGTTTACATATAGATAATTTTATGAATTTTATTTAATTAGAATTTTTTATATGTAAAGGAAGTTTATAATTTCTAATGAAATATATATCATATATAAATGTAATATTCTTATTTCATGAACTTATTGTGAGTGTGCTTCTAGTATTGTGAAGTATGCTTCTAGTATAGTGAGTATGCTTCTAGTATAGTGAGTATGCTTCTAGTATAGTGAGTATGCTTCTAGTATATATACAGTATTCTCAATAAACGCAATCAACTTATCATTGCTCTCTGGCTTGGATCACCTGAATTCGAGTGAATAACAATAAAAATTCTAAGACTTCACCTATTAAGAATGATTAAATAAAAAGTGTCATTACGATAGAAAATATTATACATGAACTTCGTGTGATACAAAGGGTTGAAGCTTGTCAATACAACGGTTTTTGAATTAAACGCTTCGTTTATCATTCGTGGAAATATGTTATTTTTTCAATTTATAATAAACATGGCGAATGTCAAAGCGGTTATTGGAGCCGATCCCATTGACGGGCACATGTCCTCTCGCGCTGCAGAGGCGATAAATCAAATGTAATCGATGTTGCCACATTTTAGCATATGTACCTTTATTAGAGATAAAAACCAGGTACCTATTTGATTCAATAATTGGGATGTATAAAACCAAATTCAGATTTGTATGGTATAAACTTCTTGTTTATTTATTGAAATACACCAATATCAACTAAGGGCTTTGAGATCTTGAATCAGCTTATACAATCGTATTTTAAAAAAAAGTTACGATCTCACTTTTTTGTGGTGAAGACAGAGAGATAATTTATTTTATATTGTGTTATATGTGCATTTTATACAGTAATCGTACAATCTGGCAAGTTTATTTCCATGTGACAATCTCTTCCAATCAAACAAAAAGGTGTTAAAGAGGTCTGTACCTAAAACCACACTGGAGCCATCTCTTTTAAAATAAATTGGGTTCTAACTTGAATCGAACCCGTAGCCTTTATTTGGTTAGAGAATTTTTCGTATTTATATACATAAATATCACGCAGTATCCCTTGCAATGTAGGCAGAAATAACAGATCTCCATACTTTTCGATCTAAATATACAAACTTTCGCACTCTCCACATCCTAGACATTTACACATTTTGTCATATATTTCTTACGTAACCCTTCATTAAAACCTGCTCCTTGTAATCCAGCTCCGTTTTTATCAGTCGACCTCTTCCACGCACACCTTTTTTTTTAAACTTGTATACTCATTTAGTCATTCTTTTGTGATTCATTTTCTCCACATATCCAAACCACCTTTAAACTTCTTTCTTTGACTTACTTAAAACATATTTTTTATGCATGCATTAATTTCTGTTGTCATCATTCCGCCTTCACAAACATTCACAAATGTTTCGTATTCAAATGTTAAAATTCTACTATTCATACAAAAAAACACAAAACATTAAATAAAAAGTGTCATTACGACATGCTTTTTTGGTTTATTCAAAATATCGAATAAATACTCGTACCCATAATCTCCATCCATGCAAAAATATTAAGTCAATGAAATATGTCTTTTTTGGTAAATTCAGTCTTATAAAAAAACGATTCCATATAAAATGTTTGATCTGGGATATATACATTTTTAAATGTTTTAAGTAAACATTTAAAAATATTTTTTTTTATAATTTCTTATAATTTTTATATTTCTTATAATTAATTTTTTTTTATAATTTTTTTTAAGTCCCTTTCTTATAATTTTTATATTTTTAAAATTTTTTTTATAATTTTTTTAAGTCCCTTTCTTATAATTTTTTTAAGTCCCTTTTAACTATCAAGGTATAGTGTTGCACACACCATCCGAATACAAATTCACCTACTTTTTAAGGTTATGAATATTAGAAGATGTGTTATGGTGATTGTATGGGAACTGAGTCTTGAGTCTTGTTAAAGAGTACATCTGGTAAAAATATTCGTACTCTCTAGTGTGATTGACTGTTGCAACCTTTCCACGTGCGGTAGTATTTCCAATATTATTTCAACATATACTTAACTCAATCGAGCTGAAGATAATATTGTCTATCGGCCACGTTCTTCAACACGTCTACATAATTTATTTGGACACTTTCAGTAGTACCACACGAACAAATACATTTTTCAAAGATATAATTGTGTTTTTTAAAAAATGTTTATTATAATTTTTGGTTTTTTCATTCTGTTATCTTTTATAAAGCTTTTGAGTTAAAAGTGGAAGTTTTTCCTAACACTTTCGATAAGTTTTATTTATTGATAACATATATTTCTGAAATATCTTAATTACTAACTACTTGAAATATAATGAACGATTTGTCAAACGGATTAACCACATTCTAGGGAATATGTATTTTATTGCCTTTTAAAAAGGATTCTATAGGTAGGTACCGCCGTAGTTTTATTTATTCTTCAGATTCGGTTTTAAATTTTAATGGGTGGTTTTTTAATTACAGCTTACGGAGTGACCGTAACACGGGGCAGCTATTAAATTTCACCGCCTCGTATTATTTATCGTTTTTTTCTATATATTTAATTCTCAATACAGCATCACTTTAAAATCCTTACTGGAAACTCATTCATCATTGAGACATAAAAACAGTAGTCGAAACTGGTCCAAAAGTAAGAGACGAAGGTTAGATTGGATTTTTTTTCAAATAATTGTTTTTCAACTAATATCACTTTATAAAAAAATACTTATTTAACAATAAAATGCTGAACAGTTTAATCGACTCGTTTATTGACGTGCGATCATCTCTTCCCACTAACTAGACAGGAGTTGCATAGATTGTACAGGTTGAGAGGTTACAAAGTGTTGAGTACACAGAAATGTAAAAAAACAGTAAAAAAGTCAGTATTAACAGATTTTTTTAATTGAAAGTAAAGAATAAAGATATTTAAAAAAGTAAAATGGAAATTGTATTCTTTTTTTATGTCAATAATCAGTGGAAAAGGGAAGATGTGGGGAAAGGAAAATAAAATAAGGGGCTTGAAAAAACACACTTCTCGTTGAAGAGAGATTTTTATGTCACTTTCTGAAGCACGCTAACGAGGATGCAAATCTTACGGCTGCTGATAGTCGATTTCACAGTCTAACATTATGGACAATACTGGACTGCCTGAGTAAAAAAGAACGATGGTTATGAAATATCCACTAAAAACCTTTTGAGGAAAATATTTGTATAAGAAAGAAAATACGAAAGTTATTAGATTTGTTTGTTTTCCTACATCAAAGAGAACAAAATTTGTTTCCCCCTCGTCGAATTTCAGAATGAGGAAGCATTTTTTTTTCTTTGAACGTTTAAGAACAATACTTCAATTTTCATTGATTGTCATCAATATTAAAATAAATGCTTTCTCTCACATACACACACATTTAATAAACCATACTTAGTTACTATTGACCCGTTTGCTTCTGTCAGGTAAATAAACGTTCAGAATCTTTGTGTGCTAGCGAACATCAACATTTTGAGACTTTCGAATATTATATTTACTATCGTTTTTTATAGACAGTATGAATATTTTAAATAATATGTATATATAAATTTTAACTGTCATATGTTCATGGAGACAAAAATCAATGGAAAGCAAAAATGGTTATTAAAAGAATAAGCAAAAGAGATAAAACATAACTAAAACAGCACAGGGTTTGTGTGTAGAAACTCGTCAATGCGGCTTTTAAATTAGTTTAATGTCACAGCACTCACTACACTACTATATTAGGCAGTTTGTTACAAATTTCCACAACTTGGCTATTAACACGATGGTACCTTGGCTAATGTATTTTGGTTAAAAGAAAATTGTTGGCAAAGCTCTGATCATTATAATGACTGCTCAAGATTTTAAAACAATCATTCAAGTCTCTACAATTTAGTTTTTGTTGCGGAGTTGGCAATTTTATAAATATCAATTTATTCGTAAATCAGTTTTATCAATCATCTTAAAATGTTTGTTCCTTGTTTTTTAAAGTTTTGATAAATTAATTTTTTTTATAACATTAGGGATATATTTGGCAACCATATTCTAGCTTAGGTCTTATATAGGATTTATAGACTAACAAGAATATTTATAGATCCATCCAACCTCTTTCTGAAATTATTTAATTTGAAAAAGCATATTTACTTCCGAGAAAGCATTAATAAAAAATTGGGGGCATTTAAAATGAGAAATATTCGGGACTACAAATTAAGTAAATATGTAAAGATTTTATTTTTGTGTACAGGTGAGCATTATTTTAGTACACAAAATTAAAATGGACCTGAATATATAGAACTTAATATATTTTTTTCTTATTTCACAAAAATCTTAATGTATTAGCAATACCAGATGGTTTAAGTAATTAATTCTGAAAAAAAACTGATTTCCATATTAAAAAACAGGTAGTTGTTGAGTTATATTTATTCAAAAAGATAATATATAAATTTATTGTATTTTCAGTAAATATAAATTTCCATTTAACATTTCGTAAATATTTGATATATTGATCGAAAACTTTTAGTATTTTTTTATCCTCGACTAGTTTTGATACGTCAATCAGGAGTAGTCCTCATGGAACTAGTTCTAACTTCAAAAAAATCTGTGTCAACTGTCACTTGTACTTGGAGTTGCCATGTTCTTATTGTAATTATCACAAAAGTATTTGTCTGTCGGTATTGGAATCAAGATATTAATTTTTTCATAAAATTTCAAAATGAATAGAAAACATAAGTTTTATTCAGTCTCAACAAGGACGCGAATTGAAGATTGGTGTGGAAGAAAATAAGAGATGTACGAGTATATGAATCAAAGGGAAACTATTTTGAGATCAGGAGAACTCCTTCTCCTGACCATTATGATAAAGAGAGTATGGAGCTTGATCAAATTGGTGATCAGCAGTGAACAAGTCGTATGCTCTTCTAAGGGAATTTCTTCATATGTGACGACTGGTGGCATTAAAATTACTATATTTTCTTCAGCATCTCTCCCTTTTTTACGATTGATGATATCTCATTCTTTTTGTTACCATTTATACTCTTCAAAATTTTGTACAAATTAATAGTTATATGAAATTTTTCGTACTTTTGACTGGTTGGTTGGAAGACAGTGCCACCTGAAAAAAAGTTCGCCAGATTGTTATACAATGAAGTGTTCAATAAATAATAGTCATTATTCAAAACATCTGAAATTTACGATCCACTATACGAGAACTGCTGGCGTATACAAAACCAGGTGCATTGCATAATTTATTTTCAGTATTTATCTCCATTTCATCTGAAAAGCAAACTAGTTTTAACCCCTCACCTTACAGTATTCCGCTTCGGGAGATTCCTCTACCGGAATGCAGATAGTCAAATCATTAGAACCACTCCATGGTACTGCTCTGGCATTTATGGTCCAGATTCCCTGACGATATTAATCTTGCTATATGGCATACCGCGAAACCGATGCAACAAGTGTATGGGAAGTCAATAATGGGAATTAAAATTTGATTCTATACTTATTTTTTCGTGAATATTCACTATTTTGTGCTACTTTAGAAAATCTGAAAAAAAACGATTTTGTGTTTCATTCGTTATACTCGTACATGTCCGAGTATGTCATCATACATAGATACATGAATTATACATAAGTTCATACTATTATGTCATTTCCCTGTCAGGGTAGGCTTCCTACATACTTCGCCTCCTCCACATTCATACACCTTCTCACACAGTTCCTTATGTTTCTCTTACTTTTTTCCTTTCCTTCTGGCAAATTTCAATCACGTGGTCTTACCATACATTTCTTAGTCAACCTCTACCAAGACTCCTACTCGTGGTATAATACACGTATATAGAGTCTTATATCTTCTATCGAGTCTTATATCTTGTAACATTCACTTTTGCACTAATGCAACTGTTTCTGGAATGAATGCTACTACTGGTCTGCCTTGATGAGAGCCATCGCCAATCAATGATATGCCTAAGTGAAATGGTTTATCCCAATCTTTCACTATGGAAAAACACGTAGAAGTTTCTCCGTAGACAACATCTAAACGTCGTTTTATTTTGCCAGACTTTTCTTTTTTTTTTGAACTTGATAACTACGCTACTCAATTTCAACATTTCAGAATATAACGAAACGACACGTCTTCTATCGGCTCTAGTTGACCTAATACTGAGGAAAGAAGTGTCAAATTTAAACTGTAGCATCGCCTGCCCATGCGACGGATGTGTTATCTGTCCACACCGGTTATTTTTTACTTATTCAAATAAAACACTTTTGGTCTAATACGTAAAACTGCAATAGACCAAAAGTGTTTTAACATATTTTAATTCAATTCCACAGATAATATTGATGAGTTACATAAGTCTACATAATCTTTTTGTAGTACGTATGGCGAGTTGACGTGTCAGGGGCTCTGGTCTAATGGTTAATATCTACGCTAAGCAAGCCCCAGGTTTGATTCCTGGTGGGTTCAATTCCGGACTGATTTCACTCTTAGACATTTTATAATTGATTATTTTCTTTAGCTCAAATGCTGCTTATCATAAATATTAATAATGCTATTTTGCAAAACAAAAACAGTGCTTTGTAATAAAAACTCAGCCAAACGAAAGATAAAGTAAGATTCAGCCTAACGATAATCTTGGGACTTTGATTTCTTTGCAATCAGAGCTTTGGGTTTCATCAGTTAAGACAGTCTAGACTGTTAAAGTGCAACACAATAAACTAATACACGCATAGATGTCTTACATCCGAAGGATGACTGATTGCCTTTCGTTTAGCTCTCGAAACTTCAGCCAAAAATATTGAGCTCGTAATAAAACAAAAAAATGTCAAATATATGCAAGTAGGAACAAGTTTGCCTATCGCGCAGACTTTGTATTTACTGCTGGGAACTACCAGTTTAAAACTGTTAACAGGTTCACATATTTTGGTTTTCTTATCACAGTGAGAAAGAACACAAGTGGACAAATCAAAACAATAATTCTTCATACAAATTAGTGATACTTTTGACTGTTGAATATGTTCAAATCTACAACTGTGACCAGAAAAACATAAGTCAGTATTTATACGAGGTTGACGAGACCTGTGTTAACATAAACGAGGACTGCAGCGAAAAAAATTAAAAACGATTACCATGTCTTCAAAAGAAAATATTCAGAAGAATATTTGGAGCTGTGTATGAGAGCGGAGTACTATAATGACCAAGTGTTTGAAGTCAACAGGGAGCCCCGAGTCTCCAAATATATTTAAATTGGAAAACTTCGATGATTGAGTGCCACAGCCTCGCCTCCCTAAAAGCATCCTGAACATACTCGTAATGCTTGAAGAACGACAACTAATTGATAGACCGAGATTGAAATTGGAAGAACAATGCATTCAGGGGTATGATGATGACAATGATAATGAGAAACTGACAACAAGCTTTTTGTTGTCAGTTTCTCATTATCATTGTCATTGTTGGTTTATGAAAAAAGGGTTCCAGCTAGTGGTTTTCACTCAAGGCGCCTTTAACATATTTCTGGGTGGTTTGAAGAGATTGCTACATATCAAAACTTAATTTGTAACGCCAAAGATGATTATCTTGTAAATAAATTACATATTTTACTTATTTTTTGATAATATGTCGTCGAAAAGTTTATTCGTATTTATAGAATGTATGTCGTTAGGACAAAAACTTTATTGATAACTACATTCCAAACGTGCTGAATGTATATTAATATGGAAGGTTAAGGGAATTTTTTTGGCCATTATTTACCCAAATTGTTAGTGTTTTTTGTATTATTTTGAAGATGGAATAAAATTAATGGTTTTTTCGGTGCTTAATATTTTTTTACTACCGCAAAAGAAAAAAATGCGACACCAAATGAAAACATATTTACAGTATACGAAGATGCAGTAAGTGATATTTTATGCCACGTGTGGTTAAAAAAATTGTAATGGTGATACAACACCCAATGATGAGGTCCATTCTGGAAGGCCGATTGCCACTCATAACGACCATATTTTAGGTTTTGGGCGAGAATAAACAACGTTCTACAACACGATATATTTCTGGACTACAGAAAATAATAAAAACAACGTCCACAAGCATATAGTGCCAACTACATGTTTAAATTAATCAAAAATAACGAAATTACTTTCCAGACAAGCAAACTATTCAACATTTTATAACGGTCTTTATAAATTAATTTAAATATTTTTTGTTTATATTTGACCGAGCTTTTGCAATGTATTCAAAGAGCTGTCAAGGATATTTTTTCTTTGAAGAATTTGAAACAGTAGTGGGGAAGTATTAGTAAGGAAATGTGCATAAATAACTATCGAAATGACAGTTACATAAATAATTGCAAACACTATATAAAATATTGATATTCATTTTTGATGCAAATTGCATTTCTGTGTTTTAAGCGGAACATTGTACCAGTGGTGTTAAACATTTTTTTATTTAAGAAATATTTTCTAGAAGCATAAATAATAATAATGACGACTTGTACGACTACAGCCCTGTTTAATGATTCAATATACCTTCAAGAGGGCTGTGAAATTATTAAATCCGTCTCAGATGTGCCACTAAACAAATTTGGGATTATAACTGAAATAGCAGATAAAATTAATACTATATACGAGTATGTACGCCACACTACATACAAAGCAGAATATGTTACTGTCACATATCGGAGGATCTATAAAGGTTTCTTTGTAATTCATCTCCCTTTGGTAAGTTTTCTGTGGTTGTCTTACCAAATATGTTTTTTTTAACATGTGCAAACTCGGAAAAATACCTTATCTTAGGGCAGCTGCCACTACCTTCTTATTTTTGCACTCAGCTTTTAAATATATTTATTTTGTCGCTGTATAAATAACAAATGTTCCACCCATCACATTTATGACACCGGTATTTCTGCTTCTGAGGTTTTAGACAGATAGCAAAAAAATTACAATGTAATAATGACACATCGTTATAACAAACATAGTCATGGCATAGTTAAGATGAAGCCTATCTTCCATCCCGGGGGTTATAGGCTCGATTCCTGTTGGAACTCGATTTCTTTTAAACCGGATTTCTATTTGAAAGAAATCAGGTACCAAATTAACCCACTTTGGCACTAAAATACTGATACAAATTTTGAAACATAGGATTGAAACTTGATCGTAGAAAAATGAATTAAAGTAGCCGATTACATGCGATATTTATATTTCCTCGTAATTTAAAAAAAAGGATATATTTTGAATTTTAATGCTACAGAAAAAGCCTTATCGATGAACTTTATTTGAATTAATGTGACCATTTATCTCGATATAGAGGCGATACTTCCCTTAAGAGGGCTCTGTGTATGACTATTATCATTAGACAGTGACGATGAAGTTTGATTGAAAAATAATTCACAAACTGGATATTTTAATTTTATAGTTCAAACAAAGCTCATAATTTGATGGCAGCAATAAATTATCGAAGCTCTCGTCATTGAATTTTGTGAAGATAGTAATTTTAAGTCGTGACTTTAATCATGATATTCCGCTAGTCCATTTGAGTAACTTTTGTAATTATACCTTTCTTCTTCTATTTATAGGTATTCAAAAGATACATCCGTGTAATTGCAACAAAGATCCGTGCATTGATAAAACTCTGTGATGTATCGATTTATGATGGATTAAGTCATTTAGTTATTAAGGATAAACGAGAGCAAAAGACTGATGTGTTTAGTAAGGGAAAATAGTGTTGAGGGGGTTTGAACGTTTTAAACGAATTAGTGACTATAAACTGATTAAACAAATCTTCTAGGGTGCGTCAAATATAAACGAGACTTTTTTGTTTATTTTTTTTATTTGCAGGAAGAAAAATACCAAGTACACATTATTTTTCTACATAATCTCCTGCTTTAGAAGTGCAGTTTTCCTAGAGGATCAGTAGTTTTTTATCCCGTCATCGTAAAAAGAGTGTTCTGTGTCAGCAACCAATTGCGCACAAACTCCTCTACTCTATCGTCGTCGTTGCATCGTTGGTCTCACAGAGCTTCTTTCAGTGGCCCAAAGATACAAAAGTCGCAGGGTGATAAATCAGGGCTATAGGGAGGGTGTCCCACTCATTTGATCAAATTGTTTGCATATTAGCGCTGCAGTATGGGGCTTCGCGTTGTCATGGAGAAGAATCACTTCTCGTATCGGTTGGTTACGTCTTTTGCATCAATAAGCAAATTTAACTTTACTCAAAAGCTCGCAGTAGTACGCTGTATTGATGGTGTGACGATCGTGCAAAAAATCAATGTGTAAAATGCCGCGTCGGTCCCAAAAAACAGTCGCAAGCACCTTACCAGCTGACAGCCGAGTCTCGGCTTTCACAGGAGCTGCCTCATCCTTTTTTCTCCATTTCATGCTGGCTTGTTTCGACTCGGGCGTGTAATGGTGTACCCAAGTTTTAATGGTATCGATGCAACTCACAAATGCGTTCCTATCTTGTGAAAACCGCGCCAAGAGCCGCTCACAGACGTGCCAACTTTTGTTCTGCAGTCAAAAAACGTGGGACCCATCGAGCAGACACTTTATGGAATCCTAGGTTCTTTGTGATTGTGGATTGAGTGCTCGTATATCTCTGAATACATTTCTAAACCGTCAAACGTCTGTCGTCTTCCAGAAGATCACGAATGGCGTTAATGTTCTGTTGCGTAATGCTCGCACATGGGTGATGATCATGGCTCTCGTTTTTGACCTCTTTACGGCCTTTCATGAACTCTTTATGCCAGGCAAACACACGGGGCTTTGAGTGTTTGATCCCCAAACTGTGCCGTCAGTCTTCGCAAAATTTCGGCCGGTTTTACGTCTTCATGAGCGAGAAACTTGACAATCATGCGTTGCGCAATCGACGGGTGCACCTCTTTCTCAGACATCGTGTGCCATACTAATGACGGAATCTGCCGAGGCCAGCTTACCACTCTTCCAACTCCCGATATGCCCACCCAACACTCCTCGAAGCGGCCGCGCGCTCCGTTTCAAATTACCTGCTCTAAAACAAAAGTCTTGTTTATATTTGATCTACCGTCGTACAATGCAATCCTGAATGGAAGTTGTGGAAGGAGTAAGAAAAATATAAGGAACTGTATGAGATATGAATTGAGAGGAGGGAAAAAAATATTTCTTCACAGGGACCCCAACAGGGAAATGGCGGGATGTTATTTATGTATATATCAAAATTAATTTTAACATGGTTTATTTTATAATATTTATGAAGTTTGTTGACTTGGCAAAAAATAACAGAAATGATCCATGGAGTTATCCTAACCCTCTTCATTGGACTAATACATATATATCATCATTAGGTTCTAATAATGTTGATATTTGGCAATCATATTGGTTCGCTTCTAATGATTCTACCCTTAAGTGTCGGCTTAAGTGTCGCGAACGGATTGATTTCAAACTTTGTATTCCAGCCCCTTAGTGTAGTGTCTTCATTGTATCTTAAAAATCTGTTTCTGATGGATGTTCCTTCAACGTGGAAAATAACTTTAAGGTCGATTTTGCCATCAATAAATAAATGTATTGTTCCGAATCGAGCCGATAATGCGAGGCATTATGATAGAGCTTTTGCTGTTGCTGGTCCTGTGTTGTGGAATGGTCTGCCTCCTAGTGTCAGAGATATGGGTAGCGCGTGCAGCTTTAGGAAGTACTTGAAGATAATCTTTTTTGGGAGGGGTTATCAAAATTTATGAGTGGGTTCGAATACTGAGTTAGAACGCATCTGAGGAGAGTTTGCTCTCTATGCAGCGCTATATAAATTGTCTTTGTATTATTATTATTATATCCTCGAAAATTATTGGCAACATTTTCGGCTATTCCCATTAGGTTACAAACTATACTTCCGTAAAGAAGGTCGCCGGTTGAGTAAGAAAAACAAATTACCGGGTATTTAATATGCTACTATGCAGTATGTAGTATGCTATGTAATATGCTACTCTCCTCGAAAAGCATGGACATACTCGTATTTCCGCCTGTATTGAGGCGGAAATATGGACATATTTCCGCCTCGAAAAGCATGGACATATTCCTTATTGGTAGTATAAGAATACTTATAACCTCGGATAAAACTATTATTTTAATTTTTTTTTACTATTATTATTTCATCTAAATTTGACCTCAGTGACCTAGTTGATAAGACGCCCGACTTTAGGTTCGAGTGGTTCCGATGCTAATCAAAGAAAAAATGGGTCGCAGTTTGATAATGGGTTCATCGTTAATACCACGGCACACGTTCAGTACGAGTGTTGCTACCTCTTCACATGAGGAAGTGTTGTTAACATGTTCAATGGCGAACTGAGAGTCCCGTTCTACTTTAGTGGTTCTAAGCCCGAAATTCGATAACTGAGGCTCGAGAAAATACTATCTCCCGGCCACACACTTTGCTTTATCCGAATCCTCACTTTAGATGTGTTGAATGATACAATAAGAAAAAAAATTAAAGACTTAAGAAATAATGTTTGAAGTGTTTCCAACTTTACGTTCCATAATGACACTTAAAAAAAAATTGCTTTGTAAATTCCATTAATGCAATGTTAGTGGCGTGATTCAAGTTTCGGACTCTTTTACCGAACTCTTTGTCAGGTGAAAGTTTTATATAGGAGAGTGAAACTCTAGCTACGATAATAACATACCAACATAAATTTTATCATAAGTAACATAAGAATTACTTTTCATATCCCGGTTTTAGAAGCACTAATAGCGTGGAAAATATAGAAATCGATTTAATGACCACATTTATTATCTCTCAAGGACTGTTGAATACATTAAAATATCTCATTTCCTTCAAGGATTGCAGCCATTATCTAACTACACGCCATTTCATTCAAATTATTAACTCATAAAATATGCTAAATATATGTATTTACTGCCTCACCGCTTTAATTATGTTTACTTCTAGAGTGACGAACTGATTAACATTCCTTTTATTTTATACTCCGTTAGTTCAAGTAAACTGAGCGTGATAATAAATCCAAAATAATCTTTTTAAATTATGGACAATTGCCATTAAAGTTTCGATCCATGGAGTAGCAGATGTAATGTATTGGTTTAAAAACATCACAAAACGATCCCCTAAAATAAGACGCGTGAAAAGTATGGTAAAAAGAGACAAAAAATACCAGTTTACGAAGATGGCGTCACTTTTCTCACACATGGCATGCAAAAAAAACTATATTTCTAGAATGAATGGGAAAGGGAATTGTGTTATATTACACTTTCGTTGTAAACAGTACCAGACTGGAATGATTTAAAAAAAATCTAGGTTCCAACGGGAAACGAACCTGCAACCGCCGGGTTGAGAAACAAGTGTCTTA
Source organism: Odontocerum albicorne (assembly GCA_949825065.1). Lineage (NCBI taxonomy): Eukaryota > Metazoa > Arthropoda > Insecta > Trichoptera > Odontoceridae > Odontocerum > Odontocerum albicorne. The sequence goes on along the minus strand of OX463848.1, from coordinate 22,975,579 downwards.
CCAACAAGGCCATGGAGGTCACTTATATTTTTCAATTATAACTCAATTCTGTTTTTATTTTTTAATACTGTTTCGTGGTTGGTTTAAAATCGAGTCGATATCTTATAATACACGCTTGGAGCATAATATTTTTTATGGGAACAATAATTCATGCAATTTAGCATTTAAAAAGCATTTTTACATAGATTTGTCGCTGTTTTATTTATTTGAACGTAACAAAACAAAAAAGGGTTCAACCATTAAACATTATTTACGTTTGTTTATAATATTCTTTAAACATTTCTCAATTTTACACACACAAAAATATATAGTCAGATGACGAACAATGTGGGAAAAAGAATTATCTTGTGCTTATCACCGCAAGGCCTTGATATATTCATTTAGTGACGACCTACGTGGCATTGTTGCTAAGACGGTTGATTTTCACCTGAAGGTTTTGTGTTTGATTTTCTGTGGAATCCGATAAAAAGGGTTCAGTCTAGCAAAACAGTCTACTAACAATCCTCGTACGCACTAGATGTGTCCGAATATTATATATTCACGTAAAGTAGATTTGCTAACATGTGCAATAACGAATCGTGAGTTCAGTGCCTTCTCCAGTGGTTCTTAACCGAAAGGTTTGATTCATGGGACTTAAGACAATATTGTCTATCGGCTACGCTACATGCACATATGAATGAATTAATGAATTTCTAAATCTACGGAAAAGTAAGAAGTGTCAAACGATAGGATAAGAAAAACGGTCCCTCTAAACCTTGATTTCATACCACTGTTCAATATAATAATTTGTTTTAAATATTACGTAAAAATCTTATTTAGTAGATTTAATGGTATGCGGTGTTGGGGTAGATATGTTATCTAAGATACAGGTTTGTTCTTTAGAATATCCATTTACAAAAAATGTATAAATATGTGTATGTGTACCACACCATTTCTCTCGGTCATTTTTCACTTTTCTTCGACCAGCACCTCTAATTTGGACTATTACACCAGTAAATTTAGCTGGCTGTATAATATTTCTTAGACCTGTTTCGGGTTTCCACTGTAACACCTTTTGCTCTCATCTTCTATCGTTGCTTCAAAGATATGCATAGACCATTACCTCTTTAATCGGTCTATCTTTATACTGATATCTACTATATGACCTTTATTTTTCGCCATATTTCCACATTAAAGATTCGGTTTCTGAGACATACCCCTGGCACGCCCCATTGCACGCTGAGTTACTCCCATCTTGCGCATGACCTCCTTTGTGAGCTATCAGGCTTCGACACTATAGGTCATCGTCGAATTAGCAACACACATTGATCAAAGAGTTGCGTTTTTCAAATCTTGGATTATATTTGATTGATTAATACGCCTGTTAGTTTTTCAAATATGCTACATCCCATCCGGGTCCATTTTTGTACTTATTGTATATTTATTTTCTACAGCTGTACCCGGCCACGCATTGCTGTGGCTAAGTCTTGTTAAATGGAAAAGAAAGAAAAGAGAAAGCACATGTTTCTAATATATTTAATTTCACAATGCTTGTGGGCATACAATATTTTTGACATCTTTTAGCCACTCTCAGACTGTCGCGTTCATTCTGTTGAGAACAAATCAGATCTGAAACTGCAGAACGTGATCGCCGTGCTCGCAACCGTGCACTCTCAAGTCTGGCTGCACGTCGCTCTGCTGCTTCCTTGGCACGTATTTGAGCCATTCTTTGTCTGTTTCGCTCGTTTGCTGTCGACCTACGTTTGATCTTCTGCGAGGCATTATTTTGATGAACTAAAGCAGATCGATTGCACTGAAAAAGAAAGTTATAACAAAAACATTTAAAATTGCGAATCATTAAAAAGGAAAAAACACGAACTAAAAAACAAAGAAAAAACAAAAAAAATAAAGTGTCGCCACAAAAGTAGAGTATTTCAGGCAAGCTTTTATTTCGTCCGCCGGTGTCGATCGAATAATTACAGGTAATGTTTGCCTGAAATCTCCTGCAAGCAATATTAATGCATTCCCAAATGGTCCGATGTTTCCACGCCAATCTTGCAATGATCGATCAAGAGCCTCGAGCGATTTTTTGTGTGCCATTGTGCATTCATCCCAAGCAATAAGTTTGCATTTCTGCAATACTTTTCCCATGCCAAATGCTTTGGAAATGTTGCACGTGGGAGCTTGCACGTGAAAGTTGCACGTGGAAGCTGGGAACCGGATGCTGTGGAAATGTTGCACGTGGGTTTAACATACGAACATTTACATAATTATTTGACACAGAAGATTTCTCCAACCCCGTTAAAGACAGTTTGCATTATTTGATCCTAAATGCCTTTTTGCTCAAGCGTTAGCTTAGGAATATTTGATTGCACATACGACAAAAGATCACCCGTGTTGTAATTTTGTTCACGACGCAATTCTACATCGAACAAAGCAGCAGCAGATCGATTCGGTGATGGCATTCTCAATTGATTGAGAACTTTGTTTGCGATTTCTAAGCACAAATCTTCAATCATTATCAACGCTTCGATGTAGATTTCTGCTGAGAAATCCATGTTCATATTAGACGGAAAATATCTTCAGCTATGTGTGATTTATATTTCTTCCATGACTTTGTTGGACATGAAGGAGATGAGGTGGTCAATATGATTGCAAACAATGCCTTGTAACGACGTTCAGTAATTTTAATTATTTTATCGACTTTAATATAAGGCTCGATTATAATAAATAGCAAATTATTTAGGTAAATACATCACAAAAAACTAACAATAATGACATATTAATACATCTTGTTACAAATTAGCAAAAATGTGGCAGTTCGTTAAAATCAAATGTGACGTTTGTCAAACGTTTACGTTAGTTGTATGAAACACGTGAAACTTTTAATAAATCAAATGTATAAACATACACATAAAACATACATATCGTTGTTGTTAATGAAAGTCATTAATTGCATTTTAGAAAAACAATTTTTTTCTCTATAAAATTAAAATACTGGTTTCATTGAAAATATTTGCCTTGTTTGATTAATTGTATTGGTCTACATGTTTATGTGTAGAAAAAAACTGTATAGAAACTGGAAAGATGTAGAAAAAGAAGTTTTAACACTTAATGATTTTTTTACTTACAGATGAAATATGTGAGAAAGATCACTTAATGAATTTTTACACAGTTAATTTTGATTTTTCTTAAAAGGTTTTGAGGGTTCTGCACAGTAAAATTAAACATAAAATTGAACAACTTTATAAAAGAAAACAGTATTATGTAAAATAATAAGTATCACCACAATCGCTGGATGAATCACTAATAGTTTCTGTATCATCAGCGGGTAGAGATGCGTACCAGCTGGGAAATTCTTCCAGCACCACTCCTGAAGAACACAATTTTATCAAATCCTTCTTTTTTGCATTTGCGATTAGCAACATTTTGTCATACAATTTGACAAGAAGAGTGTTACCCGTATCAGCTGCTGTATTACGTGGTCTTACTCGGCCGGTTATGATTATTTTTTTATATGCACCGTAATGCTCATATTTGTATGAAATTTGTTTTGGATTCACTTTTTCAAATTTCAGACATTTTATCTTTAACCAATTGACTTTTTCGCCTTCCTCATCAATGCTGCATTCAATTCATTTCTTCGACGTAAATGGTTGTGGTACATTTGAACGGTTTCCTCATTTTTATCACTAATTGTTTTATACTTGATGCAGACGGAACATAAGTCCTTTTTAGGTTTAAAAAATGAATAATTATATTGTTGCAGAAACAGATTCTGTAAGTTGATTGAGAAACGCGTTTTGAATTATTTTTCTCGGAAAATTCCTTATATACGAGTAAGTCATACATTTTCAAAATAGACAAATTTTTGTCAAGATACAGCTTTTTACTTGATTTTCGCACGTAGTGCGATTCCATCACAGGAAAACTTTCAATCGCCGTAAAATTATCTCAAAATGTTTATTTCCCGGACCACTGTTTCCACGGTTGTCTTTTCCTGAAAAAAAGCCCTCAGCGGTAGTGAATTCAAAAGCTTTGTTCACCAGGCCAATACTTATAGAAAGCGTTTTCTCGAAAAACTTCTGACACACTCGATGCTTAATTCCGCCAGTAGTCAAAAAATAAGTATTTGAAATCGATCTTGCTTTCTTTGAATTGAATTGTATGGCTCAACGGATTGTACATTTGCTAAAATAAATTCTTTTTGACGATTATAATTATTCAATGCCCAATATGATTTGCAAATCGAAACTCTATCATTCTCGGTAAAATTATTATATTATTTAAAACGACAGAATTCACAATTCACTTGTTTTGTTAAGTTAGCAGGTTTTAATCCTTTTTTTGTTTCGTAAGACAGGTATTCACTTCGTCTTTTCTTTGATACATTTTTTTCCACATAGAAGGGTTACCCACACCCCTCTTCCATCTTAAACCACGTTCAATTGAGATTTCCTCAGACAAAGATACTGGAATGTCAGCGACTCTAGATGAACTCATGAGCATGCCTCATTTTGATGTTCTTGTACAGGAACAGTGTTAACAATATTCTCCTCAACAACATTTTCTTCTAATGTTGATTCGTTTATGGATTCCCCATCCGTTGGATCGGGCATGTAATCCGGATCACCGATCGTGTCATCAAAATCTTCATGATCACTTTCTTAGGCTAACAATGCTTAATTAATATCGAGTGACAGTTTCATGTAAAAAAAATTATTTCATTATATTTTGAGATTATGTTTGATGTATAATTAAAAAAAACATATAATTTATATTAAAATGAACATAAATTTGTTAAAATTTCAAAGCTTACTAATCACACACTGTCTTTTTCTAAAAAAAAAAAAGTTTAATAAAATCGCCAAAACTTAACAAACCACTTAAAAAGTAAATTGCATGACAAACACTGTCAACGTCTATCTCACACAATTCATTAATTGCAACTTCATGCGTATCATTAGTAAGGAAGAACTCATCGAGTAATATAATGACTTTTTCCATACAAACAAGCAATCAATTTTTACAGTTAATGATTTTTTTAGTGGCCTAACTTCGCTATTGGCTTAAATAATGCCGTTTTTGACTTTTAGAATGATAGTGATTTGTGTTTTTGATTCAAATAATGAAAAATCTCATTTTGAGCAAAAATGGTAATTAATGACTTTTTCCTTAACAACGACGATATAAAACATAAAAATACATTGTCAAAAGTTAACGTTAGTTGCATTGGCTAGGGATCCGCATTCGTAACATACAGAAAAATACGAGTACATATCAACATCAAAAATGATAATCTTATAAAAAACGACTTTTGCGAAACAATACTAATTAAGTTAAAACATTAAAGAAATATATGACTTTAATTTTGATTTTAATCTATGGAAAGTTCAAGAGATTTTTTACACAATAAAATCATGGATTAGCTTTTAATGTATTTACGTTCCAAATTTGTAATTTAAGCCTAAAGCGTATTTATTATTTAAAAAAAAAGCTCTAGACACGTACCAAAGCTCAAAGGCATAATTGAGACAGGTAAATGAAAAAAATCCAGTTGGACAGGATCTGTAGTCAGGATAACAAACTATTATTATTAGACGAATACACTCATCGTATTATATTGTACTTTCATTGTATACAATATAATCTGGCAGGCTCATTGCCTGTGGTAATCTCTCACGATTAACTATTAAGATGTTAAAGAGATCTTAAGTGAAAAGCAAACAAGAGTATTTTTTTAAATTTGGGATACAATGGAAATCGAACCAGCATCCCCTAGGTTAGGAGACACGTGTGTTGTACAATTAATTCACGGAAGTTGTCATCTTAACGGAAATGACGAAATACGAAAGACATGCATGGATATACACGCACTATAGTTATTGACTACAATATATAATCTTATGAGGGGTTCTTTGTGATCATTGATGAAATTATTTGAAAAAATATATAAATACATAATTAAAAATAACAATTTTCCATCATTGAGTAAATTTAGAGGTTAAAATAAATAATTCAGTAGTAAATGAGGTGAACTATTGTAAAATCGTGTATAATTTAGTATCGTTAAATACACATCGTGATTGCAAACACCTATGAAATATTTTTTTTAGAAATATCTCTAAGAGACCGATGTTCAGTGATTGACGAATAAAAAGCTTATACAAGTTTAGTGAAACTCTTAACGATACTCAGATATAATGAAATATTTTTTATTTTACAAAAAAAATCGTTATATGTTTATATCGTGTTAAACGAGAGGTCATTTATCAAATTTATAAATTACATGCACATGTACACAGAAGGTGAAGAGTTGCTATTTAAAAAAATAACAAGTATTAAAAAGATAAAAGCTTGTTCAATATCTTTTGATAAGTATACATATTCGTTCTTGCAAAAGATCATATCTAAACAATATTTTACAATATATTACATGAATAACGTTGTACTAAAATTAGAATTTGGTTAATTTATGAAAGCCGATTACAAAATATTAAATGTAACTTTTAGTAAATTTTTTGTACGACCAGAGAATAGCCATGTGTTGCAATTTTTTCCTTCAAATTCCGATCTGTGTTGTAACGGTTATTTTTTGCTCCGCATTTGGATGCGATTATAGTGATGTAAAAACTGGATTTTTATACTTCTTGTATGCATAATTGTGGTTTTAGCCTTCGAACGAACTATTTTCGGCTTAGTTTTTTTTTCCATTGAAATCGAATTATTTTATATTGACTCCGTAACTTATAAAAAATGTATCTCTGGTGTTCTGTTCTGATCAAATCTTTTGTTTAAATAAATATTGATGGGCATAACAAATATTTCAAATCACTTTTCTTTATTTCAAAACTTTATTATAAAAATCTAGTAAGAAATTTAACTATTAAAAAAATTATTTGCAACAAGTGTCAATATTAATTTCAGAGACGTGTTCGGTAAACACTACTTCTTGCAATTTATGTTGCTTAAGTGTAATTTAAACAGAAATGTAAATTATATATTGCCAAATTACTTGTTCATAAATGACTTAAATAAAAATACAAATTTAGTGCTTCGTGAATTTCAAAAGGTACATTTTTCCTCATAGTTAGCGAATGCTTTATGTTTTCCCCATATTTTCTGGATTTTCCCCATGTCTCACTTAGGAAGGATAAATATGTTTGTAAAAATATTATAGTTTTTTTTTATTTATTTAAAAAAATAAAGTACTAGATGTTGTTCCACTAGTTTCGTTGAGACCACTGACTCATTTCACATAAGCATGGATAATCCATTGAGCTGAAGCTTATAGAACTTAATAAAAATAGAGAAATGTTTTTTTTTATTTAAAAATATCTAAACATTATTAATTTCTACCAATAAGTCCCAGTTGAAAAACTTAACTTACTAAGTGTATCAGTTGTGGTTTGTCACTAAATACACATTTACTTTTTTTATTTGTAATGTGTTATAATTAATGCTCATAATGGAATCATGATCTCAATATTAGGATATATAAGTGAAACTTGGACGCGGTATAAGACAAATGCGATAGAAATGAGAGCGTTGCATGGAATATATTGGAAAAACAATGATTGACTGAATAAGGAAATTATGGAATAATGCAGGTTGAAAGATATGTATAGTCAATAGTTGGCCACCACTGTACACATGTTTAAAAGACGTAATGGTTATTATTTTTAGTAAAATTCGATCATTTATGATTTTCATATTTTACGTGTACTGAAATTGACTAAAAATAAAATTGACTTATTACTGAAAATATTATTTTATTTAACTTTCGCAAGTTAAATATTATTGAATGTAGATATGTTTCTATTACATTGGTTCATTTAAATACCCAAAATGTGGAGTTACAAACTGTTTCATGTACATATAATAATATATAAATAAATATTTTGTTACGCGTTGTTTATTTTCGGAAATTTCATATATATTTTAAGGTAATGTAAAAGGAAATATATTTTAAAGAGAAGTTATAAAAATATCTGTGCTCATAACCTAACATCCATCCAGTTGAGATACACCCCCACCAATAGAAGAGCGAGACCGGCCACGAGGACAATAGTTATTGTTTTAGCCCAAACCCTTGTGCACGTAAACTATAAAACGAACAAAATTAATTGTAATAAATAAACTGTTCATAAAATAATAAATACAATAAGTATCAACAAAAATTGTTAAAAATATAAATGCATACAACCACAGATTTGCTGCCAGCGTAAAGAGAAAAAATAAAATCCAACTCCAAATTTTGACAAAATAACAAAACAATCTAGATAATTTCCACATATTGTTATGATAGCAAAAATATAGAAGACTACAATTTTAAATTGATATTTCGGGACAAATTAATCGTTAGGGATGGGAATAATTAGATTTAATAACGTTTTAAATTTCCCATCCCTAAAGCGACCATATCAGGTGGACGAGATAATTCAGATTCCATCATGATGAAGAAATAAACGTTACAATATAATCAATAAATCATCAACGCCCCGTGCTGTTACTTTTATTATTTAAACACTCGAGGGACAATCAAATCAAGCGCCTCGGAGATAAAGCAAATTTGATTAAGTATCGTTTCACATTTATGCCTAATGGCGGACATGATCATCGGACAAAAAAACGGGTGTGTACGGGCTATTAGTTTATCGCTGGTGTATATCGTTCCTCCTTGAGAAATATCTGAATAAACTGAATTCAAGTGTTTTTAATACATCTTTGTATGATTAAAAAAGTGAAAGCTAATATTATGATTGTATTTGCACAAACATATATTTTAACTTGAAGAGTATGCGCGCTCATAATGTTATTTCAAAATAACTACGTATGTTTTAATATACTTTGTTTCCTTTGGAAGTTTGTGACAGATGTATTAAATAACCAACAATCGGTAAAAAGCATTAACTTATTTTTCCAAGATTAAATGTCCTCAATAAGGTACAGGCAAAAACATGTTTATTGGAAACATGACAAATGAAAGGCAAAAAATCCAAATCAATATAAATTGAGTGCATTTAATGCCCGTTATAATTGTTGTTTTCTTGTTCTTCATAAATTATGTAATTATATAACTACTTGTCATGTAAATAAATTAAATTTCTCTTCACAAACAAACATACATATCATGACACCGTGTTCCCTGCGGGGTAGACAGAAAGAACAGATCTTCAAACTTTTCCATCCAAGCACACAAATTTTGCATCTTGCACATTCATACATTTCGTCATGAACATTAATGATTTATTCATACTTCTCACCATGCCTTTTTTCAAAATATGGTACACTTGACCCAGCCACGTTTTCCTCTATCTTTCTTGACACGCACACCGTGTACTTTTAATGTTTATATTAGCTTATTCATTATTTCATCGTTCATATCTTCAAGTGTCCAACATATCTTAAAACTCCTTTCTTCAACTTACGTAAAACATCCATTTTATCCATGCATTCATTCCTGATGTATTCATTCCGCCTTCTTTCATACATTGACATTTACATATGTTTCATATTTAAATATTAAAATTTTACTACATATAAAAAAATTTGTTATCCCACAAAATATATTTTTTCGATTTTTTTTTTAAAACTTAGCGTGCAGAAGAAAACTTCTAAGTTTTTTTCTGCACGCTAAGTTTTTTCATGTCTATCATAAGTCGAAGTTTTATTTTATTTGAAGTACTATATCAGTAGTTATTTTTGGGTTCTGCTTAAACATTTTTCATCATACTTTTCATATATAACTTTTTACATTTTATTCAGTTCATTCGATAATACTATTGTACATATTCGTTTTTTCATAAAACAAAAACCAATGGTTAGAAATGAGTCAGAATGTATTATCTACGAAGAAAAAGCAATTAAATTAACCTGATATTTGATATAGCGGTAAAATAATGATGTACTGACCGTGGATCAATTACTATGAAAAACCAATCATTAATAATAGAAAACGAAAAAAAATGTCCACCATCGTGGCCTACTTGGTAAGACACTTGTACTCCGACTCAAAGGTGGCGAGTTCGATTTCCGTTTGTAATTTTTTTTAAATAGTCAATACAGGCAATTTTCAATGCAGACAATTTTCAAATATTTTTGGATATTACTGTATGTAATAAAAGCGTAATACTATGGTTATAAAGAATGGACACTAATTGTTTGGCGCCAAAAAGTCTAAAATCATCTTTGATGACTTAATTTTAAGCACAAAGCATTTTAAGAGATTCGATATATGGACCAGTGATACCTTTGGGGAGAGTTTAAGATAAATCGAATTATTATTCTTATCCACATCAATATTCTCTTAAATGTTCTTATCGTCTGTATGCGGATGACCTGCAGATATATATTCTTATCCACATCAATATTCTCTTAAATGTTCTTATCGTCTGTATGCGGATGACCTGCAGATATATATTCTTATCCACATCAATATTCTCTTAAATTTTCTTATCGTCTGTATGCGGATGACCTGCAGATATATATTCTTATCCACATCAATATTCTCTTAAATGTTCTTATCGTCTGTATGCGGATGACCTGCAGATATATATTCTTATCCACATCAATATTCTCTTAAATGTTCTTATCGTCTGTATGCGGATGACCTGCAGATATATATTCTTATCCACATCAATATTCTCTTAAATTTTCTTATCGTCTGTATGCGGATGACCTGCAGATATATATCCACCTCAATATTCTCTTAAATGTTCTTATCGTCTGTATGCGGATGACCTGCAGATATATATTCTTATCCACATCAATATTCTCTTAAATGTTCTTATCGTCTGTATGCGGATGACCTACAGATATATATTCTTATCCACATCAATATTCTCTTAAATGTTCTTATCGTCTGTATGCGGATGACCTGCAGATATATATTCTTATCCACATCAATATTCTCTTAAATGTTCTTATCATCTGTATGCGGATTACCTGCAGATATATATTCATTTTGATCCAAATTTTTTTCACGCGGCTTTGAACAATTTAAATGCGGACCTTCAATCGATCTCGGAGTGGACTAGGGAGCATGGCTTACTCATAAATCCTAAGAAGTCTCAAGCGATCCTCATTGGCAGCCCTCAGCTTCTCGGTTAATTCAACGCTGACTTACTTCCTCCAATATTCTTGATGGCTCTATCATACCATTACATAAAACTGTTAAAAACCTAGGAGTGCTAATAGATAACACTCTCTCATGGCGAGATCAAATAAATGAGGTAAGCCGAAGGATCTTCTTCAGCCTTCATTCGCTTAAAGTGTTGCAAAGATTCCTTCCAACCAAAACCAAAATTTTACTCGTACAATCTCTGCTCTTTTCGATTCTGGATTATGTGGACGTATGTTACTTGGATGTTACAGAGGAACAGCTGGACAAATTACAGCGTCTTCAAAATGTGTGTCTAAGATTCATTTTCAACCTACGTAAGTACGATCATATAACTTCATACCAGAAGGCATTGAATTGGTTGAATGTTAGAAATAGACGCCAAATTCACATACTGTCTCTATTGTATAATATCCTTAACTGTCCCGCCATCCCCTCATATCTCGCCGAGAATTTTCAGCGTCTTTCCAATCACGGATTAGCGCTACGCTAAAACAGAGATTGTTTATTGGCCTTTACAGTTCAGCGCTCCTCTTTCTTTACGTCGTCCTTTACTGTCCATGCAGTGAGACTCTGGAATCAGTTACAAACCAATATAAGACTCGCTCCGTCCTTGGCATGCTTTAAGAAGCGACTGAAAAACCTCTTAATTTCTAGTCAGTAAAATAACGTGTTTCATTCCTGATTTTTCTTTTCCTTTCCTCTCCACCATCCCTTCCTTTCCTTTTGATTGATGAATTCTCACTTTATATGAAAAATAATGTTCGGGTGATTGTCCGTCTTTGTTGGGTTCGTGAACATGAGCTCACGTATATGTTTATGGATTTCGTGGGGATGGATAGTCATTTGAATGATTTATGTGACCACATAACTTGCTTCATTTACTTTTGTCTGGTTGGTTGGAAGAGATTGCCGCCTGGTAATAAGCCCACCAGATTGTATTTGCAGTAAAAGTGTTAAATAAATAAAACAATATTACGTTAAGACTTGTACTAATTGGCTACGTTCAGAGCATGCAGGAAACACGAGTTCAAAAACAATCTTGCTGGAAACTCAATATAAAGAAAAAGAGTTTGGAAACAACCTAAGAATCTGTCACGTGCTTTAGAGCAAAGTATTTATGGTCAAATTCTCACCATATGCCCGTATCGAGACTTGGCCTCCTAAATCTACTGCCAATATTGCATCTTTCCTCATCGTCCAGTGAATAGTTTTTGACGTTGTTGTCCCAATTGAAGTTGATGCACATACTATCTCTATTGTATAATATCATTAACTGTCCCGCCGCCTCCTCTTATCTCGTCAAAAATGTTCAGCGTCTTTGCGATCATGGTCTTGCGCTGCGATCAGACATAGATTGTTTATTGGATTTCCTGGTTCACCGCACTTCTTTTATTACGTCATCCTTTACTGTCCATGCAGTGAGACTCTGGAACCAGTTACAAATGTTAGACTCGCTCCGTCATTGGCATGCTTTAAGAAGCGACTGAAAAAAACTCTTAATTTCGAGTCAGTAATATAACGTGTTTCATTCCTGATCTTCCTTTCCTCTCCACCATCCTTTCATTATTCTTTAAGTGATGATATTTCACTTTTACTTTAATACATTTATGTCAATAAATTGCATAAATATGAATAATCTTCTGAATATTTTTTTCGACCATGTAACTTGCTTTATTATTTTTGTCTGGTTGATTGGAAAATATTGTCGCCACCAGATTGTGTTTACAATGAAGTGCTGAATAAATATGTAAACCCAATGTACCCCAATAATAATAATACAATACCCAATGTATCCAATGTAATGTATAACCAATATGTTTTCTGTGAATCTAATGTATTAATAATCCGCATTATGTGAATTCAATGTGTTAACATACTTATTTGTATGTCACTCAGTGTTGACGTTACATTCCTGGAAACTATCCTTGGGTCACTTATATTGTATCCTTGCAGTAGGAGTATATTTTATTTCAGAGATGCCTTACATGGTCTCAAACTGTCCATCCTTGTGACATATCTCGCCTAACTCAATCACCTCGCCTTCCACAATACCATAATGTTTATATTTCCAAATACAGCGTGTATTTCTCGGCATGTATGGATATTGTTATATGACACAATTTCTGGATAAACAGATATGCATTTATGATGCCTCTCATGAACTTCCAGTTCATGCTCTGAAATCCCTCACTTCATCAAGAGACGGATCATCGATCCAAACAGTACTAATTAGTCAAAATTTCAACCGTCAGTACCGCCACTTCTGTTTTGCTGAATATATTCAATGGAATAGTCTATCTATTGAGCTACACACTCATTATTACATTATTTTGTATAACACTTTCATTGTATACAGTACAACCTAGCTAGCTTATTGTTATGTGGCAATTTCTTCCAACCTACTAAAATGGTGTTAAACAATCCTCTAGTGAACACCATACTACAATCCTTATTTATAATACCTTGGTACCAACGGGAATCGAATGAGTTGAAAAATCTATGTCTAATAAACTAAGCCACTTGGGTCACCCCTGCATGTATAATTCCATAATCAGAATATACGCTACCTCAGTATTTACAATTGAGTATGGTTAAAGGAATTTTTATTGCACCATTTTGTACATGTATTGATTTTTTCTGTTATTTGATTACATTTTTACCAGCAATGACAAACATCAATGCAGAGAAAGAGCATCCGTAGATAGCTTACAACGGCGTCATCATATGATCTCCGTGGCCAAGTTAGTATGACAGGCAAGATGCCTGGTTATCTCATGCCTGATCAAATCAACTCAGTCATGGGGAGTATTTACATGACAAGTAATTTTATGTATACATATTGTATAAAAATTAAGACAAACAGAATAAATTATTTATTGTAGAACCTCACAATTCATATGGATTTGGGTGAATTGCGTTTCCATTGTCGTGTGTCCAGTAAACTAGGTATTTGACTGTATCTGACAGAGGACATGTAAACATGAAAGAATGAGATAATGCTTTTACCGATTGTAGGTTAATTATTAAATACTCCTGTCATAAATCATCATTATATTGATAAGTATGTACCACGTAAAGCTACCCTTGATGTACTTCACCATTTCAGAGAAATAAATATCCCATCTTACTATCTCTTTCATAATAGAGTATAATCTGGAAACTTTTAGAGAAATGTCAAAAATGTTTCTTTGCCCAAGAAGTCATCAAGACGCCCTTGGGAAGGCTAACCGTCGCTAAACCGTACCAAAAAATAAATAACCTCATTCATATATCTTATTCACATGGTTGTATTCTCAGTTTAATATCATTCAATTATATTTTTAACAATAATCTAATGTCCGCGCTATAAGCAGTAAAAAGTCAATTTATTTTAATGGAATAATACTTGTATCAATCTAGTTTAGGAAGCAAGAAAATAATTTTGCCATAAAATATTATATGGCTATTATTTTATAGGACCTCGATTATTTAACAGCCGTTTAATTATTTTATGGTCATTATCAATAACAATTATACTCGTACCTCCTATCTGCAATTCGGCAAAGCATTTCATTTTTATTTTTGATCGTTAAATGCAGGTTTTATAAACCTGCATGAAAAAAATTTCAAATAAATTGACATACTTAAAAGATGACTTATAGTGAAAATGAACTCTGCGGCTTAGTTGTTAGGGGTTTTAAGTTTAAGTTTTTAACATTTACTTATTTATTTACATGACTAATTATTATACTCGTATGTATACATAGTACTCGTAAATGAAAAAAAAAATAAGACAAATAAACAGGTTATTTAAAGTCAACACACACTCTATTCATATAAATCTGGGTTTGTGGCATTTCATTTGTCATGTCCTCAATAAACTAGGTATATTTACCTGTATCTTACTGAGGACTTATGAACATGAACTTTACACTTTTCGAAGAAAAACAATAAATATAGAAGTTTTATGAATTTATTTGTAGGTGCTAAAAATTGTTGTTTTATATCGTATTGTATTATTATACTTTTTTTTTGTAAACAGTACAATATGGCGGGTTTAATTATAATGTGGCAATATCTTCCATCTAACTGAACTTTTTTTATAAAACAGCTACCGACACGAATCGAACCCACTACACCCAGGTGGGAAGACAAACGTCTTACCAACTAGACTACAGAGGTCGTCAATATCGAAGATACCCTCCTCACCACACGCTTTATATTTGCACCACTCACTCACTCAAATGTCTACGTGGAGACCTCCAAAAGCTTCTCATTTCTCGCTCTCCCCTTTTCAATGAGTCACTTTGTAAAAAATTAAGAAATACTTATTAGGGTAAATGTTCAGTTTTCCACAGCAAACTTCTTTGCAGTCAAAACGCATTAGTCAAAGGCTTTCAGATTTTGAGGTATATTTGATTTGATTTAATTCGTATTTCTTCAGGTTTGTTTGATTTGAAGATTTTTGATAGTTTTCCAAATGCAGAGTACATCACATTTGGATCCGTTTGGATTTTTTATGTGTCCAAGTTTTCCAAACGTTAAACCAGATATTTCGGATTCAAAGGTTTTGTAACCTAAACTTCTTATTTTCGTGTCAAAGATACTAAACTACTCGTACTATACTTACGCCCAAAACTCTGCCACCTGAATGCCACTGAGCGTTCCTCCAACCTAGTATCCTCCATGAAACTGGGATCCTTGGGCACTTTAGCAAGTGTCGCAGAGACTGCTCCTCAACGCAAATATAGAGAGTCAACCCAGCACGTAACATTTCCATTTTGTATGTCCTTAGTTCTTCCAATTCCTGTACGCAACCTGTTAAGAGATTTTCAGGTTCTCCAAAGCAGTCGTAAGCCACGTGGAAATTTTTCTACGGAAAAAATCCCCCCCCTGGGGCACGATGTTCTACTCGTTCATCTTAGTAATAGAAGGTGGTTGTTCTAGAGGCTTAGTAGCCGTAATGAAGCTGAATTTCAACCCAGAGGTTGGGGACTCGCAGTTATGCAAAGGATGTCTGGAGTTATTCATTTGGGTGGATCTTTCAAAACAATGTCTCTCCTGATTTTTGGGGGAACAATCCTGATGAGAACACCTTATTTAGTGCTGTTGGTTTAATGCAACCCGTAATCAGACGGCATGCCCTATTAAAGACCACACCCACCTGATCAGCGTGACTCAAACTATTTCAAATAAGCACACCACTATGTTACCCTGTGAAACTGCAATATACGAGTACGTTCATGTCTGTGTTCCTAAATCTGAAGACTTGATTAATAGGGTCGAATACAATGTTGTCCGAATCAACAATTCAGATATGTTGAAGGATTATCATACGAATGAGTTATTAGGTTTTGTAAGTGACCATTCATTTATATCCCTTGGGAAGTAATATTTTTATTTAATGGTCGAGTAACGTTCGACATGAAAATGGTACCAGAATTTGGCTCCTTTTAAGTAAATATGCCATTTTCACCCTTCCCCACAGCTTTATATCATCAACATAAGTACAATGATGGTTCAAATTTTACATTGAATAAACTAATGCACTATTATTAAACAAATTGCGCGTCAATAACAAAATCCCGCGAAGTTTTGCTTCATTTTCAACTCCAGCTTTTATCTGTGCAAGCAAATAAATTTTAGAAATAATAAGACTTAATTATTTACATCATACATTGAAAGCATCATGCCGTTTCCGTGATGGGTAGTGGCAAAAGAGCGACATACATGATTCACTTTCTCCACATCCATACGGTTTTTCTCAGATTTTTTCATTTTTTTCTTTAAACATAATTTACTTGGTCCAATAATATACATTTTGGTCTTCATCACCTTTGTTTTCCTCTAACATTCACACTGTTAATACATTTCTTTTTTTTCATTATGACTTCTATGGTTTAGTTATAAAGTCTTCCATCCCGGAGATCTGAGATTCGATTCCGAAGTGAAACGATCGGAGCATAATCTTTTTTTTCACGAATATATATGACCTAAATTATAGGTATTCTTATACCCTCAAATACTAGGCGGAAAAATACTTGTGTCATTCGAGAGGAATAGCACAGCGCGGGGTTTGAACCGGCGACCTCGCACACGGAAGTCCAGCGCGTTTCCACGCGGCACCTCTGTAGTATATTACTCTTTTATAATATTATAAACAGTAGAACCTGACAGGCTTGTAACTATGTGACGGCCTTTTCAAACTAGCCACAAATATATCAAAGATGTCTTAATTCAAAATCAGTCTGATACATAAATCTGAGCATGAATCGCACCTGCAACTACTGAAGACAAGCAATTATTATCAACTTGACCACGGAGATCACCATGCTGTGATTATGTTGACAAAAAGGATGGCCATGGTTTGACAGTTAGCATGCACGGTAAGCAAGCGGGCGCCCCAGGTTCGACTTTTAAGCCATTTTATATCATAATTTATGTTTTTTCTGTAGCTTATATGCGGCTTATCACAAATTCTTATAGCACTATTAAGAGATTCAAAATAGCGCTGTGTAATAAAATTGGTTCAACAAAAGGCTGCAGCCGATTAAAACTACCAATTGTTTTGTAACTTTGATATCCTTGCTATCGGAGTTTTGGCTATAATCTGTCAAGACTTTGTGCTTACTGAAGTGCAATTATTGGCATAAAATAAACCAGTTTACGCACATATGTTTTTTATTCACAGAATGGCTGACAATCATAACCAATAACAAGGGATAACGCATCGTTGATAAAATATCAAAACTTCGCGATGCATTCGAAAACAACACCTTAAAAAATCGAAAATGTAAATCTTTTTTTTCACACCATGCGATCTAAAAGCCATTGAATATATTACATGTTGTCATATCTGAGGCAGCACCATTAATCCCGGCATCCGGCTGAGCCTCGGAGGGGGAGATCAAAGGAGCCGGGTGCGTAGGAATGGGTGTGATCGCTCTAGAGCCAACACTAATATTCTATGTTAGGAGTTACTTCTGGGTATGAAAGGAGCTTTGCAAAAACTTAATAAGTTTCAAAAATACTGTTATTAATTACACATTGCCACCAGTGATGTCGTTTTTTATATTGTGGCGCCATCTCCACGCTTGTGGACGGCTTCGTATTTTGTTGGTAACATATAATTTTGTACGATTGGACATGTATTTTTTTCTGTTTTTGTTGTAATTGTTAAAAATTTGTTTTTATATATTCTGTGCTTAAAGTGTTGAGCACTAACTATTGGCTATTTTATTTATATTATTTTTGTTATAAGGTACATTATACCGTTTATTCATATAAATAAATAAAATAAAAAAATCTCACTTAAGTTTACCAATCTTTTCAAATAACTCTCGTGCACATAATGCACACAAACACCATGTTGTTTCCCTGTCTGGATAGGTAGAGAGCGCCATCCTCCCCTATCGGAACACATATCTCTATAAATTTATTTTAAAACTTTATTGTATAACGATTTGGCAGGCTTATTACCAGGAGGCAATCCCAAGGAGGAGAAAATTACATGGTTTAAAAAAATAACAAATAATTTTATATTAGTTCAAAATGTATGAATAGTAAAAATAATGTAAATAAAAGTGAGACATCGTTAATCAAAAACAAACGGAAGATATGGTGAAAATGAAAGAAAAATTGGAAATGTTATCTTTCACTTCTTCTACATCCATACACCTTTTCAAACACTCCTACGATTTCTCTAACTTTATTAAGCAGCTTGCGATTCAGATAATTATTTTCTGCAGTATCGTGCATAAAAATAAATACTCCGTCAATTTATAATATATAAGAAATGAGTTTTCAAAATTCTTGCAATAGGCGCTTCAATTTCTCTGGCGTAATTTCAACCGCTATATTCATGATTTATTTATTTATTTTGGCTAAAACAGGCAAGATCCAATTAATTCCGAGAATATAAAATATATCTTTTTAACAGGATATTAATAATACTCATATAGGTATAAACACTTGCAAAAAACAAAATGAAGTGGATTTTAATATACTGTAAAAAATTCTGAAATCAAACTATTTGATATTCTATAAATTTAAATCTTGATAATGTCAGAAACAACATCAGTGGAGAAATCACAATAAGAAAGAATGAGATATCAGACCTCTTAATAATCGGTAGTCAAACAATCGACTGACAGAAAGTATAGTATAAGACTACAATCCAAAGTAAAGACATCATAAGAAATGGCATAGCAATAAGATAATTTTAAAGTATTTTAGGGATATAATTGGAGGGGACAATGAAACACTACACATAACTGCGATGGATAGTTTCAAATCAATAATATTTTTCGCGTTTTTTTTGTATTTATTATAACCTGTCGGGTTTATTACTTTATGGTAATATTTTGCTATCAACCAGAAATATGTTTAAGAAGATTTAAGTAAAAACCAGACTGGAATCCATTTTAAAATAAATTGGGTTCTAACAGGGATTCGACCGTAACCCGGTGTGAAAGATATGCGTCTTACATAAACCACAAAGATCATCTACCATCTACCATCTAGATAAAATAATAAATATCCATCAATATTTAAGAGGTATTATACTAAAACGCAGAATAGATCTTTGGTAACGGAATGTAAAGTAAAATAATCTATATAAGATTTAAGACATTATTGATTCCATGGGTGAGTTAAGTCACCAAATATTGCATCGTCATGAGAAGATTGACAGAGAATAATAATAATAGAACAATTTATATAGCGCCGTTTTGAGTGCAGACTCTTCTCAACGCTTAGGATTCGAAACCACTATTATTGACAGATACAAAAATTATACGAAAAAATATCTTTTCGCGTTACCCCTTGCGTTCATGGCTCTTAAAATTCACAAACGTGAATATTCCATGAAAATTTTCATATATTAACTATAACGTGGTCCGTGACTTTCTGTCCGTGATTACTATTACTTTCGGTTCCAGAGAACTTGTATCTTACGTGTATGTGGCATTCACAAAAGCGTTTCTTTGTTGAAAGTCTGTTCAATATGAATACGTTTTTTCATAATTTTTTTGATAATCAAACTGTTACTCTTTCAATTAAATTATTTCATTGTAATTTATCTAGTCAAATACTGTTTGTTCCACTTTAAATAACAATATAACCCTACTGGTTTCAAGGGTTTCCCTTCATCATCAAGGGAGCACAAATAAGACAGTTTGTGCTCCCCTGATGTCAAACAAGCCTTGTTTGTGCCCCGCTGATGATGGGGTGGAAACCTTAAAGCCGGTAGGGTTGTACCGCTATATAAAGTGGAATAAACAGTGTTTGACTAAATAAATTACTATACGTTAAACATTCACGGTGCTAATGCCTAAACTATAAATAATATATGAATGATTCCAGTTTTAAACTGCAAACCTTTTCATTACTTTCTGGTTCAAAATGATTTGACCACGTCTATATTTCACAAAAGTGTATCATTTTTGAAAGGCAATAAAATAATATACATAATTTAAGTATTTAATTAAAGTTGAAATTTTATTGCTCTCAATAAGTTTCAGTTGGAATCTAACAAGCTTTCCATTTATTTCTTTTTCGCGACAACATAAACATAACATATGAGTATTTCACAAAAGTACGAGTATATCTTTGTTGAAAGGCAGTAAAATATTGACACGTAATTTGAGCATTCATCTAAGAAATAAGCACATGCGGCTATAATTCTCATCAGCGTCTGTCGTGTTGTAATTTTATCGCTTCTTGTGTTTTATGGATTATGAAATTTGCTCCACACTTAATTGTGAAATAGTGTTTCCCGGAGCCAAACACTATCACAAGAACTCTTGTTGATTTATAAAAATCGTTACCTTTTATAAGTTAACTATCTAGCCCCGGGGCCGCTTGTGCTCCAAAAAGGGTAATTATTATTTATATTTGAGAAGATTTCGTTATTGAGTTATTTTTCATGTTAGTTATATATACTATTTCAGGGTTAGAATTATTGTAGCGATGTTTTTATATGTTAGCTGATTTACTGATAAGAAATTAAATGGATCAGTTATTGGAAGTATATTTACATAATTCATTCATTACCGGAGGTCAGGTAAGTTATTTTGTTCAAAAGAGTTAGACATGATTTTTCACATAATATTTGTTATAATTATACATGAAGAAATATCTGAAGTTTTTTTTATCGATATATGATAAGCGCAAAATTATAAAATTAACCATGAGTCTAAGAATGTATACGTTAAGATAAAATTAACCATGAGTCTAAGAATGTATACTTTATAATAAAATTAACCATGAGTCTAAGAATGTATACGTCATGATAAAATTAACCATGAGTCTAAGAATGTATACTTTATAATAAAATTAACCATGAGTCTAAGAATGTATACGTCATGATAAAATTAACCATGAGTCTAAGAATGTATACGTTATGGTAAAATACTGGAATATTTATTCAACTTTGTAATTGGGCCTTATCCAGTAGTGTAGCTTATTTTTTTATAAAATTTAGAAATAGAATAGTATACAAATCACTAAAATATTTAAAAAAAAACTTGAAATTATTATATCCTAATATTAGAATATTTATAAAACTTGAAAATAGTTCATTTATGATAAATTAATATGAACTGACAATATTTATTTAAATTTAAAATGAATAAAAGACATCCAAGTTTTTAATTATTTTTTTTAATTTTATTTTTTTATTTATCATTCCTGATATGAACAAGTCCGATATTCATATGCTTATAATTATTCGAAATACTATAAAAAAATATTTTTTAATTATTTGATAAAGTAAGGAATATTTGATAGAGTAAACGTAATGTGTAAGTTAGTTGTAATAAGACATGATCTGATAAATAATAAAGGTTAGAGATGGGTTTTTCAGGTTTAATAAAATTAATCTTGAGATGGTTTGCTGACATTGAGAGCAGGAGTTACGTGAATGGAGTGCGAGGAAGAAGTAAAGCGATCGGAATAAGATTATTTAAATGTGAGAAAGGTAAGGCATGTGAGAAACATGAGAGTATGTATGACTAGGTGTATGGATGTGGATAAGGCAAGAGCTATGTGCATGGATTATTGTCCTTTCTATCATTCCCAAAGTATGAATGTATATTCAAGTAGAAAATAACATAAAAGATATATTTTAAGGCTAAAAGAGAAAAAAAATGAAAAGAACGGTAATGAAAAACAATAATAAAACAAGGCGAGATAAGACGGAACATTTTCCAGTGATTTACTTTTGGTTATGTCAAAATATTTTATGGATATTTTCATATTTTTTCTCTCCGCGTCTAAAAGTGTGGTTATGCTGATGTAAACAAACACAATTTGTAAAAAATAATCTCCCTTTGAGTTTGTTTCTTTTGCCATTTAAGCCTCATGTGTAAAAAAAAATATGTGTTTCAAAAGTATTTAGAAAACTTGTTAGCTACTGGAGATGCCTAGAATAATGATAAAACAAGGGTGGAAATACGGAAATATAAAGTGGTTAATTGAACGATTCTCACCGATATTATATCTGCGTGATATCCTGCAAAAACCGGATCAAAATCGGATGTTATTTAGTTCATCCATTGATTAATGCCCCAAGATTCACGATAAAATTAAAATTTACAAGAATATTCTCGAATGGAAACAAATTAAGTAATTTAAATTGTGATTGAAATGAGATTTTTTTATCCAGGTCGTATAATTCTTAGGAACAAAGAAGTGATGAAATTATCGTTTCGTATTTAAAGATATTGTGAATCGAATGAAATATTGCTTGCTTATCAGAGATACTTGTCAGTTTGGACCTTTCTCCTGTAATATATTACATATTATAAAATTAAAAGTACGAGTAAATTGTATTATTGTATTACAATTTCATTGTTGACAGTACAACTTGGTGATGGGCTTGTTGTCACGTGGCACGTATTACAACCAACCAGAAATATGTTAAAGAGGTCTTAAGGGAAAATCAGACTGGAAAACTTTTTATGAAAAAATGGGAGTTGAATCTGCAACCTCCAGGTCTTACCAACTAGGCCATGGAGGTCACCTGGGGTACATGCCAAGTATTTAATAAGAATGACAATTGTTTTTAAGGAGTAGGAATATACGAACTAAATTAGATTTTATAAATATATTATATAATCTACGCAAAGCTTAACAAAATTTTAATCATTATTTATCAAATGTTTCAGTTTTAACGTTGGAGACCTCCATATTAAATATTCAATAATAATTTATTTTTTCATTACATTATTTATACTTATAACTTTTTTGACGTATGAATTTTTTTAACTAAGCTTTCCTTGAAAATGTTATTTGTCCTTGAAATAAAGATAGACAAATTTACGATAAATAATTAATTTATAATCTTGTGTACAAATCTACAGGTTAGAAAACAATAAATTAAGAAAGATTAGAGATACATTAATCCATAAGCAAAAATAAAACGCCAAAAAATAACCTGATAATGCAAAAGAAAAGCCCCTTGCAATTTGAATCAATAGACCACACAAACTTCCAATGATACATGACACCAGTTTGACCTAATTATTGCTCTCGTAACAGCCCGGGTTCATTCCAACTGAAAAGTCTTAAGATAGGAGGTAGAAACCCGTGTTCCGTGGTTCAATATACTTAGGGGAATAACAAAGTAAATTATTTTTGAACATTTTAATTATACCTGTAATTAATTAAGTTGTTTTACTCTTACCAAGTAAGATTTTAAAAAAGTTTTCACTCTAAGAAATGTTACCGGGACATTTCCCAGGAAAATAGCAACGTGATGATTTTTTTAAATATGGAGAAAAAAATCAGATTATTTCATTAAAAGATGAAGTCGTTTAAATCTCATTTGTAAAGATAAAAATCGTGATATTATCACTATCCAATTGATAAAACAGAATATTATGTTGGAGTTATAACAGCGTAATGAGGTTTTTTAATATATATTATGCTCTACACATCGCCATTCCTCAGGAAGATAGAAGCGTGATGACATTATTGATCTGCAAATTGCGTATAAAGCCAGCTTATTCCATTAACAAATTAAGTCGTTCGACACTTACTTGACAATATAAAAACGTGACGTTTTCACAATCCAAGACATTATATAATATTTACCAGAACATTATACATATAGTAGGGGTATAGGACAGTTTGAGATTTTTTAATGTATGCTTTGCACATTACGTAACAACATTCAAACCACATAAATAACAAATAATGTCGTTCAGCTCTCACCTAGTAATATGATCAAATAAATGAGGTAAGCCGAAGGATCTTCTTCAGCCTTCATTCCCTTAAAGTGTTGTAAAGATTCCTACCTACTAAAACCAAAATTTTACTTGTACAATCTCTGCTCTTTCCAATTCTGGATTATGCGGACGTCTGATACTTGGATGTTACAGAGGAACAGCTGGACAAATTACAACGTCTTCAAAATGTGTGTCTAAGATTCATTTTCAACCTACGTAAGTACGATTATATAACTTCAAACTAGAAGGCATTGAACTAGTTGAATGTAAGAAATAGACGCCAGTTTCACATAAGGTCTATTGTATAACTTCCTTAACTGTCCCGCCGCCCCCTCTTATCTCGCCGAAAATTTTCAGCGTCTTTCCAATCATGGATTAGCGCTACGCTCAAACAGAGATTGTCTATTGGCCTTTCCAGTTCACCGCTCCTCTTTCTTTACGTCATCATTTACTGTTCATGCAGTGAGACTCTGGAATCAGTTACAAACCAATATACTCTCTCCGTCTTAGGCATGCTTTAAGAAGCGACTGAAAAAACTCTTAATTTCTAGTCAGTAAAATAACGTGTTTCATTCCTGATTTTTATTTTCCTTTCCTCTCCACCATCCCTTCCTTTCCTTTTGATTGATGGTATCTCCCTTTATATGAAAAAGAATGTTCAGGTGATTGTCCGTCTTTGTGGGGTTCGTGGGCATATGCTCACGTATGTGTTTATGGATTTCGTGGGGATGGATAGTCATTTGAATGACTTATGCGACCACGTAACTTACTTCTTTTACTTTTGTCTGGTTGGTTGAAAGAGATTGCCCCCTGGCAATAAGCCCGCTAGATTGTATTTGCAATAAAAGTGTTAAATAAATAAATAAATGAAGAAAAAATTTTCCCTCTCAAGATTGGGATATTTCTAAGTAAGATAGTCAGATTATAATAATATAATTATATCGCGTAAAAAAAGTCAGATTATTCCATTAACAAATGAAGTCGTCTAACTCTCACTTGATAAGATAAAAACGTGATGTTTTCACCATCCAGGAGATATCACAGGGACATATCTCTGGAGATAGGGGCGTGATGAGATGGACCGCGTGGTGCGAGGCGGATTCAGGTGCGCGGCGCGCGTCATGTGCCATATGATTTATGTAATCTCAGTCGCGCGGCGTGCACAAATTATTGTTGTGGGTATGGGCTGGGCTGACGCTATAAATCCAAAGAAAGGCAAGGAGGATAGAGAGCTCACGGCTGGCGGACTGGCCATTGTGTTGGCTGCGGCCAGTGGCATTTATCTATGAACTTAAGACTGCTCGCTTTATGTGGTGCTTCTAGTAAACTTAAAATAAAATAATTTTGAAATGCCTGAAGTATTTGATTGTGCTGTACAGAGAGTTATTCAGTTTTAAAATTTGTCTAAACGAGTCACCTAAAATAATAATAATGTTTTTTCTATCATTTTTATCCTGTAAGATGGTAGGGTGGGTAGCAGTAACACATATAGAAGCATAATAAATGCTGTAGAAATGCACGCATTTACGTTGATGAGATGGTAGTGTTGGCGGAGAATAAGTATGAATTACATTATATGACAGATGCGAAAATTAATTTTATGACAGACGCGAGCCTGATAAGTAAATTATATGACAGATGCAAAAAGAACAATCTGAGAATGAATATGGTGAAAACCAAATCGTGGTGATAGAAAAGCGTGAAAGGAAAAATAAATACGATATATCGAAAATGTAAGATTAAAGCAAGTTGAGGAATTCTGCTATTAAGTTCGAGTCACAAAGGATATCGAACAGCGTGTAGCGATAGGAAAAAATCAATGGGACACTAAGACACATGTATTTGAACCGGGTGGCATAAAAAATTGTTAAGACGATAGTCCGTAACAGTATTTTAGTACCAACTTTGAATTATGGGAGTAAAACATGGATGTGGAAAAATACTGATACAATCCAAAAAAATGTTGTGGAAATGCGTGCACTGAGAATGTGACATGAATTGACAATTTAGGACAGAATACGGAATGAGGTTGTAAAACTTGCAGAAAACATTGAAAATTTTTGTTTTTTAAATGGCTATTTACTTTTTTATACTTATGTTTAGTACTTTTCGGCATATCTGAAATTGGTGATTCGGACATATAGAAGAGCGTATCTGGAAGACAATATTATCTTCGTTTCCAGTAAACGAGCCTTCGGGCTTAGAAGCAATGGAGTAGGCACAGTACTCGAGGATTGTCATGGTACCTTCATGTTGGTAACACTAATATGCAGAATACATACTCGGCGCGTACGACTTGTGTTACCAGGTCAAATTTTCTCGATTTACAAAAATAATCTATATAAATAGTAGAGAAGGTACAAGAAGTTTCAAAATTCTTAGAAAAACGTGATATTATGTTACCAAATCAATCAAATTCTGAAAAAGCCAATAGAGAAAAGCATATATTATAGGAGAGTATGCAAGACGAAATGTATGATTCACTCTATCCACCTCAATAAGAGTATGATAATGATGATAAGGAACACTTTTACCACACTGAGATTTGTTTTTAGTTACCACCGAGAATCAAATGCGATACTCCCTGGTGGGTTTAATGTAGTACCAACGAAGCCACGGAGGTTGTCAAAAAACCATTTAGTTTTTTTCTTTTTCTTAGATAGTTTGGTACAGCGCTGTTGCTGACTATTACCATCATCTTAAGAACGCTTCCTAACTAGCTCAAACTATTAATTTATAGAAAATATATAGAGGACAAGTTATTTTTCAAGTTTACCGAAAACTTCGCCCATTCAAAGATTTACCTAAGAGGATGACGGAGGACTGTTCTATAGAAGAGATCGCGTTATCGACGATGTTCTTTCGAAATATTTGTGTTTGCCAACTCCACTAGAAATCTAAAGAGTCAAAATATTCATAGCGTTCGACCTCAACCTAAGACGTGATTCGTTATTTTTTAAGAAAACAGTGTTCTGTCAAGTATACCGAAAGTATACTATATATTAGTTTTTAAGAAAAAAGGTGTTTAGTCGAGTATACCACGGCAACAAGTCCCACAGCCTCCTCTTCCATAATCGCCTCAGGAGAGTGATCTTGTTATCTTCCCCATCTCTCCACAGTGGAATATAATCATCTGATTAGCCGCGTATTGTAATCAAGAGAATGGAATCATTACTCAGGCCGTACGCGGCCCATTGGGAAACAATTAGCAATTGGAAAACTTTAAAGCCGTTTCCGTTACCAGCCTTGGGTTTCTGGAAATTGGAGATTATTATGCATGCGTCATCTCTGAACGGAACAACCAGGAAACAATCTTTTAAAGTGGTAAGGTAAGGTAAAACTTTACTAAGATAATTAAATCAATAATGGTAGTAATGGCATGTACGAGTAAAGAAATGTATCTTGTTTCAACAATCAAGAAAATGTTTAGAAATTTTGTAAAAAAAAATAAAAGTTCTCACGTCTAGGTTTTTTTTCCATAGACATGTAGTTGTTCCTCCTCTACCCAAACTATATCTGTGACAACCTTTGTTGCCTAGATGGTAAGACGCTTTTCTTCAAATTCGAGGGTTGCCTTACCGTTGTTATCATGTTTTAAAGGTTTTCAGTCTGGTTTTTCATTTTGGTATCTTTAATAACTTTCTGGTTTAGTGGAAAAAATTGCCACATAGTAATATCCACCAGGTTGTACTGCATACAACGAAATTATGGAATACAATACAATTCAGTCCTATCATATTAGTTAGGAAAACTTGAACCGACCGCAATACGGGGTCCTCTTTTAACAAAAAATAATGTTTACTCCGTATGTTAAATTTATTAATTACGAGGAGTGTCAAAATTTATCGTAATATATTTATTCTCATATAGATTAATAAAGTGTGGGTGTTATCAGTAAAATAAATGTTTAAAAGAAGTTACATTTATTTTACAATACAAAAACGTATGAAAGAAATAAAACAATGGAAAACAATAAATGGACAAATTATTGGGTGTTAACATAAGTTGTGTCCGTTTTTTTCCAATTTAAAAATGAGCACCAAAAGTAAAACAAAATGGTAAATGTTATACGTCATTCGAAAGAAAATTTTCTGTTCTACAAGAAATTGTGTTTGCTTTTACGTTGCATATATTATTTTATTTGATTACAAGCCTTCAAAATGGAATGTCAAGTAGACGAAAGTGAGCATTTTCGACACCTCCTTCTGTTCGCGTTCAATCGATGGAATAAAACTGTCAAAGCTGCTCACGATATTTGCTAAGTGTACGGTGAAGATGCTATGATTGAACAGACAGCTCGTCGATCGTTTTTGCGTTTCAAAGACGGTAATTTCGGCCTGAAAGACAAGGAACGTTCCGGATGACCAGTGGACTTCGATGAGGACCGCTTAAACTATATTATTTATGAAGATCCCCTTCAAACCACCGTAGAATTGGCTGAGCAGACGAATTTTAGTCACATGACTGTATACCGCCATCTTAAATCAATGGGAAAAGTCCAGAAGTTCAGCGCTTGGGTTCCACATGTTTTGAGTAAAAACAACAAAAATCAACGTTCGACAATTTCTGCTGGTTTGCTCGCGCGTCATAGAGCTACGCATGGCCACAAGCAAAGGTTCCTATACCGCATCATTACTGGTGGTGAAAAATGGTTTGAAAATGATGATGAAGAAAAAAGTGGGGATGAAAAATGTTTGAAGGGGATCTTCATGAATAATATGGTTTAAGCGGTCTTCATCGAAGTCCACTGGTCGTCCGGAACGTTCCATGCCTTTCAGATCGAAATTACCGTCATTGAAACGCAAAAACCATCGACGAGCTGTACTTTCATTCATAGAATCTTCACCGTACACTTCGCAAATATCGCGAGCAGCTTTGGCAGCTTTATTCCCTTGATTGAACGCGAATAGAAGGAGGTGTCAAAAATTTCGTCTACTTGATATTCCATTTTGAAGGCTTGTAATCAAATAAAATAATATATGTAACGTAAAAGCAAACACATTATTTTGTAGAGCAGAAAATTTTCTTTCGAATGACGTATAACATTTACCATTTTGTTTTACTTTTGGTGCTCATTTTTAAATTGAAAAAAAAAGGATACAACTTATGTTAACACCTAAAAAAAGACAAATTTCAAGTGGTTTTAAATAGGGTTGATTCACTTACGGAAGTCAGATCAATTCGAGAAACTGGAGGCTGTTAAAGTTTGGATCACAGATGCAACGGGCCAGGAGGTGAACATATATTCAGCTTAAGCGGCGTGGTGGATAGGATAACTACATATTGGGGTCAGCTTTATTCCCTGTCGTCAGCTCTTGATTTTTCAGCATCATGATAGTGAGCTCTATGATGGAAAGGTTGGTCACCCAGTATGCCAGAGAGATCAGAAGGAAATTTAACATTATGAAGCTGTGTCATAGATAGCGAAAAACTTCCGTCTGTGAAGCAGGTCCCCGATGAACAAGGTTTCTCTATTCTCCCCCAGTATCGGGAAATATCCATAAACAAAATTAGACTTATTACCGTTGCTTTTTTTGGTTTAATTTACAAGAAGGGTGGCCCATAAGTCGCGCTAACGGTCCTTTTCAAGGCATTGTTTTGGATCATATTGCTTCAATTTTTGCACCGACTGAATTTAAAAGAGTTTAAAATCGCTTCTTAAGGTTTGTTGGAGTGTCGTTCAAACATTCGGACAGAAGCTTAACGTCGTCTGGTTGAAGTTTCTTGATCATCAGTGGCACTTTCTTATACCATTTGAATATTCTCATTAGTGCGGGTAGTACGCGATCTTCCAGCTCGAGGCCAATTAACAACTGATCCCAGGTATCAAAAACGTGCAATTAATTTCCATTGATTTTGAAGGTCAATTTCTATCAGTAAAATGACATCGGTATGCGTGTTGTATTCTAAAACTTCACTTTTGATTTGCGAAATAAATGTCAACCACTCACGTTAATTTATTTATTATTAAATTCTCCACCATAACATTTCAGATTCCTTCTTAAATTATTTTATGAAAAACGTTAAAAAAAATTAAAAAACATTGTGAATGTTTGAAACAGGAGCGCGACTGACGAACCACTCTGTATTTCTATCAGGCATTCATTTCTGATGTTCTCAAATGATACACGACTATAATTCTTCGATAGACGTATCTCTACAGCGTTTATTTTGATATTATTCTTCCTATTCCATTCCACGTTTCTCTTCTAAACAGTACCTGAATATCTCCAACCTTCTGTAGACATATTTAGCGATTGACTTTTAAAATTTTAAATATTGTCTAAGATTATATTCCTTTTATGTTCTAAAAAATGTTAGACACATTTAATACGATTCACGTATTATGTAATTTATTATCACATTTAAACAGAATTCATATAATAGTTTATTGTTTTTAAATAAAATGAAACGAAATAGATTAATTTCCATTGTGGTTAACACTTGTGTAACACACTCGAGAATCCATTTAAGAGAGATCAAGAATGTTCAGGGTAGATTGATCAGAGGTCCCCAGCCTGTCCAGTCCTTGTAACACCAGCCATTGAGATTGATATCTCTTGTCCAGCATTGTCATTACTCGCTACCATTTACACTTCATGTGGAATGCAAAAAGCGGAGCTTTTGCAAGGCATAAGGCCGCCTGAGTGCGAAAAAAGTAATTTATACAATGCAGTCGTCGTCTGTTTTGTTTAGAAATTTCTTTCAACCACAGAGAAGGGTGTTAATTGGTCTAAATGCAAAAAAAATTACCCGATTTACTTTTTTTAAGGTTGCCAAAGGGAATCGAACCTTTAATCTCCGTGTATGAGACAAACATTCTACAAGTAGATTTATTATAAAAATTTGATAATAAACACATTTCACCTAAACTTTTAAGAATACCCTCCAAGAATTAACTTTTAATAACGTCCTCAGATTCTCAAACTTGATTTAAATTTTAAAATCTCCTCTCTGTCCTCACAACTAATCTTCATTTTTATTAAACAAGTTTTTGTTATGTAGAACTTCACTTAGAACTATCTTAATTAATTGACCGGCTTACTTTGCATTTGAAAAGTTAAACGATTATTTAATTTAGCAAAACAGACGTATCGTTTTCTATAAATTTGTTTTGTGAAATTTATTCGCGTTTTTTAAAAAACTTATCAATTTCAAGCTTTCCCTTTAAGATCAATCAATTGCAATCTTTTTTAACGGACGTTTCATCGATACACAAAAAAAAAGTTAAAAGTTTACATTTTATTAAGTGAACAATTATTAACCTGAAAATTTTATAAATATGATCCAGTGTTTTAACCCAACTCTGAAAACTGTGTTTTTCAGAAATAAGGTCTGGTAAAACAAAAATTAAGTATAGTATGTTTAAGATGTTTTTCTGTTAAATGAAAAAAAAAGTAATTTCGAACTTGATAAATTTTACTCACTTCCAAAATGACGATTTCTTTCAATGTCCGGCTTTTAGTTAGTATAATTTTTATATAGGCTCTTCGATTGTCTCTTTTCCTTCTTTACTTTAGAACGAAGTCGCGAATACTGTATTTGCGTAAATATTATATAATATTTTCTATGTTTGTTTTTTCCTTTCGATTTATGTCTTCATGTATTTCAATATGCTACTGATGTATGTATTATATATGTGAATGTGTGTTAGTTTTGCTGATGTGCATATGTGGGTGTCTATGTATTTTGTGTGTTTATGTCGAAAAACATATCTGTGCGTATGAATATATTTTAGCATTTGATTGATAAATAGTTTTTTTTTAAGTATTATATCCTTAATAAATATCTTTGAATGTCTGGAGTGGTATTTGAACAAATGTTCATAAGCTCTGTTTTATCTGTACTTTTTTAATATTGTGAAGGGGGGGGGGGTTAAATAATCCCTTTGATACCTCCGGTTGGATATCTTTTATTTACCTTAGGGTGATACCTGATCGGGAAGGTCGTACAAGAAATTCCTAGAACTTTTGTTAGCTTATGATTTACCTTGTTTCTGATATGAATAATTTAAATTGATCAGATTTACATTGTGTAACCGGATAAATCCTTGTAATGTGGAAAATATAAAAAAATTGCGCATACTTGATGAGAATGAACTTAAAGCATTATTTGGAAAACGGCTTTTCTGCTGAGATAATCCGAGATAGAGTTCGTAACTTTAAAATAAGAAGAGTCTGTGACACAAGATGTGTGATAGGCAAAGGGAAAGATATTGGCACCAACATGGCACGAAATTTTACAAATAACATACATACATAATTTATGAAAAATCGCAGGTTATATAAAATAGACACAACTTATTTGGATCTGGGTTTGCTCCCTTTTATTTGTCATGTCCCTACTAAATTAGATTTTTAACTGTATCTTATCTTGTATTGCTATCCATAGCATCAATACTGTCAATGAACTATCAGACAGATTACCGAAAACATTCGAAAACAGCCAGCTGTCTTAGTTTCAAGAATAGTGCAGGAAAAATTTAATGGAGACTAATAATATTTATAACAATTTTTGTAGTCAAAACAAATTTGCTATATTGGCCACCTGTGTACCCAGCCCACCTTGCACGTATGGGTGTACCTGACCTGGCAAAGTAACAATTTACCTTTCTTATCTATGATAATGCTTCTCATATAGCTTCGGACTTAGGCTACCGACTTGACGCTGGCCATGTTTATTTATGCAAATCCAGATTGATAACATTTATTGGTGTGCCACAAACAGTTTCGGTTATTTAAGTGGAGTTTTTGAGACAGAAAACAAAGATATTGTAAGTCGTGTCAAAGTTAATGATAAAATGGTTTTCTAACACGATATTTTTTAATTCAAATAGCCATTTATCACGATACTTTTAACTCTCCTTCAACATATTTTATTGCATCAAACACACCATTTGATGCCTTATCTAAATGTGAAATAATGCATTACTTTAACCAGTATTTCTTACTCTAATGATCATCATCATCATCACAATCCCACCATGTATCTAACATATTGGTGTAATCAGAAATAACAGATCTCCACTTCACTCGACCCTTAAATACGTCTTTCTCTACGGCGAAGCTTATCAAGCATACTTTCCATTATAAAAGCTTTTCACTTTCCTTACTTTGAAAATTTTACTTATTTGGTCGAGCTATGTTTGTTTAGGTCTCCTTAAACTTCCTTTATCGACTTTACTACTTGTATAAATGATTTTTATAAATTTTTCAATATTCATTATTTCTACTAACCAACCAATCTCAATACCTCTTTCTACATCTTTAGCACTTCTGCATCTTCTTTCATTCCACATTTTTTCCTAATGTACTCATTCCTTATACTGTTATACATTGTATTCTACATAATCGATGATGCGCTCTTATTTCAAAAGCAGTTATCTAATTTTCATCACTCTCTAAAATGTTATGTTTCTGAATTGATGAGGTGTATAGTATAGATGCATAGAGGGCTTGCAAGAGGAACGACTTGTAGCAAAGGTTTATGTGGGCTCTTTATTGTGGTGTTTTTTTTATAATCATGGTCTCTCTGTAGTGATGAAGTGTGAAGGGTTTGATTCGCGTGATGTATTTATATGTAATTGAGTGTCACTGTTTGTCAGGTTGATGAGAATGAGCAACAGGGTTTTATATAATCAAAAATCGGCAAGAAGTATAGATTTTTTTTCATGCTATATGCCCTCAGTGAGATACAGGCAAAAGCCTAGTTTACTGGGGACACAACAAATGAATGGCAACAAACCCAGATCCATTAAAATTGTGTGTCCAAATTAAATTACCTGTTGTTTTTTCGCAAATTATGTATATTTCTTTTCATGTATAAAATATTTTTTTAAAAATTAAATAAAAATTATATCGTCGTTCATTCTCTCCACACGTCCAAACCATCTTAAAGCTATTTTTTTCATCTTAATTAAAACATCAATTGTATCCATAGATTCATTTCTGATGTCTTCACAGCATTCATTTTACTTTATTCTTCTTCCAAGTTCACGTTTCACTTCCATACGTCACGGTAAACGTCATACGCTTAACTTTAAGTCTATAATGCAACAAATATCCTTTTTCTTTTTATCAAGCATTTCTCAGGTACGTTCCGTAATGTAAAAAAAACTTATCCATGCATCTTCGACTAACAACAAGACAAGAACCTTACACATCCCATAATTAACATAAGATTCAGTCATTTCCTCAACTCTCTGAATAAAAATCATTACATATAGTTTACCTACCACACTCAGTAAACCGATGGATCTGTAGTTATTGTTCTCCATTCAAGAACCCTTGCCCTGATACAATGGTGCAACGGTTGCCTTCTTCCAGTCAGAAAAAGTGTTTTCGGAGTTTCAACAATTATTAAAAAAACACCTAAATTTATTCAATTAATCCATCTCCTCATTATGCAACACACTCAGGGGTTGTACTATCATAGCATTCAGCCTTCCTCTTTTTCATATCCTTGGCTACCGCTTTAACCTCTTTAATAGCAATTTCATACATATCAACCATCTAATTAATTAATAAATCCACTCTCATAGCTTGGATATTATTATATTCACTCATCGTACTTTCATGCACTTCCTCGAAGTATTCCTTCCACCGTTTCTTCATACTTCCTATATTTGTAATTGTTGGTCCATTTTTGTCATTTTCTCCTCTCATTCCTCCAGCTTTCGAATTTTCAAAAATTGTTCTTTCTCAGTCTACTCGTACTTTTCAAATTCAGACTATTTTTCGATCTTGCTTCTGAAAACTCTCCCATCAGGTCCTGCGCCGAACATGTAAACCCGACGTCCGAATAAGTTATCATATGTTGTAAGTTCTATATAGATTATAATAGGCCCACAATCACATTCAATGCTATTTTTGTTAAAAAAATATCCCATGTTAATTTTTTTCTAGTTATCTCAAATCGCAGCTTATTCAAGGCTTTCCAAGTATGCCAAAGAAGTTCGTTTGATGCTGTATTTTCCGAAAGCTCTTTTCCGAAATATTTACCTATTTTCCGAAAGTCGTCAAATGTTTTTTCTTTCGACTTCAGAGAACCTGCTTTATTCAGAGGAATCATCAGTTGTTATGCCCTCTTTATGACACTATTCCTCAACTTCAATCTTAATATTACCGGTTGATGACGATACAAGATGTGTCTCATTGTTATTTATGTTTTTTGTGAATTTTGGACAATATTATTAAAAATTTGGAACGTATTTTTTGCCACTATTTTATTTTGGTTGAAAGTGAATGCCACCAGGCAAAAAGTCTGCCAGGTTGTAATAAAACGAAGTGTTAATAAGTAAATAGGTTATTATAAGTAAGCTTTTTAGAAATGTTTATTTTCCATAAAAAGCTTGCCTATTTGGTTGGAGGTAGGTCATCATTTAAATTTCAATGTATAATCGATTTGGCAAGTTGATTCATTAATTCATTTTTCATCTAGTCCATTTGGTTGGATTTAATTAAGGAAACGTCTCTAGTAATTAATCGACGGATGTAATTTTATAATTGAAAAACTAGTAAAGATATTCATGCACGTAATTAAACTAGTTAATTCATACAAACGGATTTCTTTATTGAATATCCATATCGAAGTACAGGAGGTGGAAAAAGCTCATTAATAGAATGTCCACTTTAACATACACAATTTTTTTTATTGAATATTCAAAGCATAGGATACGAAAACGGCTCATGAATTGAACGTTCACCTTGGCAAACATAGATCTCTTCATTGATAATCTAAATTCATGGTACAGGAGATAAAAAGCTCATTAGGATAAAATTCATTTTGACATACGCAGATTTCTTCATTCAATATCCACATTTAACTATTGAACTATTGAAGATGGAAAAGGCTCATGCGTTGAACATTCATCTTGACATACACCGATTTCTTCATTGAACATGCACATTAGATTCATTGCACATCCACATTAGGAAAAGGCTCATGCATTGAACTTTCCCCATGACGTACACAGATTTTTTCAATATATTAGGTATCGGAGATTGAAAGTCTTTTGAATTGAAAATTCACATTTATATACGACAACTTCTTCATTGAACATATACGAGTATATTAAGCATAAAATGTAGAAAAGGCTCATGTTTTGAACTTTACCTTTACATACACCGATTTCACTTCATTGGAGTGATATGCAAAAAGCATATCTTTGTTTGTAGTGCTGTTTTCAAAATGAAAAATCTACGATGATCGCTTACCTTCAATTGGAGGTAGAACTTGGAAAGAATATAAAAAATAATGAATCTATGGATAATTATTAAGCTCCTGTGCGCCACATACACCGATCAGCCGGCGTGCGCATATCGCATGCATACATCACGTTCGAATATAAGTAACTAATAGTGAAACTAATAGTGACAGTTAACTAAAAGTGAAACCGTTAACTAATAGTGAAAAATGCCCGTGACATACGAGGGAAGTACCTGCTCACAGATTTTGAACGTAACGAATTTGTTTTAAAAAAAATGCAATTTTTTTGTTAGACCTTTGAAGATATTCCAATTTTGATAACTTTTTTGATTTTCACAAGAGTAAGCTTCATCAACACAAAATGTTTGAACGTATGTATGTCCAAAGGATCCACACAGTATTTGGCATGCTTAGAAATTTGTGTTAAACATAACATCACTTTGTATCGAATATAAATATAGGACGATATTTATCCTTCAAACACATTCCTAAATTTATAATTTAGTACACAAAGGATTGAGGTATAATTATTTGATGTAAGGTTTAAATAAACTAGAAAATGTGAGTTGGATCATTTTTGTATATGTTATATACGTCCAAACATAGAAAATCCGATTAACATGAAAGTAACTCTGTATTGGATGATTCGCTAATTATAGTTTATCGACTGTCAGGCATGATTTATCACTTACTTTCAATTGGAAGAATTTTTGTCAATTAAATAAGATTTTTTATGTTTATTCATTAATCTACTTGATGAATTAATGGGCGGGGAAAGTGTTGAATGATAAAATATGTTTTGCCGACATTGCCTAAAAGGAATTCTATTCATTGAATATCGTAATCGATCAAAATTATGAACGGTTATCTTTTTTATCTATCAACCCTAGCAATTTCAGTCAATTCTTACTGTATACTGGTTTAATATTTTACATTTATGTATACTATCAACTAAACGACCAACGTAGCCTGATACAACAGTCATCCGACCGTCTCGGATTTAATTTATATTAATACCCAGGATTTTTTTTAAAGAAGGTTTTCAGTTTGTTTTTTACTTAGGGGTTGTTTAAATCCTTTCTGGTTTATGGTAATACGGTTGTAATATATACAAATTAAGTGTTATACAATGCAATATTACGCTGCTTCTCTTTCGGGATAGACAAATAATACAGAGCGTCAGACTTTTTTATCATCTCTTTCCATTTCTCCTTACTAACAACTTGTCATACACCTTTTTAAATATTACGGGTTTTTAACATTTGTTCTACATAATTAAACCATATAAGAGTGCTTTTTCATCCTGCTTAATACACCAGTCTTTGTAATATTCTGTAATATACACTCGTCGTATTATTTTCAGTGTATGCATTTTCGAAGCATTATTTATCTCTTTTAAACTTTTTCCACCCTGACTTTTCAATTACACACTTTAATATATTTTATTTAATTTTCGTTTTATTACTCCTTTGATCATTAAAACAAAAGATGCTTACATCTGATTATTTAAAAAGTAAAATTTGTAAATGTCGGATATGAGGAAGAGTGTATATGATACTATCGGTTGACCATTTTTATTTCGCTCATTTTGTAAAATTTTAAACGATAGATTGCATTAAATAACATGTGTTGAAGATAATCATTTTTTTGAGTAAAAGTCTAGTGAAAAATATTTTATGATAATTCTTTTATCCCATATCATTCTTTTATCAAATATTAATTTCCAAATTATGCGTCATATCTATTGTTCTTCGTTACTGATGGTTACTGGTCGTTATCATTACTGAGGGTCGTTTTCATTACTGAGGGTCGTTATCTTTACTGATGGTCGTGTCGTTCCTCCTCATTGGATGTTGGTAGTACAGGTTGCGACGACACTTCTCCACCTTTCTCTGCCGTTTGCCGTCACTTGCCGTTTGAATAGCAGGGCGCACTTCCTATGACTGTCAATTTCTCCAGGTTATTTCGGTTACGTCTGAAAATGTGCTCGAATAACCTCATAATTCGTTGGAAATATATTGAGGACAGTCATATCGTCCTATTTAACTCAACATGAGTTTGGAGACATTAATTATTATGGTAGTCAATGGATTCTGAGCATTCGACGCCAACAATATATTTTAACGGAATTGATTCTGGCACTTTTCGGGCTTTTCTTGGTCATGATTTTTAATACACTTTTGTTGTTTATATGTACAGTACAACATGGTGGGCTTTTTGCCATGGGAGAATCTCTTTATAACATTGGAAAGATTCGAAATCGGACAAGCTTTAATTTGGTGCGATTGGAAAAACTCCGATCTCTCCATATTTTTACTAATCGGGGATAATATAAAAATACAGTGGTTACTAAATAGATTAATAAAATTATAGTAAAATACAGTCGATATGTTTGTTATTTTGCTTTTAAATTAATTATCAAATAATCGTTTAATAGTTGGAAATAAAGTAATTCATTATTAGTTAATATTTCTCTAGGCTGTAGATTCCATTTATAATAAATAATAACCGCCGATCCATCTCGCTGTGAAAACATGCCTTCATCATTTCTCGTTTTCGGTATGGAAATTTGCCACCAAAATTTACATCGTAAATTATTGGACCAATCACCGTATTTAATGACTGAATTAAGTCGCTATTAAACGGCAGAACAGGTCGCCACTGACAATTATAATTTTTTTTCTCTCTCTATATAGGAATTTAAAATATTGCTCAAGTACTACTTTAATTATCGTGCTTATATGTGATAAATATAGGGCGATTATTACTTGATGCGACTTAATACGTGCAACGAGTTTAATTCCTACTCCAATGGGTTTAAACCCGAATTCCCGAATAATGAGGCCGAAGACAATGTTGTCTCCCAACGACGCTCTTCAACGTGTCGTAATCACAATTCAGATAACTTGAAGCGTACTTACCATACGGATGTTTAAAAAAACAACCAATTGTTTTTAATATGTAAAGTGAAATAACAAAGATTTAAGAAAATGTAAATCACTCAAAAAAGGAGTGTGAAAATGCGTATTTTCGACTAAAAAATGTTCAGGTAGGAATGAAATGTTATTGCCTATGATGTTAGAACGGTTCGGTTTTAAAAGAAATAATATTTTAAATGAGAATTAATCACTTTAACTTTTTTGGAATTTATCTGAATTATAATTTTCACTTTATTTAATGATTCCTTAATTTTATATATTTTTTTACAACAAAAAAGTTGTATTCGTGATGAACAGTAATAAATATTAATTACTGAATATTCTCGTAACACAGACATTTACCAAGGGTTTATTTAATTTTGTTAACGCTCATCTTAGGAAGTCATCAGTTGGACCAGTAGAGAAACCTATAATTGCAACTTGATAAATAAAATTCAGTAATTACAAACCTACCTGCTATTCACCAACAACTCACGGTAGAAAAACAAAATTTGTTACTTATCTTATATAAAAATACACATAAAATAAAACTCA
The DNA here is from genome assembly GCA_949825065.1 of Odontocerum albicorne. NCBI lineage: Eukaryota > Metazoa > Arthropoda > Insecta > Trichoptera > Odontoceridae > Odontocerum > Odontocerum albicorne. The sequence goes on along the minus strand of OX463848.1, from coordinate 22,935,587 downwards.
ATACCACAAGGAGCGGTATTTCCAATAATAAAAAAATACGTTAAAGTTTTTTATTTTAGATTACACTTTCGTAATAAATAGAACAATCTGGCGGGTATGTTTCCTTATGGCAATCCCTTACAACCAACTCGAGGTGCATGGACGTGCGAGGGCGCTGGATTTACGCGTAGAAGGTCGCCGGTTTAAACACCGCGCTGTATTACTCCCATCAAATTATATTGACATTGCGCCTAGTATTCGGTAGTATAAGGATACCTATGACTTCGGTTATATCAATTGTCTAAAAAAAGGGTACCAAACATGCTCCGATCATTTAACGTCAAGTGTGCCATCGGATTCAGTAGACCAGTATGCCCGGTGAGTTTACTGATTTTCAACATCTCACTCACTTAAAGAGGAGAAAAAAAGAAATGAAAACTCCACGGCACAGCTTCACTTTCCAACTGAATTGTCGTTGAAATGGCAAAGAGGTATTCGATTACGAGACCCTGCGACGACGGCAACCAACCATAAAGATGTTATAAGGAATTAAAAGTGAAAACCAGACTGGAACCCTTTTCCAAAAAAATTGTCATCAACGAGAATCGAACTTGCTATTTACTCGATTTAAAACACGTGTCTTACCAACTAGGCTATTGGTATCGTCAATTTGGTACTTACGCGATTTAAAACTCGTGTCTTACCAACTAGGCTATTGGTATCGTCAATTTATCATAACATACGCAATATTTGTATTTATCAAGGTTTCTTAGTTTTTTATCATCTTCATTGACAGGACATCTTTAGTACAATTTAATTCATTCATTAATTCGTTTGTATAGTACTCTTAAACATATCCGAATTGGTAATTCAAAAATATTTAAAAACGTGAGTGGATTACTGCATTGTATTCAGCTCGAGTATTTGAGACTTCAGGCTTAGATCCACAGAAATACTTACGGAAATCGCAATTCCCCGTCGCACCCGTACGTAAAAAAAACAACAACACTCGATTGGCACTAACAATTCTAATTGTTTTCGAGTATATAAAAGTTATTTAAGAAAAAAAACGTAGGTAGCATTACTTATATCAAAATATTCCTCGTCTTTAAATCCCATAAAATTCCTATCGCAATCCTTGTTTTCCTTGAGATTTACACTATTTTAATTTTTGTTACTGTTTCCCAAATATTGATTTTCATAATTTGAAAACAATCTGAACAGTAACAAAATTGCTTATATGATAGTCCGCAACAGTATTTTAGTAACAACTTTGATGTATGGAAGTGAAAAGTGGAATAATACTAAAAGGAGTTGAATAAATGCTATAGAAATGCGCGCATTAAGAAGAATACATGGCGGAATATATAACATAATACGGAAATAAATTATTAGGGATGAATGCGAACTTAAAGACTTATGTGTTGAGTAAGATGGAGAAGAGCCGAGTAAGATGGTTTGGGCATGTAGAACGAGTGAATAAAGAAATACTAGGAATACAATATACAGTGCGAATGAGAAAAGAGGCGTGCTAGAGGAAAACCCAGAAAACTGCCTTTCAACAAAGATATAGTTGTGTCAAATACTCATATAGACACAACGCTGAGAAAAAAAAATTAAAGATTATTAAAATAGAATTAAACTGAAATTATTTGGAAGTAATAAGTTTTCAACTTTCATCAACATGTTTAAATTATGTGGTCCTTATTTTACTAGCTTTCAATGAACATATGTGAATGAAAGTTATGGTTGAGGATGACTAAGGAAATTATGGGTGGATCAAGTTTAGTGAATGATATTTTAAAAGATATAAATGTATTAAGCTAGAAAAATCGTAGGAGTATAGTAAGACAGGAAAGTCTGGCACTATATCATCTCTGCAATTGGCGTGCGGGTATGAATGTACGTAATTTTAAGTTATGGATGCCGATAATATTAATTAAAAAAATATTTCTTATAAACATTTAAAGGTTGAATAAGTGTTAAGGATACATTCAAAAGACGCAAGAAATATATGTTTTTAAAATTACATCATACCTTTAAAGTATAATTGGAAAACTGATGTACATACTTTGCATTTTTTTCAAATTCCAAAAAAGCAAATATAACAGTTTTATAAGAAACTTTGCTCCCGAAACGGAACATCTCGATGTTTTTGTAAAACGTTATGTCAAATGTTCGTATGACATGTTTTTGTCTGCCTTCTTGGTTAATACAATTAGACCATTTGAAGAGATAGCAGAGATGTTTAAATGGTTGAAAAATGATTCCAATTCGGGTAGATATCCTTTGGGTCGCCGTAGGGAGTCTAACTTGAAACCCTTGAATGGTCAACGGGCACTTAACGAAGAGGACATGATTTTTATTATAAAACTGCAGTATATCTCGAAATTTTTTCAAATACTTGTATTTCTTACATATTTTTAAAGAATGTTCATTTTATTGTGAACAGTGTTGGCACAATCCATACAGTTTGCGATCCTTTGTGGTGAAGCAATGACACTTCATAATAAAAGGTAAGATAATAAAAAAAAATGGAATTGATTGAATAATATTTTCAGTCGTTAACTTTATTGCAAATAATGAAAGTAGGGCAAATGGGAGTTGAAGGTGGGGTAGAGGAAGATCAAGCAATGCATGGTTGGATCAAGGGGGTGATATTTTGAAAGAAGGAAACGTAGACATTCAATAAAATCGTATGTGTTGTATTACATGGTTTATGGATTTAGAAGAGGCGAAGAATGTGTGTTGAGTTAAATTTCGCGCACAATTTATAGCAATTAATAAAAATAGCTAGCAAAAATGTCTAAATAAAGTAATGACAATCAATTTAAATATTTTGTACTTTTCGGGATCCATCAGGAATCGCATTCAAAACCTTCAGGTGGACGTCAAATGTCTTACCAACTAGGCCATTATGGTCGTCAAATATGACACTTAAGTATAAAATATTCCAAAGCAAAAAGACACGATAGCTATAGAGTTAATATCTAGTTTTAATATGCGAAAGACATGTTTGGACTTATGACATCGTTGCATAAATTGTACTATTTATTTATTCAAAGATAAGTGAGTTTTCAATTTACATTCTTTTCGGCACTCTGTATTTTTTTATTAAAGAGCTTCCAAAATACGCAACCAATCAATTAATCATGTATAAACCTTTATCAGTTTGATAAAAATGATTAATATGTTTACTGTCAAAATGACTTATTTTTCTTCTCAAACAACTTTTTTACATATTGCCAGCAATTGATAAGATTTTCGACATTCGAACGTTTCCTGAGAATTTCTTCGCGATATTTAGTTGAGTGTTAAATTTTATTAAAAAGTATTGTATCGATTTACACTTTCGTTGTATAAATATGTAACTTTTGTCAATAATACATAAATAATATTTTTCTTCTAACCAAGCATAAAGATTTTAAAAAGTGCATAAAAAAATACAGATTGAGTAGAATTTTATATATTTTTTTTGTTAAAAATCTGTAGGCGCGATCTACTATAGGGCGACCGAGGTCGGAGATGTTATATGGAGAGGTGGTAACATTCTTTACTTCCACCTGTAAGTTTCGAGCTGGATTCCCGATGGAACTCGGAAAAGAAATTTACCGTAACGCTTTTAAGCCTTATCAAAAGCATTATTAGATTACTTCAAATAATCTGAAGAGCGGATTTTTTAACTATATAAATTGTTGCATATGAGGTACATGACACCAATTATGAAGACTATCTCCATCTATTTATGTCTCTTAATTATGTATCTGTAATATGATAGCATCATGGCTGCCTCTTTTGAGATCTTGACTCCCAGCTGTCTTTCCATACTTTTGAAGGGACATCTTCCACTACCCATCCTTTTCATATAATCTCACAAGTTTTCTGCGGATTCTATTTCATATTACAATATCTCCACTTAACAGGTTTTTTGGATACACTAGTTTCTGACATTCTTAATATTGCTTGCAAATGAGTATCAGATACGAGTAGTTTTGGTCTCGTTTAGTTTTCATGGATATTTATAAAAGAGAAAGGTAATCGTATTTTTATATGTGGACCAAATATGACAAGATAAATATTTTTCAGTATTTAGACTTTTATAAAAATTGGACATATTTCTTTCACCTGCACAGACAAAAAATAGATCTCGCGGGCCGGATCTGGCCCTCGAGCCACATTTTGGTTATTCCTGGTTTAGTCTGCCATACATGAAGAGTGTCGATATTTATTTAATAATATTATAGGGTGCCCCAAAAATGTATACATAATTTTACAACGTGCCGTTTGCTTGAAATGACTTCAAAGCTTTGTCATACTCGTACCACGCATTCATAAAGAGTTTAGGGATGAGAACTTTTATTATCAGCAAGATGGTGCACCTCCCCACTGCCATCGTATTGCGATATGAGGGTCTATCTTGATGAATATTTGTCGAACAGGTGGATTGGACATAGATGTGGAATTGAATACCACCAGACCTCACGTCAATGTACTTTGTTTTATGAGAACTTATCGAATATAAAGTGTATGGCACGAAACCGGCCACATTCAATTAATTCTGAACAACAATTGAAATACAATACGCCTAAATACTAAAAGAAATTATTCATGATGTTTACGATTCCACGTTATCAGTAGTACATGAACCAGAATGGCGATCAATTTGACCATTAGAGATAACCAAAAAAATCATCGATTATTTTCTTTAATCTGAACTTTAATCTTAAATACGAGTACATGTTAAAAAATACTGAATTTATAACCATTCAAAGCGTATATGTATATTTTGGGATACCCTGTATCTCTTTCAAACGGGGTTCAATTAATTTTGATCTTGTTGAGTTTTTATGAATATTCATAATTAAGAAAATTTGTTCGCATACATTGAACCGAATATCACGAGTGAATTTATTGTTCAGTGTTCAGATTTTTATAAAACATAAATATATTTCCTATCACCTGCGCGGCCACAAAAATGGATCTCGCTAGCCGGATCTGGCCCTCGGGCCATGGTTTGGTAATGTCTGGTATAAACTGTCATATATGAAGACAGTTGGTGTTTATTTTTTTATAATATTACCGCACTTAATATAACACATTACACAGAGCATTGAGTGTTTCAGTGATTGTGCAAATATAAGTGTTTTTGCTTTTAGTTGTCAAATATTTTGAGTAGCTGAAGCTGGCACTTGTTGCATGTTAATTTCACAAATTTAAGACAACAATGTCCAAATAGGCAACTAACCCAGAGAAGCACTGAGCTAGATCGTTAAGCTCGTTTAGAATTATGGAACCATTTAAATAAATTTGTAAATGAACCATATTTGATAGACTTATATTCGTTCACCATTTACGTGAAGTACAAATATTTAATGGAAAAGAAAATGAAATCATTTGCAAAAAAACTTGACGGAAGATTACATATAAACTTTACAGATTATACTTCTACATTTGCGTGATATTTTGTAAGATTTAAGTTTTGGAGAGTAGGCGGCCGATTGGTAATTTTATGATCATCTTTAACACAGACCGATATTGCTAAGCCTTGCATTATTTTATTATGCTTCTCGTAGAAGAAGACAAGTGACTTTGATTAATTTACATAAATATGAATTAATTAAAAATACAATACTATTAATTATATAGGGCAATCGATTCCTAGCGTATGAATCTCGCCAATGTTAATATTTTCAATAAAGGTCTAAACAAATTTCAGACGTATGTGAAGGAAATGTATGGCAACCTTTGCGGCCGAGTTGGTTTCGGGTTCGTTCATAATGATATGCTTAATGAAATATCCCAGTCTGGGGTTATTCTAGTCTTGAATGTTAAATAATTAATCTGGTGACATGCAAAAGAGGTGTACGAGTGTTTTTGATTATTTATGTGCGTTTATATTGCCAAAACTATAGTCTACGTATTTTAGAAACTGCTTTAATACATGGGAGTGAAACGTAGACGTGGAAAAAGTCTAAAATGAGCCAAATTAATGCTCTAGAAACGTGTGCACTTAGAAAAATACATGCGGTAACAGTGGTTGACAGAATATTGAATTAATGATTAGTACTTAAGGCTAATGTGTTGAATATTATTAAGAAGAGTACTTTGAAGTGGTTTGGACACAAAACAAATTAATGAATAAAACTAACAAAAATAATATACAGTGCAAATGTGAGTGGATGGCGTGAAAGATGAAGACTAAGAAAAGTATGGTTAGATCCAGTGTGTGATATTTCGACAGAAGATAAATTAAGAAGGAAGAGAAATTGTAGGAGCTGTATGAGAAGGCGTATGGATGTAGAAGAAGTGTTTTGAGATGAAAATGTCTGACGCCCTGTCCTTACTGCTAACCCCAGCAAGAAAACGGAGTGATGATATATATAAGATAGTGATTTTATTGTTCTTAATTTTTAAAACTAAATAATAGGATTGGGATCAGAAAACTAATATGTTATTCTTTATAAAATAAATCAACGATAAAAATATTATTCATATTTATTTCGTGTTCTTAATGTTCTTCAAACTATTATACATTATTATTTTTTTTTCTCACTTCTGTAAAATTATTTAAATCACACAAGGTGTACCTCCCAAGTACAGAAATACATAACATACATATATAAAAGTTAAATCTTAATACCATCACTTGAATATAGAAAAACGGTGTCAATGAGTTAAAATTCCTAAGCCGGCATGCTACAAAAAAATTAAACATCACTATTAAATTGCAATGAAAAAATTAGTTACGGTTAGCAATATTTGAAAGGTTTAATTAACATTAGGAATAAATATAAAAAGTATTAAAAATATCATGTCGAGTATACCCAGTAATTTGCAGTTAGGAAAAAAATGTGTGGAGTTCTGATATATAGTTATCACAGATATTAACAAGCGAGCCATCTTATATTCTACTATATTATTAGTTAATGTAATTACATATAGTTTGCACCCGTTTTCTGTATTGAAAAAAATCGATATTAGTTAATTTTCCTGCTCAATAATGCTTTATAACGGATATGCAGATTCTACTGTACCATTTCAAAATAAATGAAAAAAGGAATTATATGAATATTCAACACTAATTACTTTTACCATTTATTTCAACCTCCTATCGCAAGATTGTTCTAGAGCAGAGGTTCCCAACCCCGTGCCCGCGGGCACCATGGCGCCCGCGGAACGATTCGTATGTGCCCACCACTATTCGAGAGACGGAATTTTTTCATAAACATTAATTAAAAATGTGAATTATTTTTATTTATTTGTTAAAGTTTTAATTTTTTTGAGTGCCTAGGTTTATTAAATACGTTCGTATGTTTGCGATATTGTATGTATGAGTGGTTCCTTTGCTGACAGTACTTGTCGCAACTTGTCTAGCGGCGAGCCAGACTGCACTCTTCACGCTAGCCTGTAACGGGGAGTGCTATTTGCGCATCACTCCTTGTACACGCAGAAAATCCGAAGTAAACGAACGCCACGAACTGAGCCGATGAACGCTGAAGGCGCCAAAACACATGGTATATGACTCTGACAGCTCTGTCTGTCAGTGAAAGCGATAAGTATGGCCCCGACAGCCAAACTGACAGTAGTCACGTGCTCTTCAGTCACTTTCAGGCAATTCATGCCACTTTTGATGTGAATTATCCACTTAAATCTGAAGTAAGAAAGAAAAAAATATGTCAACTAAAATCAAGTCTAACTGCACAACAGACTGTTTTCACTAGACATGTGGAAAATTCTAAAAAGGCCACCATTGCTTCTTTCAAAATTTCTCACATGCTCGCAAAAAAGAAGAAACCTTTCATTGATGGTGAGTTGTTTAAAGAACTATTTTTGACTGGTGCCGATTGTTTGTTTGATGGATTTTCTAACAAACGTGAGATTGTCTCAGCAATACAATACAATACAATACAATGTCAAATAACACCGTCACAAGAAGAATACATGCAATTTCAACAGACATACAAACTCAGTTAAAGACTGACTTGGAAATATGTGACCGGTTCTCGCTACAATTTGACGAGTCAACAGATATATCAGACACCGCACAGTTAGCAGTTATGGTGAGAATGGTATTTAGTAACTTCACAGTAAAAGAGGATATGTTGCAAATATTACCTATGAAAGGACAGACAAGGGGTGAGGATATTTATAATACATTCAGAACATACGCCAAGTCAATAAATATGCCTTTGCACAAGCTGTCTGCGATAACCACCGATGGGGCACCAGCAATGGTAGGTAAAAACAAAGGATTTATTTTCGGTTCGACATATTTATGCGAATCATTGTTTTCAAACATGAACTTAATAAAATCAAGATATAGATCTCGACTCACCGATGAGCATTTTTATGATCGTTTGCTAACTGGATTATCTGCTATCGTCATACTCTCCTAATTATGAGTATGAGGCACTGGCCAATGATATGCAATGCGAAAGATCACATTGACATATTGATAATATATTTTTTTATAAAATGTTTTCTTTGTATTTGTGTTTTTTGTTTACGTTTTGTAAATACATTTCTCTGTGTGTATGCAATTTGAATAATAATTTTATTAATTTGAAACATTTTTGTTTATTATTTATTAATAAATTATGAATATAAGAAAATAAATTATGGGAAAAAGAGAAGTTATGGAAGGAGTTTGCCGATTAAAAATAGGTGGTGCCCGTCACCCTACCGATATTTTAGAATGTGCTCTAGAGTACAAAAAGGTTGGGAACCCCTGTTCTAGAGGAAAGGAGCCTGAGGAGAGCCTATGGCCATGAGATAGAAGCACGCATAGCGGAGATGTATGTTAATGTATTGTACTGTATTACACTTTCGTTGTATACAGTACGACCTGGCGGACTTATTGCCATGTGATCAGAAATATGTTAGAGAAAAGCCTCGAACCTTTTTTTTTAAAAAACTGGGATCTAACGGGAATTGAATCCTCAACCTCCGGGTCGGGAGATACTATCAACTCTTATCAACTAAGCCTCAGAAGTCGTTGTCATTAATGTAATTAGTGGAATAAGAAAGTAATTTAGTGTTAAATATTCTAAAATGGAGTAACACAAAGCTAAAGGCGAAATCTGAGTTAAACAATATTTGCATTTGATAAATTTACGAAATGCTCAAGATACTCTCCTTAATAGGCCTACACTGCCATATGAATAAATTAAAACATGTCATTGATAAAAATGAGATAGTTGAAAATCTGTTGTAAATTAAATTATTTCGATTAAATTTTCGAAAGCCGTCAAAAATAATAAAAAACTTCACAAATGTCACTTTTCTTATCATTAAACTTTAATAACTTAAACAAAGTATATTTAGTTCTTCAAAACTTTAGTATCACAATAGAATGGCGTCAAATTAAAGGAAAGTTTGTACTTTTATATAAGTGTATTTTTATGCCTTAAAACATTTAGTTTAATTTTGAAAAATGTATTTTTAGGAGTAAGTTTAAGTTAACCAAAAATGTTTTGTGCTGGTTTAGGTATGCAGATGACATTCTTTGTGTTTGGACGGGTACCGATAGACAATTACACCAATTTCTTAAATATTTAAATTCTATAGAAAGTTTTATAAAATTTACATTAGAAAAAGAACAGGACGGAAAATTAAATTTCTTGGACCTTACATTATCTCGGAAAAAAGGCACATTTGACTTTGATATATATAGGAAAAATACTTATTCAGACTCTATAATTCCAGCAACTTCTAACCATCCTAATAATCATAAATTCGCCGCCTTTAACTGTATGCTTCATAGATTGCTCAGTGTCCCATTAACCGACGACAATTTTAAAAAGGAATTAATAACCATCAAAAAAATTGCTACAAACAATGGCTATCCTGGAAGCCTCATTGATTCACTTTTAAAAAACAAAACAAAAAAGAAACTTATAAAAGATTATATATTTAACGACACCTATAAGCATATCTATAAATGGAGCAAAGTCCTATTTATAAAAAATATATCAAATGAAATAACCAAAAATATTCCAAGTCACATAAAGCCAGCTTTTTACACTAACTTTAATCTCCGGAAACTCTTATTTAATGGGAAAGGCAAAAATGGAATACTTAGCAACAGTGGTGTGTATAAACTTTTATGTGCTGACTGTGATAATTTCTATATAGGAAAGACAGGAAGATCTTTTGAAAAGAGATTTCGTGAACACCAATCTGCCTTAACAAATCCTCTAATTTATTCTGAAATGGCTAATCATTGTCACCGTGAGAATCATACTTTTTCTATCGATGATGCCAAATTCTTACATATTAGCGGCAACGGAAATAAATTGGACAGATTAGAGGCCCTAGAAATTTCTAAATCAGTATACCGATCGGAGCATCTGTTGAATAGTTATTTCCCCAAAATCTCCCCGCTCCTGGCCGAAATTATACCTAGCCTTCCTCATCCCCCCACCTCCAACCGTTGAAGTGTCTATATCGGTGCCAGTTCGAACAGCATTTAGTCTTGTTTGCGCTCCGCTGAAGATGAGGTGAAAACCTTGAAACCGGTAGGGTTATACCGTCATAAAAAAGTGGAATAAACAGTGTTTGTTAAAAATAAATTACAATAAAAAATATGTTATTGGACATAAAAAATATGTTACATTATTTTGCTACCTAAAATGCAGTTTTGTTGTAAAAATAAAAATATAAAACAAAAATAATAACTTTCCTTTGACAGAAGTATTAGTGAATTTTAGTTTTTGTTAAAGGTATGTTTATCTTTGTTTGTTAAAATGATGTAAGATATACTATTCCTCGTGATCGAGTCTGATTGTCAACCATCCTGTAGATGGGAAATGCCTGTGCGTGAAATGCTTAATTGGATGAAAACTGGTGAAACTTCAGCAAGCATACAATGTTGACAAATCAAATACAAAGGTCCGACGGCAAGAATCAGCAGGTTTAATCTACTGCAGCCTTTATTTAGTTAGACAAAGTAATACAGCGTTTTGCTGTGTCGCTTATGATAAGCAGCATATAAGCTACAGAAAAACGTGAATTCAGGTATGTAGAATAGTCTAGAAGAGTAAAACCAGTCTGTAAGTGAATCCACCAGGAAGCAAACCTAGGGCGCACGCTTGTATAACGTGAATGTTTGCCGTTAAGCTGCGGCCGTCGACAATTATGCCCTCAAGCTTTTGATTTTGATTTTGTATACATGCATATATACATACCATCATACCGTTTCCCTGTTGGGTTTGATAGAGAGTGCCAGATTTTCTTATTTAGACATACATATTTCGCCTCTTGTACATTCATACACACCTTCTCATACAACTCCTACGAGATCTCAGACTTCTTACATTTCCTTCAATAAAAAAATAATGTCTTATTATTCTCATTTGTCCTTCCATATTCTTAATTTCTCTTTCTTCGCGTTATCTTACAGTTTTATTTATTTATTTTTTTGATAAAGTAATCTATGATACACACATTATTTGTCAAAGGCTACACCCATAGACAAATTTATTACTCAAGAAATAAAGGACATATCTTATTTTTGTATTATAACTAAAAGCTAACTTAATTTTAATTTCCTATGAGTAATTTTTATTTTTAATTATGGTAATATATATTTTTTTATAAATAGATAACACCTAAATACTAATTTATAATAGATAACAATTCTTACCACTAGTGATTGTCATCTTGCAGTTTTCACAACTGATTCTCACAGCCGATACTTATTTGCGTATGACACGGATAATATTTATTCTCCTCATCACTAGTTAATCGTCTTAGCCGATATCTACTCCTCTCAAAACTAATTTTATCCAGAATGATCGAGAAACTACACATACATAGTTAATTTATTATTGTTCGCCTTCTCTTTCCTAATACTGCTTGCTGTTCTTTCCATCACCCAAAATAACCAATTAAAGTCTCCCAAGTCCGTTTACAACATTCGATAAAGGAGTAAGGTGTCCTTAAATCGGACCGATACTCCGAGCAGAAACTATCAACAGTGTCTTTCCTATATATACATATGATTTCTTTGTGGTAAAAAAAAATAATTAAACACAAAAAATCATTGTCCATTCATGTTTTAACATGCAAACCTTCGTTTGTTTGTCTATCACCAAATTTGCCTAACACTGATACAAACTGACCTCTTTTAATGCCAGCGGATGCATTCAAGTCACCTCTCAATACTCGTATAATCTTGCCATTCATTTTATTTTTCATAAAAACCTTAAATAGTTCAGAAATTCTTCTTTGCTTTCAACAATTTAACAGTGAAACATGCATTATACCTACTTTAAATTTGGTCCACATCATTAGGGTTTACAAATTCCTACTCATACATTGTAGTAACCGCTAGGATATAATTGCTCACACACCCTTTTTTGCTCCTTCACTATTATTTGCACCCGATTTTTATTATCTTTTTGATTTATTACAATATTTTCTGATACTTTCTAAAATCGAAGTTCTGTGTTTTATTTCTGAAGAAAAAAGTTGAGAATTATGCCCTTAGTACATAAACACGTTTTGTGAGAATATTTTCGAATGTGATAGTGTGCCTATGTCGTATATGATAGATCAAGGAAAATGTGGTTGAATCAAGCGTATTATATTTTGAAAGAAAGATTTGCACAAAAAAATGTTTAATCTTCCTTAATTCATTCGTTTCACGTACCCAAACCATCTCACAGAGCACTTCTTCATATTACTCAACACATCAGTCTAAAGTTTTCATTCATCCCTTATCCACTTCACTCCATATTATGTCAAATATTGTCACCCCAAGTATTTTTCATTTCTTGACCATTAATTTGACTCATTTTAGTATTTTTCCCCGTTTCACTCCCATACATCAAAATTGTTACTAAAATACTTATGTAGACTATAGTGTTAGCCATAGAAACGCACATAAGGAATCAAAAACACCCATAAACCTCTTTTGCTTGTCATCTGACGAATTACAATATTTAACATTTATCTCAGAGTGCTCTTTTTCATATTATTCAACACATCAATCGTCTCCTTCATCCCTATTCACTTCGGTCCGTTTTTTGTCATACATTGTTATCCCATGTATTTGTGTACGCATTTCTACAGCATTTATTTGATTTTTTTAATACACCACAGATAATACTCAAATATTGTTGTAGATTTTGATACTGTTCGGTTCGAGAGTATTTGTTTAAGTGCTTTATTGACTATGTTTTCTGTCACTGCACGCCATTCAATATTCCTCGTAATTCTTCCATAATCTGAAAAAAATACTACCTAAATAGTAGAATTCTATTTTGGTAACATATTTTGTTAAATCTAACTACTATTTTGGTAATATTTTTTTGAAAACTAATGCTTATATTATAGTTAATACTCGTAATATTTAGTTCTACGCTAGACCAGAGGTTAACAAAAATAAAGCATCCTCATAACAGTACTTACGTTTAAAAAAGAGATCTAAAGAACATGTCGTATCTCGTCATTAATAAAAAATAATTGTTGTCCCTGTCCAGAGTCACGCTTGTCAAAAACTAACACCGTAACATGATTTGGGAACCGGCACAACCTGATTGGACCATCATCTTGAGTATTTTTATTTTTGTACTCAGGTTTTTGATTCACAACCGGTGCACAGAGAATATGTTTTCTTACACTTGGAGTGGCGGTTTAATGATCTAGCTTATTTAATACACTAGCTAAATGATAACGCATTTAGAAGAAAAAAGGAGTTTTCAGATTGCTTAGGGTAACATTGTTTTTAATTTATGGATATCCTTGGATTTTAATAATTATAGTAAATATTGAATAACTAATAATGAAAATACAAAATACGAAAGTACAATTGACTCTCTTCAAGGACGCTCTAACTCGGATTGGAACCCATTATCATAGACATATTAAAAACTTGACGAAAAAAAAACATATAAAAAAAACAAGTTGAACGTAAATATAGGAAGGTGGTGGTGGCAGTTCTTCCCCGCATCTGCATATATTTATAAAAACATATTTGAAAGAAATCTGCAAAAATTTTACCAAAGGATGACGAACTACTCAAAAACCTTTGTAGATATTTCAATTGGCGATAGTATTACATTCCACTTTAGGTGTAGTGTAGTGCAGCTGTCGGCAACCTATGGCACGGATAATTTCTTAAACGTTTTTTTACACGAAAGGATTATTTTTTGGGGAAACATAAAAAAATTCTCGCTGCCCGGCTCATTTTCTTCAGCGAAATTATCAGTTTTGAAAGGAGAAAATCCAAAAATTTCTGCACCAAATCTCGCTTTATTTAGAACAGAGCCTCCAATTTATATTGGGCATGAGATAATGTAAGTAATTTAAATTATAATGAAGTAATGTAATAGTAATTAAATAAATATTCAATTTCATTAAGATAGATTTTTCTTTAACCCCCCCCCCTCCTCTCTCCTTCATGAAAAATTTCTAGATCCGTCAGTGGCACGCAGCGTGTCCATTACTTAAAAACAACAGTGGCACTTCAGAGCATATATGTCGCCGACCTCTGGGGTAGTATATGCTTATAGTGCTCATCAATAATTTTGATAAGACTTCCCAAAACGGGTTATTTTCAAGTACTTCCTAAATTTGCACACGCCACCCATATATCTAACACTTAGAGGCAGAATATTCCACGCCACAGAACCAGAAACGGCAAAAGCTATATCATAATACCCCGCCCTATTGGCTCGATTCGGAACAGTTAATTTATTGGATGAGAACAAAATCGACCACGTTTGAGAACGTTCTTCGGAGTTTGAAGTTGTTGTTAACTCAAATTACGTTACACAACCCAGAGAATAATCTTTTATGTAAAAGTAGAAAATATCATGATTGAAATATGTTTTTATAGAAAATATATTCTTTGTCTCACCCCTCTTTTGTTTTAATTTGTAAAGGTGTTTCAACATGTTAATGCAATATTAAATCGATTGTACTTACGTTTGTGTACGGAACAAGACGTGTTGTCATAACAACGGCTTAATGATTATTTAATTAATGTCCTATAAAAAACATTTTTATTTTCAAATATTATTTGACAGCTGTCACTTTTATGCTCTTTCATATATATAAATATATATAGGGGCTCCGGCCACTTTTCAAGAAGGAAAAGCTGTCTCTTTTTGATATGATTATAAGATAAATAACAATGGGAAATAATGTATTAATTAACCTCAATTTTATGTTGAACAGAAAAATATAAATACTAAAATTAGAAAGCATTTATTGAATGAGAATGCTTGATTCTTCAAACAATTATAATATAAACACTCGATTATTCAAGTCACATTATTATTCGATTCACAAACGTTGCTTTGTAAATAAATTTATTGGGTTGTTATAGTTTAAATAAAGTTTTCTGTAAATAACTTATTGACTCTGTGCTATGTTTGGTTGCATTCAAATTTTTCATTTTTAAAGATTTTAGGTTTCATTTTGGAAACGGATTTAACTCATGATTTTATCCACGTGGATATATGTTTTGGAGTGGTTGATCCCATATCATAGAATAAACTTCCTTTGCAGTGTATGCAGGATAATGGCGTCGATAAATTCAAGGCAAATCAAGAGCTTGAGAGGTGTTATGTTGAAACGTGTGTATCCTTGGTGTTATCTTTGATAATTATGGCTTTATTAGTAAAACGTCTGCCTTTCGACCCGGAGGTTACGGGTTCGATTCCCGTAAGTATCCAATTTTTCAAAAAATGTATCAGTCATGTTTTCACTTCAAGCGTCTTTAACATATTTCTGGAAGGTTGTAAGAGATTGCTAAATGACAACGAATCAACCGGGTTGTACTTGTGAAAGCGTAATATAGTATAATAATAAATAGCGCCAAAAAATAATGCTATCTAAATGATTTCTATAAACTCATAAAAGAATAAAGCTTCTGGAAAGAAAGACTTTTCCGAATATAGTTGGATTGATAAGACACTTTAAAATTTTGCTTAAAGGCAGCACATTTGTTATGGATATTCATTAAGAATGAGAAGAATGGGATGAAATTATTAAGTTCATCGCGTAAGATACAATTTATTTTTAATTATTTTATTTTATTATTTATTATTACACATGGCAAGAAATATACATAATTTGCAAAAACAACCGGTAATTTAATTTGGACATACAATTTTTTGGATCTGGATTTGTTGCCTTTCATTTGTCGTATCCCCAGTAAACTAGGCTTTTGCCTGTATCTCACTGAGGATATTTATATCTTTTCGATTTTTGATTACACAAAAACAAAACCCCGTTGGACGTTCTCATCAACCTGACAAACAGTGACACTCAACAATGACTGAACCCTTTCGTTTACAGTTAAATATGAGCTTACCGGCCAACTGGTTATTTTAGGGTTAGCACTGCTAGTACAAAAGTGAATGAGATACATGCATAAATATGCATTTTAGTTTAACATAATTTTTAAACGTTCATCGTTTCATTCATCTTCTGAGACCCTTTAAATGTTTTTTATTAAATCAACGAGTTTAGGTTTAAATATTTCAATTATACATGTATCTTTGCTCCTTGTCCCTTGCATGGTAAGCACAGAGCTTTTCCATCCATGCAAACAAATTTCCCTTCCTCTGTATTCATGCATTTCGTCAAGCAGAATATTCTTTATTATTCATACTTCTCCCTTTACCTTCTTTCAAAATCTTATCCACTCGATCCAGTCACATTTCCTCACTCGTCAAAATTAGTAAGGAATGTTTTTAAACTCCTATTATTAATAATATTTTGTCTGCAAATTAGTTCCGCATTTCTCATATTGATGTCGTTCGGTCGAAATTTTCGTTCCTACTTAAATTCATAACAAATGTGCTGATTATATATTATTATAATAGTAATAGCTTAGCGCATTTTTCGGCCACTCTTTACTCTTATTGAAAAATGGTTTGATGGTGTCATTTTGAAAACGAAACGAAACAAGTTGTTTTTCGGTGTTTGATGTTCTTTTATCATCGTAAACGAAAAAAATGCGACATATACCAAAAAAAATATATGTACAGTGCGATGAAGCAGTAAACAATAGCGTTTATCAAATGTGGGTCTTGACCTAACGTGGGAGGATTTTGAGTGTTTGGCTGTGAACCGACCTAGAGGAAGGAAGTTTTTGATATCCTTGTGTCCTTGATGAAACGTATGGTATGTTGATGGTGAATATATGGGTAATAACCTCACGTTTATTTTTAGTAACTTTTTCCGATTTTGTTATATAACAACATGCCATGCGTTCTCCCCAACTCATTTCAGCAGCATTTATTCCGCTCCTATAATTTCGTTTCCACGTACACGTTTCCCTACCGTACAAAAGCATCAAAGATAAAAAAAACAATAACAATCTCAAACTTTCACCCATTAGTCATCTACAATTAAAGTAACAAGTAAAAAATACCCCTGAATATAATAGTCTTTTTAAAAATTTACTTTCTTAGCTTGTCCTTCAATAATTAATAAAATAACCCTTAGATGGTCTTACCATAGATTAGTAACCAAGTCTTCATCACAATCCATGGCGACGTTAACAGTTTGTTATTTGCTGAAAAAGCTGTAATTACTTTAAAAAGGCAAACGTCGACGTTGTAAAACATGGACATCTACGGGATACACGATAAAAATTACTAGTGAGAGACCCATAAGAGAGAAATCCACTTATTTTCCTAATGTAAATGAAGATATTAAATGATCATAAGAAGAGAAAAAGTTATAATTGCATGTTTATACGGACAAAGATGCCACCTGCTGAGGTCTACTGGAGATAATATTATTATTGTTATGGATGCATTTAACTAAGAGTTCCTAGTTCGTGGTTTGAATAGGATTTTTTTCTCATTTATTAAAAAGGACTTTGAATATGGGTTTGGTCTACGTAATTGGTTTAGAGAGATCATGTGGCTCTTTAATATCAATTTATTCCACCTCCTTTTAGTGGTCGAGTGCTTGTCTTACGGCCTGGAGTTAATTTATTGATGACGACAAAAAAATGAGACGTTTTTTATTACTTGGAGTTTTGTTGGTTCGACGAAATGTAATCTACAAGTTATTTATTACAATGATAGTGTAATACCATATTTTTTAATAGATTCATGTATTTTATTACGCTTTCATTCTATACAGTATAACCTGGTGGGCTTATTGGCATGTGGCAATCTCTTCCAATCAGTCAGAAAGATGTTAAAGAGGTCTTAAGTGAAAACCACACCGGAATCCTTTTTAAAAAAAATATGGGTTCCAGTGGGAATTGAACCCGGAATCTTCTGGTTAGGAAACAGGCGTCTTATCAACTAGGAAACGAAGGTCGTCTTTCAGGGAGGATTCTTCTTCTTCATCGCGTGCTCAATGCTGAACGGCGTGATCTTCTGCTACTCGTACGTCTGGAACAGCGTGCACCACCTATTTCCATATTTCCAGATCCTTGAATGGTGCATTTAAAGGAGATCATGTTAACTGCTTTAATAAGTCCGTCCGTCTTATAGGACACCTTCCTCTTTTTCGTTTTCCCTCAACGATCCCTGTGAATACAAGCATCTCCAAACATATGTTATTCTTGTTCTTATTCTCTAAATTATGTATGGATTCTTTTCTTACATATTATCTAAAAGTATTTCGGTAATAAGGATTCCTTTAAATTATTTTAAATTTTAACAAAGACAGTAAGTAAAAAGTCAATATCATATATTAATTACTGAAATACTCAAAATCAAACAAATTAAAGATATACTAAAATGATGGTTCCCAAAAGCCTATTAGAGTCAAACATTAATGCATGGGAGTGAAACATAGATACAAAAAAATAATAAAAAGAACTGTATAAATGCAGTGTAAATAAATGCGTATACTGAGATGAATATTCGGTGTGTTGATGTATGAATGAATAAGAAACAAAATTATTAAGGATTAATGTAAAATTAAAATCAAAGAATTAAGTTGGGCGATTAATATCATGATGAGGCGGTTTAGACATATTAAACGAATAGGTGACGAAGGCTAAACAAATTTATAATGCAAACATGAATGTGAGTCGTAATAAAGGACGACCGAGAAAAGTATAGTGGATGAAATTTTGAAACTAGGAAATGTGGGTTGTATGGGAATCAGAAGGAATTTTATGAGAATATGTATGGATATGACGGAGGCAAACGTAATATACAGTGCCAACTCCAATAAGGAAATGGCGGGATGGTATGTAGTTTGTATATTTAACCAAATTCACTTTAGATATTTTTTCTGTTTTCAATCATCTACATTCTACATATTCTTTTACATACACTAGATTATGTTAAAAAACACATTTGCAAACTTACAATTTTTTTTCTCATATACTGAGAAAAATCTCTTGAAATTGAAACATGGAACAGACGATGTTACGATTAATGTAAAACGCACCAAATGGATATAATTAAATTATGTAGAATACATTGTTGCACAATTTTAAACAAAGGACGAGTTTATTCTTCAGGAGTATAAACTCCATAAAATTTATGCCTTTAGCATTAAATATCCAACTCTCAAAACATTTTTAAAATCTAAAATAAAAATAAAACGCATATAATGAATTTGCGAAAATTCCTAACTGATGAAATGGGACAGTTATGTGCTTGGACAAGAAAGTTTGGAGATCTCTTTTCTCTGCCTAGCCCGCAAAGACACAGAGTATTTATATGTTTATATGTATCATACTCGTATAAAAAGAGTTTTACGCGAATGAATCAAATCAGCAATTTAAAAGTTATTTATTAAATACATTTTAAAAATGTTGATTGAATCATTTCTGCATATCTACGCCCGTTTAACCCCTATCGCGTTATTTACGATGTCATGCATCTTGGTCAGTTAAAACGCATAAAAATCTCAATACATTTGACCCTCCCCAAATGCTTTATTCAAAATTCCAGTTTTTCAGCTGCCCCTAGCAAATGGACCCGTGAGAAACTTTGACCTCAGGGGTCATATTTTGGGTGAATATTAAAGATGTGCATTATTGAATGCATTTTAGTATTTTTTCAGCCTTGATTCAACTTTTTGTATGTATATTTGACATAATTCAAATCAATTATGAGTGTTATAGATTATGGTGTGAATGTTTCTTTTTTAAATGATACAAAGATAGAATGAAGTATATTTTAAATACTTCAATAGATTTGATATGTGTATTAGAGATGTGAATCACTTGGCTTATTTTTAACGGTATTTGTATTGTTTTGTTTAACACTTTCGTCGTATTCAGTACAACCGGGCGGGTTTATTGCCATGTAGCAATTTCTCATACACATATCTGATATTTATATTCATTTTATGTTTTTATGTGTATTGAGTGGATGGATTATATGAGTATTTTATGTGTATTGAGTGGATGAATTATATGAGTTTTTTTATTAATTACAGATTTTTTTGAGGATTTGTTGTATTTTTTTAAGAAATCTTCAATGCGCGGTATTCTGGGCATTCCTAATCTGTTCTGTATGTGGAAATATGTGTGTATGCCTTATGGTTATAGTTTTTGATGACCCCTGTGGTCTAATTGATAAGACGTCTGTCTTCTGATCCGGAGGTTGCGGGTTCGATTCCCGCTGGAACCAAGATTAAGTGTTATATGTGATTCACTCGTGTGCTTCTATAGCTGCCTGATGTGATTTTTTTATAGTAGTGAGTTCAAGAAAGTTTGCTCTCTAAACGGCGGTATATAAAATTTCTCTTCGAATTAAATTGAATTATGTATGAATTATTCGACATAAGCCTTTAGTTATCAGTCATCCCTAGTAACTACATTCCATATTATGTAATATTTCATTCTTAACAATTAAGAACCGCTCATAAAATAATCCAAACTCGTACACTTTATTAAATTATTAGAAAATAAGTACACATGTATCACAAGGTTCAATTTATTTTTTTAACATTTTTCTCAGGGAGATGCCGGTGATCGTTTCGTCCCACAGAGAGCAGGAGTGGATCACAAGGCAATAAGGTCGTGGATGTTCTCGGATAGAAGTTATCCTTCCAGTGATGAAGATGAAATATTTTTACAGGTTAAATAATATTTTTGTTTTAATTCTAGTTGTAGGAAAATTAAAAGTATAATTTTTGTTCGCTAAATCTTATATTTAAGGAACTAACCGTAAAACTTTCTTAGTCTTTCTCTCTTATGCTTTTAAATAACGTTGCATATGTTTTTGTCAGCATTTCAATACTAATCAATTAATGTATACGTTTTAGGTGAGATCATCGTGTGGTATGTTTATTTTGTCAGAATTTTAACAATAATAAAATAATAATAATTCGTTTAAGATACCCACATCACCTTGAAAACTACTTTTTTAATTTTCCTCATTGAATTATTATGTAGTTGTACTTGTTCATATTTATCCTTAATAATCCATACATATTTCGGTTGTCCTTTGTGAAACAGATTTGATTTACGTATCTTCTTTGTTCGTGGAAATTTTCCACTTTATACATCGATTGTTAAGTGTTTGAAGTTTAATCACCTGACACTTTAAATCAGTGGTCACCAAACTCAATAAGGACGCGAGCTACTTTCGGAAATTGAAATTGTCTGGTGAGCTTCTTATACATATTCCTTCTTTATATTTTTTTTATCATCGTCCTATATCGTACCATACACAATATTATTACATTACTTCAAATAAATAAGGACATCCGACTTCCAATACAACATAAAATGCGTACTTTAATTATTTATTTATAAAAAAATAATAATTGAAAAATATCTTGAAATAAGTGAGTAAAAATAATTACTGAAAAGAATTAGTGGCATTCACTTGTTTTTTTTTTGTTGACAGGGTGAAAAAAACAAAATGAATGGTATGTTAACTTTGTAAACGTCAAGCTTTGACGGTCGTGTGGAACTGTGTGAATCTGCGAGAGAGAGAGAGACAAAGTGTATGGCGCAGTTCTCATCGTAATACATCGCTGACTGCTTCTCTATTTTACTTAGAAATTCATATTACAACGGCATTTTGTTAAGCATTTCATTGAAATTTAGTTCGAGAAATATTTAATTTCGGAGTCCAATAATTAAATTTGAGAGGCAAATTTATAAATATCATAAAATATCCTACGCGAGCTACCGAAATGCCGTTCGCGAACGACCATTTGGCGACCACTGCTTTAAATCATCTAGAATTGTAATAAAAAAAAGTTATTATATTGACATCATGACTTGAATTTGATGGCACAAATGATCTAAGTTTGAATGGATTGCCTATAAAAAAAATATTCCGAATTTCGTCATATGTTTTCACGCTACATATTTTCCTCGATATACGTATTTCTTCAGCATTCATTAGGGAAATAGCATTTTACCAAATTATCTAAAAATATATGCAAAAAGTAATTGGGTCAATGTCAACTTAACTGTTTTTTTATCTTTGAAATATATGATACACAAAAATATCCAGCTGATAAATTATGTATTTGAAGCTTAAATTGAGTTTTTTTAATTCAAAGTTTTAACATAAAGCAAATATAGAATGATGTCAAACTTTCTCGAAAAGTCAAAAGTAAGGGATCTCTTTTTTATTCACTATTATTTTTTTATTATCTTTTTGTGTACTAATACTAAAATTCCAGCAGCCCGAATTGTGGCGTCTCCGCGACTACAGGAGAGCCTTGATATCGGAGTGTGGAGCAAGTAGCACTCAGCCCCTTTTGAAGTTGACCCTCGGGAGAACGAACTCGAAGCTTGGCCCCAGAGACACTTCGCCACCTGGGTGGGCGTGCGCCCCCCGCAGGAGAGCCGTCATCCTGGTGCCTGATGTCATCTTCGATCTGCCTGGGTTTGAAGAAAATATGAGTTAGTAGCGCTTTTATTATCTTTATAGATATACTCGTATATATGCAAAAATTAACCAAACAAACTTTAACAACAGTCAAACATCGAGTTTAAATTGGTTTGGTTATATCTTCAAAATCATGAAGTGAAAGACTGTTGATCGACCTGTATAGAGACGTTTCATAGTATTCTTGTGTTCTTGATGGAGCGTATAGTGGGATAAGGAATAATGATATTTGTGTACGCTTTTTCGATATGTCAAGCAAACCAAAAATGTGTATAAAAATATACCATTTTAATCGCTATCTCCATCCATTCTTCGTCAAATGGCGAGTTCCGGAATCGTTTCGTCCTATTTATTTATTTCTTAACTTTAAAGATTATTAATTTTATGATCTTTTATTTTAAATCCAAGAACGAACATTATTTTTTTTTACTCTAACAATACTTTAATCTATTTTTAACATGTAAAACACAAACATATCGAAAACTCCGAACGTTCTCGACCTTCTTCAATGCTTTTTGGAGTTTAATTTTAAAAAGGCAATGCCTTTATAGAACAACTTATTTTGACTTTTTGGTTTTCGGAGCCGAAAATCATCGCAACTTCTCGTGCGATTATTATGACCCTCTTCATTGTACATCACACCCTTTTGAGTATACTTTGGTAATAAATTACGATGTAATTTAAAATATATAGATTAAGATACTAAAATAATACATTGTTTTACAGTGCCCATATTTAGCTTACAAATCGTATTCTGAATTTATTGTCTATGAAGAATTGTAACAAAACGTTCACATATGTAGTAAATTTTAAAATAGTCCTCATCTTTCAATTCTGTACACTTTGAAGTTTCCTCAGTTAAGTTTCAATGCTCATAAAAAAGCATTTAATTAATAATTTTAATATGATGCTATAGTTTTATTATATAACAATTTGTTTCAATTTCGACAAGCTATTTCTAATTCTACTTATAAATTCTACCTTTTTGCCATTTTTTATTTACCATATAAAGTCAGTATTATTAAGTTTAAAATGCTTCCTAATCATTTCGTTCTATAAATTTCTTAGAAAACTGCAAAATATATTATCAACTTGTCTTTTTCGTCACTTATGGTTCATATTTTTTACATGATTTGTATTATTACGCTTAGTAAATAACTATAAAAAAACATATTAGACATTCGACGTATAAGTTTATGTTCTTTGCAGATTGTGATATTTTGGACTGGGGAAGAAGAGATTATTTGGTTGCTGGGCTGGGTGAACAAATATATATGCTGGAGACGTCCACTAATCATGTAACACAATTACATACCTTCGATAGTGGACAGGATTCTGTCCTGGTTGTCAAGTGGGATCCTCTCGGAGTACTTATCGCGGTAAGTTATACTAATTAACCATATGATCTACTTACTGTACGAGGGGCTAATGTGCAAAAATCGTGGAAAGATTACGTTTTTTTAATTATGTGCTATCAAGAAAGAGAGCTTTTTATTCGATCTGATTAAAACGTTATGGTATATTTCTGATTAAATTGAATAGTATGTTATAATCGAGTGTCTATGAAGAATTGTAACAAAACGTTCACATTTAATTCATAAATAAATAGTTCCATTCCAATTGTATCGACAATGTCAGATCAGCTGATATATACACTATCAGCTGATCAATAGATATATACTATTATGTTGTTTATAGTTAAGGCATTAACGTTGTGGAGGTTTAAAGACATTGTAATTTATTTTTATCAAACACGGTTTATTCCACTTTTTGTGACGGTATAACCCTACCGGTTTCAAGGCTTTCACCTCCCTCTAAGGGAGCGCAAACAAGATTTGTTTGCGCTCCCCTGAAGATGAGGTGAAAGCCTTGAAACCGGTAGGGTTATACCGTCATAAAAAGTGGAATAAACAGTGTTTGATAAAAATAAATTACAATATACTATTAGCCCAACAAAATGATATTGGGCTTCCCTTCTGCATACCTTCTCCAGATCATCTAAAGGGTTAAAGAGGACAAACTGTCAGATGCGACATTGGTTGAATGTCGCCAATATTCTCCATTTGAACAGATGCTCCGTTGACCTATCCTTGCGTAAGCAATTAGAATACTTCCATATGACCCATGGTAGGTGGTGTCCCACCGACAGGCATCCTGATTGCTGTATGTATCCATGCTCTCAAGCTTTCAGTTATTGCTCTGTAAGACCAGCATCCTAATATAGCGGAGAATCTTCAAAGGGGTTGTGAGATGGTATAATTGTTTGTTTTTCATTCTTTAGTATTGTAAAATATGTAAAAGGAAAAAAAAAACTCAGTTGAACTGTTAATTTAGAAAAGGTTTATATATTTGTTGGGATCCTCCTTCAGATATCTATCGCAATATAAAAAAGTCAAACCTTTTATTCGAAACAACTTATTGTAACAATTTAAAAAATATATATAAAATATGAATATTTTTTCTTGAAAAATGTTAAAGAAATAATTGAAAACTAGACTTAAACCATTTTTAAAACAAATTAGATTCCTATAGGAATCATTCCTGTCCCCCGAGCTGAAAACCGGTGTTTTATAAACTAAGCCACCGAGGTTGTCAAATAAAGTGTGAAATACTTGTATATTCGATTTTTTTAATTATTCGCTTTACTATAAATTATTGAACAATAATTCCATAGTCAATTATCAGAATGTTTTGGCTGCGTAATTAAGTATAAGGGATATCATTTTATACTTTTATTTTTAGTTTTAAAATTTAGTTATATCGAAACTATTATATTTCATGTGTTTAAGGTGTCATTCGTACAAATACATGTATATGTATATTTGGTTAGCGTGAGACTTCGTAAAAAAGTGTTTGTGTACTGGTGTGACCAAGGATTTGATTCGATGTTTGATTTTTTTGTAGTTTCAGGGAGCAGTAAAAAATAGAATTCTAAACCTTAAAATAATGATTTTTAGATCTAAATTATTTTATCAAAAGGTATTTGATACCACTAACAATTCTAATGGATTATTTTATTGTATAACACTTTCGTCGTATACTGGACAACCTGAAGGATTTATTGACAACCAGATATATTTCAAGAAGACTTAAGTGAAAACTAGGCTGGAACCCTATTAAAAGAGTTTTTGTGCCAACAAGAATCGAACCCGCAATTCCCAGGCTGTAAGACAAGCGTCTTATCTACTAGGGCACGGAGGTCGTCATGAATAATATTTTAAGTAACTTATTTATTAACAATTTGAAGGGATATTTTAGCTTTGAATCAAACATATTAAATTCTATATATATATTTCAGATTGGTACACGTCGAGGTCAACTGTTTATGTATGACACAAATGTACAGAAGATGTTTCCTATTTCTCAGAGAGAAATGTTCAGTTCTTCCTTAACTTCACTTGCATGGGATCCCAATGGAGTTCAATTGGCATGGTGAGATTGATAACGATATTTTTCAAATATGAATTCAATAATTATTATTAATTTTAATTACATTTCATATTGGTGGTGTAATACACGTATGTCTTGTTAACATAAAATACCTTCAATTAATCGTATAGAGAAATTATTATTAGTAAATAAGATAAATAAGATTAATTGTGCCAATAATGATTCCAAAGAAAAGAGGCAGAGTAAAAATATTTGGAAAACTACTGTAGCAATAAATAATTATGGCGTTTTTAACAATAAACTCAGATATGCGAATCTATTCATTCCATCAGAAACACAGGGATGCTATAAAATATCTTCATTCAGATCGATCCACAGAAAACAAACAAACCAAGTCCGTTTCACAATATTAAATGAAGGAGTAAGGTGTCCTGAAATCGGGCAGACACTTCGAGTGTAAATGATTAACTTCGATCCACTGCCCGGTTTTCAACTTTTAAATGTAAAGTACGAGTAAGATGCTTTGCTTAATCTGTTTTATGGCGATCTATGGCTTTATAATCGTTTTTTTTAGTGCAATAGAGAATTAACAGAATGGCTTCGAGACCCGGGAGAAACCATAAGAATGGCTCATAGTGTTTCATTGCACTTTCGTTTCGTTGTCAATATAACCTAGCGGAATTCATGCCGTGTGGCAATCGCTACCAATCAATCAGAAATATGTTAAAGAGGTCCCTTATGAAAACCATATTTGAAAACATGTGGGCTCCAGCGGGAATCGAACCCATAATCCTCGGGCTGGAAGACAGATGTCCTACCAACTAAGGCCCTAAGGTTGTCTTAAAGCCTTATTTTTTTAATGTCTTTCTCTTATCAACTTGTTGCAATCGTAGATGTTATCTTCTCCTTGTCCTAAAATATCCTTTAAAAATATTGGCAAAATAATTAATGTTTCTCATTCCAGTGGAAATTCTGCGGGAACTTTAATACTCCTAGACATGATGTCGAAGAAGATTTTCTCCGAAAGATGTAAAGCCCACGACAGATGCATTATAAACTGCTCTTATTCACCCAACGGACAGTTTTTAGTCACCTGTGGATCTGACGGTAACGTAAGGATATGGAATCTTCCAGAGCTGCGACCTTTCTTCCAAATAGTGTTTGCTCATCCAGCCAGGGTAAGCCGAATATATATATAATTATATTACTTTAGGCGAAATAAGTAGTGTGCGCCGTTTTGCTAGCAAGAAAAACATCAAAGTAGCTGTTCCATTGAATGTCATGGAATCGTTTGTAGTATATGTAGATTATTCTACGAAATGTAGCAAAAAAAACATAAACTAGGGGCTCCGCTCCTGGCTGCTCGGCAGCCCCGCCCCATATTGGTGCTGCGTGCTCCCTTATAAGTGGTAATAGTATGTATAAAATTTTCAAATTGTAGGACATTTCAGAATTATGAATATGATTATTTAAGTGAATCAAATTTGAGTAAAACACTTTTTATTTATTTTGCAATCAAGAATGTTCATCCCAAAATAACTTTAAATAGAGTTAATATGTAACAAAAAACAATAAATAAAATAGTAAATTAAAACACTTTTTAAAACCTAAGGGACCTAAAATATTAGTAAAATGATATGAGCTATATTCACATTCTGCACCTAGAGTTATCTTAAAACTGATACGATATCGCTAGAATGTTATTGAAAACAAAAACATGAAGGATACTCGTAAACTTAAAAAAATGAAATAATAGGGACGAGCAAAAAACTTAAAATCTCATTAAATACGATATTTTCCATAAAACGACCATTTTGAACTATTCCAAGGTGGTTGCGTGGGATCAATACTGGGTGGGGCCGCAGAGTAGCGAGGGGTGGATCGCCTAGAGAGTTAGGACTGTTCTTTTGCGTCGTAACCAAAATACTAAGGTATTTTACATAAATCTTGATAGACGAGAGTTTAGATAAAACATTAAAAAAAACCTGGTTCTGTACCGTGCTTATAATTAGCTCTCTTTTACTTAAATAACCTTAAGTCAGGTTATCTTGTCAGTTTAAGGACTTGTTTTTATTTCAATTATGTCATATTTGCAAAGCTACTTACAGCATCCGAAAACTCCTAATTCGGCCAGTAAGATTTGGGGTAATCTTCCAATCAACCAAAAATATACAAAAAAAGAAAAACATACTAAACAAACTTTTATGTGGATTGGTGGCTCAAGTGGTTTGGTGGTACGAAAAAATAAAAATAATGAATTGATGTCACTTTTAATCATCCTAACATGATCAAGATATATAACAACGTCAATGTATTGGTTCCCGCCGTGGCTTTATCCAACAGTTTCTTCTAAACAAGTTGAAATATTATTTTTTAAGCGTAAGGATGGGTCTGAAGGCCTTTTTTTATATAATTTATTTGATAGGAGCAACACCCAACCCAACTAATAATAATATATAAGAAAAAATATATTTTTTTTCTTGAAAATTACTTCTGAAGCAGAAATACGGATTTGTTGAAACCGGCAAGAAGTAGAACAAACTTGCCGAATGCGCGTGATTTTTTTGATGAGACCTGCACAATATTTCTCTAACAATTTCTGCCTCCGTCCAGATATGAAGCCTCTCACAGAGTACACGCCCTTTTAAATAAATATAGGTTTATGAAAGTGAATGTATTATACATAATATGCAAAATTTACATATATTTTAAGGCAGTGAAAAAAAAACATTCATGGAAAGCTAATAAACAGTCTGGGCTCATCTCATAAAATCCTCCTAATCGAGATATACCCACTAATAGGAGAGAAAGCTCAGCCGCGAGAACGTCAAATGTTTTTCAGCACACACCCTCCTTATGCACGTTAATTTTAATTTAAACAAATTATAATAAATAAGCAGTAAATGTTGTTTCAAATACAATCAATATGTTCGAAATATTTTGAAATATAAATACTCAAATAATCCAAAATTCACTCAAAAAAATAAAATAAAATATGAGTCTAGTCCAGAAAAAAAAACATGAAAATAAACAGACATTTCTTGCTGAAAGTCGTCAAATCACACAAGCGACTTATTTTTAAATGGAACCTCTGATATTGACCTTCAACATTTTGTTGTGTTTTTAAGAAATAAGTTGTGTATGAACCATGAATACTTATTTTTATTATTTTGTGCAGTATTGATTTTATATTGGATATACATCATTATAAAATTAGGTACGTCTATAATTAGATATTGCTTATAAATATGTTTTTATTTTATCCCAATAAACAGCCGGGACACAGTCATTTCAATAATATAAGAAAATAACAAAGACATAGAAATGACTTGATAAAATATTATTTAATTATAAAAATTGAACGATCTCATAAATCGTTACGATACGTTCGCAGAAAGAACATTAAAAAATCGTCTTCAAAATCAATTTAAATGGGTTCAAAGAGTTAAAAGTAAGTTTATCAAGTGTCCAGATTCCGCATCCTGTGCAATCTAATAATTGATGAATTGTAAGAATTGTTCATTGTTTGATGACTAAAATAGAACAACTGATGTCGTATGGGCTTGGAGGAGGAGGAGGAAAATAGAACAACTGATGTCGTTTGGGCTTGGAGGGAGTCCGTAAACATATTAATTGAACAAGCTCAGGATAATCACATTAATAATTGACAATTTTATCCAGTACCAATAAATACTCATATTATTTTCCTTCTGTTATGCAACATTGTCAAGTTCAAGAGCTTTATCAAATGTTCATAATCGTAGTTTAATTCCTCGCGAGGTATGTACATGTAATTTATAGTTTATAAATAAAAAAAAAAACAAAAAAGATACTTCATATATCACCATTTAGAGAGTAAACTCTCCTCAAGGGCGACCTAATTAAGAAATCGATGATGCACAACCTTCAATCCATATATGTAGACACGTGATACTGTCATCCTGGCAGGAAATATGGAAAGCCTGCAAAGATGAATGAAAAAAGTTATGGTGACATGAAGCAATAAAGGACTCTCAATGAATACTGCAAAAACTAAATTTATAATTATCAGTAAAGGGAATCAACAACCAAATGCGTCGCTGAGAGAAGGATCCGGGTGCATTGAAAGAGTGCCCTAAGTATCCGGGATGCTGGCTTAATGACCAGTGGGATCATTCCCGATAACCAAGATTGAGATAGCACTAAACTGTTTTTCAAAAGGAAAAATATTCTCTAGAATAGAGACTTCAGCCTCCAATTAAGAATATACATTGTACGATGTTACATATTTTAAGCACTTCTTAATGTCATGGAGACTTGGGCCTTCACCTAAGCCGCCACCAATCAAATAGAAGCACATGAAATGTGGTGCTACATGAGAGCGTTAAATATTTCCTGAGTTGACAAAGTGCGCAACGAAGAGGTTCTTAGATGCATATAAAAACAAAGAAGCTGTCACTTGCATTGAAAGGAGAAGATTTAAATACTTTAGGCATTTAATGAGAGGAAACAGATATGAAATAATCCAAGTCATATTACAAGGGAAGTTATAAAGAAAACAAAGTGTACGAAGAAGAAGAAACTCCTGGATGAAGAACCTAAGAGAGTGGTTGCATTGTAATACGAATACATTGTTCAGAGCAACTGCTGACAAAATTAAAATAGCCATGATGATTGCCAACCTCCAACATGGAAAAAAATAACCAAGGGAGAACGAATTATAATGAAACCTTTTATATTTTCAGATATTTACGCTTCCGCTTTAGTGTACAGGTATACGAGTATATGTAGTGTTAATATATAATCATAAATTTTGAAAAGGCTTCCTGAAAAGGGTTGTCTTCAAGTGCTTCCTAAATTTGCTCACGCCACCCATATATTTAATACTTAGAGGCAGACCATTCCACGCTACAGAACCAGCAACGGAAAAAGCCCTATCATTATACCCCGCCCTATTGGTTCGATTCAGAACAATCTATTTATTCGATGAAGACGAAATTGACCTTAAGATTCTTTTCCTCCCTCAATTAAGTCAAGTGTTTCCTAAAGCTGCACACGCCATCCATATATCAAACACTTTAAGATAGACAAAGATTGATCAAATTGAAGTATTAATTGATAAAACGAATACTGACCAAAAATACAGATCAGTTTAATATACACATATATTACGAAAAAATAATATGACTGTTGCAATAGCAAAATAGACACGTTAAAATGACAAAAAATACACTGTTATCGACTAAAAAACCAAAAAATATACAGTAAATGTAACTGAATATTGTGCATACCTTCAAAAAAACTAAAAAAGCCAAAAGTCTGATGGTTAATTTCATGTATTAATTTCACGTATTTTTTACTTATTGCCAAGTACATTGGTACATTACTTTTCCAGGCTTTGGCCTGGCATCCTTGGCGTAGCTGCCTTTTGGCGGTTGGAGGGGGGTTTGGGCAGGAGCGAGGTCACGGAGACGGCTCTCTTTCCGTATGGAACGTGTCCCTGCAGCACAACGTGTGCTATCACCTGTCCCGCGCACCCTGCGCCGTAGAGAGCATGGCCTGGAGCCAACTCACTGGAGAGCTGGTTGTCAGCTACTGGATTGAAGGTTGGTTCAACGGCTTTTATAATTATAGAATGTCTTCATTCGTTTTCATTCATATTCAACAAATATGACTTGACGATTATGACGTATTGAAGAGCTTGGATAGGATATAGCATTGTCCTCAGCACCATTAATCGAGACTTCGGGTTTAGAACTACTTAAATTGGGAGCCAGGAGATTTGCCTCCTGCCAACACCTCTTCGGCCTTTTATTTTGCCTTGGATGATCAGGTGCAGTAATTTGTACTTTGCTCCTCTAAGTACACGACCCAAGTAGGACACCTTTCGGATTTTAATATTAGTCAGCAACTCTCTATGAACGTTCAATCTAGAAAATTTATAATATAATAATATAGCACCATTTAGTGAGCCAAGCCCTCTTCAAGGGGCATTCCTCAAATTTGTCGATCATTTTCTGTAAAACTAGTCAGAAACACTTGTTTTTTCCTTTCGGTGATTTTCTTTACAAAACACCAACGCGTTGACTATAAAACCAAGTATAGTTTGATAATGTAAATTTTAAATTCTTTTAAGGTCAAACTTCTGGTCATGATGAATCGATGGAAGGACATTCTAGAATCCTGGTTCTCTCGGCACCAACCAAAGTTACAGATGAACTTTATTCACCACACGGAAGGACAAAGGTCCTGTTATTTAATCCTGATGGCACCAAAATTGGTAAGAAAACATTAGATGGGAAGTTGATTCTATCATTTGAAAAAAGCCTAATAAATGTTGTAGAAATGCATGCTATTAGATTATTGAGTGATAATGTATAACAGAATACAGAATGAAGTGATTAGTGATTAATGTGAACGTAAGGCTGATGTGTTGAGTAAGATGAAAAAGAGCACTGTGAGATGGTTTTGGGCATGTAGAACGAATGAATGAAGAAAGACTGACAAATTTTTTAGTGCAAATGTGAGTGGAAGGTGTGGTAGAGCAAGATCAAAAAAAGTATTGTTGGATCAAGTGAATGATATTTTGAAAGAAGAATACGTAGAAAGTCCGAGAAATCGTAGTTGTATAAGGAGGGCTATGGCTGTAGACGAGGCGAAGGTTATGTGTTGAAATAGGAAATTCTGGCGCTATGTCCTCTCTGCTTACTTTGACATGGAAACACCATGATGATGTGTATACTCATAAAATTGAAGCTATCTAAAATACTGGGTAAATATTGGTCTTAACCTCAATCAGTGAAACACTTTTAAGCCCCCGAGTCGGAAGATAGACGTCTTATCAACGTGATCACGGAGGCTTTAACTTATGGGTTTTTCATGTCCGGTTGTTTTTTCCAGCAAGTGCCTCAACGGATGAAAATTTATCCATTTGGAGTTTCCTCGGCAGTAACGGCCCTCTGTTGACCAAACACAAAAGGAAAATTGAGAAGAGAAACATGATATACAATATCAATGAAATCAACCAGTTCAACAACTTTGGTATCACGATTCGATAAACACGTGTTATTTTTTTGCAAGAAAAAACATATGTTATAAAAAATTAATTTCATTGATAATAACGCTGCAGCACCTTTATAAACATATGTTTTTAAACACAATATCGAGAATGAAAATATTTATCTTTTAACCATGGTGCATGTGATTTTGCATGAGGAAATATGCATTTTTTTTTAGTTATGTTTTTTTAAACATGTGATATAAAACGATTTTTTGTTAATTTATTTATTTTTTTGTTACGTTATTCGCTTTATATGTTTATATTAAACGATTTAAAAAGGCCTTTTTTATTATAGTGAAGGCTGGTTTAATTCGTAATAATTTTTTTCTGAACTAAGTAAAAACATTGTATTCGCTTTAAAAAAATCCCTAATAATATTCATGGATAAGTATTATTCCCTCTTGAAGCTTTATAATTGATGATATTTGTTAAAACTATGTATGTATATTTTTTTTAATTTATGTTTTTTTATTATTATAAAAAATATATCAACTTTTAAATAACGTATTTTTTTATTATTAATTACACAGTTTAAAGTTGGTTATTCACGATTATAATGAGTAATATATAATTTTTAGGTGTCTTATTTCTTGTTTAAATGGATATTTTTTTATAATCATATTTTTTGATGAAGTGTAAAATTTTAACTGTATTGACGTTAAGGAATCGCTCGTTTTTTTTTACTTTATTTTTGTTCTATATTTTTTATTTATTATTTAATTTTTTTATTAATCACAATACAAGATTTACAATTTACATCGTTTTAATGAAATGAATAACCGCAGAGTATAAGTACTATACGTAACGATAAAAAAAACCTCAATTTTGAGGATTTAGAGAACCGCCTCACATAATGCAAGGCTTGTAACGAAATATTATCATTTCTTTTATCGTTTCTCTAAAACGTTTAAACAATATTGAATGAAGGAAAACTTATTTAAAGTTTGATTGGAAATAATTATAGATGGATAACTTATTAACAATTAGAAATAACCACATTGATATTGACATCTGTGAGAAATTATACGATGGTTCAATGAAATTATACGGCAATGCAAAATTGTATCGCAGGTTGCCAAAGAAATGGTGAAGTACAATTAATAACGAGTGTCAACTGTGTCTATAAAGTTAAGGAACAGCTCAATTGAGTCATAAATCAGCTCCAATGAAGCGGCTCAGGGAGTACTCAAGACATTCCTATTTATTTAAAAGTTCTTAGAATAGTCATATATATGTATGTGTCTCCATTATATTCTTTTGTGAAGGGCTTGTATGTACATTAATTTATTTGCTTTGAATTTTCACTTCTTAAGTATACAATAAAAAAATACTGTCAATCGATTAGTTCTAACTATAAACTTTTAATATAATCAAATTTAAATACAGTTTAGTATTCAACCCATTTTCCATTTAGTAAGTCAAGCATTTTTGTGAGTGATTTCGATATTTTTTTTATTTTATGAAATTTGTTGTGATATTTAAAAACGTTATGAAATTTGTTGTGATTTTTTTAGTATGAATCAAATAACAATATAAATACATTCAAAGAAACAAGTGACAAAAGATTAACCAATCCTAGAGTTTTGACTTCAGACAGTATTTGTATTCTAGTTTTTATAACGCGTTTTAAAAATAGTGCTTTCCGTGCAATAGATATGTTAAAAAAAATTATCATGTGCAGTCTCATTTTTGATATTCAGTCTTATTGTACAAACTCTGTGATAACTAGAATGTTTGGTAAAACCGTTTTGTATCTCTCCGCTTTTAATATGTTTAACACTTGTGCTGCAAAAACTTATTGAAATACACATAGCGACTAGAGCTTACGGTTTATGGTGTATTTTTTGTTTGCATATTTTATATTACTGTTAAAATAAAAAGAATTCGAAAATTTTCGTATATTATTTAAAACAAATCTTCTTACCTCCTTTCCTATAAAAACTATACTTTCTAGGCTTAAGAAACTCTTACTAAGTTGGCAACTCGAGAGATTTCTGGTTCGATACCTGATGAAACCAAAAAAGAGGTGTTGAAGTTTAGTTAAGGCTTCGACATCGAAGTTGTTGTCACCTATTCAAGTATTGCTCACACGCATGACAAACTGCGAATATATGATCTGAAGATCCGACGAATGTGACCGAAAGCGGTTTTTAATATATTCACATTACAATGGATGTGAACATGTTTAGTTTTTCTCAGAGGAAGCAAAATCAGGAACATTTTAAATATCTTAAGGAGGCTCCTCCCACTCATTGTCTACGTCGTCCTTTCACTCGCACACATAAATATTCAGTTTGAATATACGTCCTTTGTTACCTCATTGACATTGTTTCCTGCTCTAACTAGCCGTTCAATATCTTGTTCCATATTTTCATAATCTGAGAACGTACTTTTTAAGTTGCAAAGTTTTTATTTCTTTTCGTTTACTGTGTTTATTCTTCTTTTAAATTAATCGTAATTAATTTAAAGCAATGTGTAATTAAAACCACAAACGTTATTTATTTTACGTGATCTTGTGCTTTATTTTTTTCTATTTTGTATATAAAAAAATGTTTGTCAGTTTTGATTGTTTAAGTTTTAATGTTTTTCACTTTTATTGATTTTTTTTCTTTTCTGTTTTATGATGTATTTTGTTTTGATATATTTTATTTGGTTGATGTTTTCATTTAAATTTCGTTTCTTTTGGTTTTATTTTTTGTGTATTTTTTTATATAATTTAAAAAAAGTTTTTTGTAAAAGCCGCGGATGTTAAAAGTTATTTTTATAAATTACTAATGAGGAACATAAAGAGAAGAAATCCGTATGAATGAATAAATTAATGATAATGAATGAACCCTCTTTTAGTGTAAGTGGTCTAAGGTAAAAATGTTTTTTTCCTAAATTCAATTGCCGATAGATTCCGCATTCGAATTATGTTTAGTTTCAGACAGTATTATTTGATTATTTATGTGTAACATATTTGTAGTTTTTTATAAATTGCAATAATATAATACCAAACTAATCAAATTTTGAAAGAAGATAGGATTCAAAACCTTTATAATAGTCAAGTATGGAAGTGGCAGAGGCGAAATATATATGTCAAGATATAATGAAGGGATAATCTATTCCCATTGCTTACCCTAACACGGGCATGGCGTATGAGGATGATGATGATTGTTAATAATATTATATTACCTAAAAAAGCTCTATATATCGAAACAATCAAACGCTGCAGTAATCTGCAATTCAAAAGACACAGTTTGAACTTCAGTCATTTAGAACTCTTCAACCAGTTATCTTCAATCAATTACCCAAAAAATATTCCCGCATCAAATCTCAATACCAACAGCAACTGTTGACAAATGGGCTTAAGCTTAAGTCATTGCGTACAAGAAAATGTACACTTGAGTTATTGGTATAAAATTGAAGATATTTTGTTAACAGCGCCTGTCATAATGTTCTTGCTTTTAAAATATCACCTGGCCATTTATATGTTAATACTTTGTGTTTGCTTCAGAATTACAGCTTACACGTATTAAATTAATACACGCACATATATCACCCATCTGCATGATGGATCCATAGTCATATTTTTTTCCTGACCAAATGTAAAGAAGCTTTAATGAAACACAGCGCTTAATTTTGTGAAGATAATCGATCCCAACTGTATTTATTGTGAATATCCAGCGTTGATATACAAGTGTTATTATGCTTCAAAAGTCAGTGAAAAATCAACAGAAAAAGCATATTATTTGTTTTGACACTTCGGTCTGGTAACAACTGGATTCAAACCCACGTCATTGTATCTAAGGAAAAGTATTGTGCACATGAGTTGTTGACCAGGTGGATAATTACGGGTATTTCATGAACAACTACTGTCAACTTTCTAACAGGGACGGCTTAAGTTTTTTTAAATTTTTGTCAAGAAATTTAATTAAATTTATAGTTAAACTGTCGATAACAGCGAATATTTTTTTTAAGTCGATGTAAATAAAATGTCGCTAAAGTAAAGTCTTGTGTTTAAACGATTTATTTAGCAAATTACAGAATAAATTTCAAAGGTGTTAATACCGCTAGAATGAATATTTAAGTATGACTCCTGTTTCCGTTCAAAACGCATCATAATATCCTTTATATAAACAGTGCAAAGAGATCCTGAAATTACGAATAAATTTACTATCTTTGAAAGGGTGCCGAGAAAAAAGAGGTCATTAACCGGCGAAGTCGAGTGACCAAATTTTGGTAGTTATTGGCACAAACATGACAACAACGAGTATAATAGTTGATGGAGAGGAGTGAACAAGTATTGTTTAACACCGTCCACTTGACCTAGGTGATGGTAATCTTTTGTTATGTAAAAAATAATGTATACATACAATCACGCCGCTTTACTGCTGAGATAGGCAGAGAGGATCCAGCGCCAGACTTTCATATCTCGACAAACATATTTCGTCTCTTCCACATCCATACACCTTCTTATATACCTCTTACGATCTTCTAATCTTCATTCTGTGTAATTCACTTGAGCCAACTTTTTTTAGTAATTCTTAAATCATTCGTTCTAGATGCCTAAACCCTATTAGGGTGCTCTTTTTCATCTTATTCAACACATCAGACTTAAATTCATCTTCATCACTTTGTTTTCGTATTCTATCATCATAGACCTATTTCTACAGCATCTATTCATCTATACAGACTTTTGTCAGTATTTTTTTTCGATTCCATGTTTCTCTCTCACATATGAAAGTTGGTACTAAAATAATAATTATCAATTAAAACATCCGAATGGCGCAGATGAACAAAATCCACCTTAACAGTAACAATCTTTAAAGTTCTACAGGAAAATATGTCTTATCAATATGATTATCAAATAAATGCATGTTCGTTTGTGTGCTAGTCCCAAGTAACGAGATTTAGATGTAGTCTTTGATGAGAGATTGACGTTTATTCTACATGTTATAAGAATTACTACTAAGATAGTCTTGTATTTGTGCTAAGACTATGCAGTGATTTCAATGGAGTTAAATCACACAAGGCAATATACTAGGTGTTATTGAAGTAAAGGTCTTTCGACCGTTTATTGCATTAAACTATCGTTGCATACAGCACAACCTGATGGGTTTATTGCCATGTGGCAATATCTTCTAACTAAATAGAAAAATGTTTAATAGGCCTTAAGTGAAAACCAGACTGGAAGCCTTTTTAAAAAATCTTAGCTCCTGCGAGAAATAAATTCACTACCCTCGGGCTGGAAGATCTTATCAAGCAGGCCACGGAAGTAATAATTAAATTAAATTAAAAACTAAAGTAGTACAATAGCAATCGTTGGGCCATCTTCAGCCTGGTGCTGTCTCTGCGTGAAGAAAACAAACTAATTAAACGCTCTTGTGAAAGATGATCATCTAACAACATGAAGAACCTTCAGCAACGGTCCATGTAACCCCTTCAGCAAGACTCATGGTGGAGAATATAACTTAATTAGACCGATGTTCCAGCAATCGACCCCGGTGACCGGTCAATCGGCTCGTTTTAATTAATGTCGCTTAGGATTTAGTTAACAGTAATGGCTAAAACGTGTCATGCTCTTTCTGGTGGGTGGTTGTACGGCTTTAAATAATTGTTTGATTTGTTGATTTCTAATAGTGGAGCACTTGGATGTCTCGCGATAACAGAATTGATTATCGAAGTGCATGAATAAATCATTGCTAGAATGTGTGAGAAAATTTCATAAAGAAATTCCAGGTGTAGAAAGACGGATAAATATAAAACTATGATATTAGTTCATTTTTCATACGTATATTTTGCTAAAAAGTTTTTACGTTTCTAGGCTAAATATCTACCTTAAAAGTACATGAATTAAAATATCAGAAATAATGCGCGAATAAAATGGATGTTCTAAGGGTATACGAGTCAGAAGTGCAAGGTATACGTGGAATTGGTTGACCGAGGAAAACATGGCTGAATCAAATGGACCAGTGGTTAGTTGTACGGCTTTAAATAATTATTTGATTTGTTGATTCCTAGTAGTGGAGCACTTGGGTATCCCGTGATAACAGAATCGATTATCAAAAGGCATGAGTAAATCATTGCAAGAATGTGTGAGAAATTTTCATAAAGAAATTTCGGGTGTAGAAAGACAAAAAAAATTATATGTGTATAATTTATATAGTGCTCGTACATGTTATTTCTTCAGACAAATGGACCAGATTTTTTTAATAGGTAATCCACCCAAACTAGTATGACGATTAGGTTCCCTTACAGTGCTATCGTACACTCATAAAAAAATGCATTATGCCATAATTTACGAAAGAGCTGTCCCCAGGGAAGGCGGGGGGGCTCCTAATTTGCTGGCGCCACACCGAAGTTTAAAAAGGATATCGATTACGCCGACAAAAGATCAGACACTATGGACATAGATACAATTTTATTTGAATAGGGAAATAGCAAATAAAAATAACTATTCATACTACAGAAGGCCTTTAAAGATTAAGGAAATATCTGATACATATTATATAATTGTTTCAAGTAAGAAAAAAACGTATCAAAGTACAGCCTTCAATGAACATAGAGAAATAACCAAGACATTGGCTATTAATAATTTAACCTTGCTCATATCCAGTTTGGAGTTTTTTTCTATATGTAATATAACAGAATAATAGGCTATCTGTTTCTTTTCGTTGATCACTTTAAAAATGCTCTAGCAATTATGTGTTCATGGCCTCTGATGGTACCTTCCTTTCCCAGTCAATTATTTTCGCATGTAATTCTTACTTTTTGTTTGGAAGAGGGTTACTTATTATTATTTAAAGTATTTATAGACGCATATCTAGACTAAGGTTCAAATTAGAATTTACTTTTCTTATATGGAGTAATGAAGTGTGAGTATTAAGCAATATAAGAAAATTTGCGAAAAGTTACGTTACTTCTTAACTTTATCAGCTCAAATACTCAAACACTGAGTCCTAAATACTCTAAAACATAAAGATTATGCATTCGCATCGCTACATATACGAGTACTTAATTCATATACGAGCTATTATATACTCGTAAACAATTCCAACTACGTCATACTCTCAACTACAACATTAAAATCATATTCAACGACTCCTCATCACACAATTTTACACTCTTATCTTTCATTCACTCACATATCTTTATGGAGATATCAAAAAGCTCTTCACATCTCGCTCTTTCTCCGAGTTATTTACTATATATTAAATTCACTTTGCGATATATGGGTAAACAATGAAAAATCGGAGTAAGTTGAGGAGTTCTGAAGTATTTTCTCAGATTATTATCGTAAGAGTTACGATAGATATCGAACTGCGTGTAGTGATAGGAAACAAAGCCAATAGGGCTCTAAGACATATATTTTCGAATAAATTCGTAACAAAATCTAGTAAAATAATAGTCCACAATAATATTTTAGCACCGATTTAAATATATCTGAGTGAAGCGTGGACGTGGAAAAAGACTGAAAGGAGTTGAATTAATGCTATAGAAATGCGTACATTGATGAGAATACATGGGGTAACAAGTATGATAAAATATAGAATAAATTTATTGAGGATGAATGTAAACATAACGCTGATGTGTTGAATAAGATGAAAAAGAGTACTTTGAGATGGTTGGGGCATACAGAACAAATGAATGAAGAAAGGCTAACAAAACAAACGGTACAAATGTGAGTGGAAAGCCCGATAGAGGAACATCAAGGAAAGTATAATTGAATCAAATTAATGGTATTTTGAAAGAAGAAAACGTTCAACATCATAGGAATCGTAGGAGTATGTATGAGACATATGAGTAATTTGTATGAGAAGGTGAATGGATGCAGATGAGGCGTACGATGTGATTTGAGATAGGAAAGTCTGGCGCTGTCCCCTCTGCCTACCCCGACATAGAAGTGGTGTGATGGTATGTTTGCATATACTCGTATATTCGCTATCCCTTTTCTGTTCATTCGAATGCCTTACATAGGCTCCTCCCACACGCTCATAACTTACCATCACGCAATATACAAATACTACCTAAAAATAAACAACATACCCTATTTACTTGCCAATTGAATTATTAAGCCAGCATACTATTAAATAAGATGTCCTGTACTTTTTTATGGTTATTCTCCATTCCTATCGTAGTCCATACATTGTAGATGCACTTACATATTAATGACTACTAAAATTATAAGATAAATGTAGCATCTTACAGCTTGTTATCGCTTAGCGTCCATTTTATACACAAATTATCATATACAAAGATAGGTTGGTAAACATTGAAAATACATATTTTTCCACAAATAAATGTCCGGTAGGTAATGGGGTTTAGTGATTTTAATTAAATAGTAAATGTAATAATAAAATTAATTGAAGAGTTTCAATTTAATTTCGATACTTCTCGAGATAATTTCGCTTTATGTGCAATCTGATAGGTCAGTTATTTTTAACTACTACCGATAATACGGTTATATCTCCGTTTCTCTTTGTATTGATATTTTTGTTTAACTTTGCATATATGGTAGTTGAGGATAATGTATATAACGACGTTTAGATAATAGATTCTCATCAAAGGCACTTTTAGTTGGGATTCGATTCCATTATTATAAACAGATTGAAAATAATACCAAAAAAATTGTTAGTTTAGTGTAGGAATATAAAGGTGGTGGATTAGAGAATGATAACCCTATTTTTTTTAATCTTTAAAGTTCCTCTCTTCTTCAGAGTTTAGTGATTATCATGACTATCTTGATATTTGAGACGTTTGCTCTGATCAAATATATAGTACGAATTGAAATCACTCCCGCAAGTTCTTCAACCAGATGATGCGTTGTTTACCAGCACTATTTCTGTACTGGATTTTCCCTGCAATATCAGTTGAAAGGTTTCACTTTGTTTCTAAATATATCCGAAGAACTCCATCTTTCTCTTTTTGATGGTAAACTTTTCTATCTTTATTTGTCCATTTTAAGATGTCATAATAACAGACTTTTTCAACCCATGAATCTCTTAACATAGTTCAATAGCACCACATTTCAAAAGCTTTTAGTGTCTTGGTGGCGGCTTGAGTAAGTGTCCATGTTTCAACACAACAGAGAATTGTGAAAAATATGTAGCAACACAAAATTCACGTTGTTGAGATTGAAATCCTTATTATCCTTCAGAATCCTAGATGATTATTTTTATTGTTTGACTCGCTCAACAATTTTATTATGTATATCAAGAGGCACCCTTGTGTGTACTTTCCTTTTACAGGCAATCATAAATTTTGCCTTTGATATATTGATTCTTAAGCCTATCTCATAACGTGCCGTGTTAACCCTTCCCAGTAACACCTATTGGCAGTAAATTATTCGCAAGGAAAACATTACTTAATTTATGATATTATAAGCATCTTTATTTTATTGAACAATTAAATCGGTTTATTTCTATAGACTGAATATCAGAATAACCTTCAATGTATTCAGACCTTATTTTGTTATTTAAAATTAACAAACGAAAAAATAGATGTGTTCCTTATAAGATTCTACTCCTATATAACGAACTTATAGCTATTTTTCCAAATTAATACTTATCAGAAATTTATCATCAATTTCCTTAAACATTTACAATATTCTTGGTGGCGTTCTTATAATTTGCAATACACATGCAAAATTACTCCAACTTGTAAATATATATATTTTTAGTTAATTTGTAATTTCAAACCTCCATTGCCTTGTTATTAAGACGTCTCTCTTCCATTCCGGGGGTTGCGGGCTCGGTTCTCGTTGAAACTCGGATATTTTAAAACGAATTCCAAGCTATTTTTCACATAAGCCCTCTTATATTTTTCTGGTTGACTGGAAGGGATTTCTACATAATAATAAACACATGAAGTTAAGTTGTAAATAACAAAATTGTCATACAATAATTCATTATAATAATTGAATATACCACTCGAATGCCATAGGAACAGAATTATAAAAACCGAACATTTTTTCTATTATAAAATTATCACTGTGTCATCACTTACGTTACCTCCGAATAAATTGTTATATCTACATATTGTTATACCACACACGTTTTACCTCAGAATAAATTCTTATATCTACAAATTGTTATACCACACACGTTTTACCTCAGAATAAATTGTTATATCTACAAATTGTTATACCACACACGTTTACCTCAGAATAAATTGAAGAGTCTTTACACAAATTCGTTGAAATGGAGTTAACAAGAAAGTTTAATATAAAACAATATTTAATTTTGGCCTTTGAGTTTCCAGAGATTCAGCTCTCCAAACGCCGCTGTATAAATAGTAAAACTTTAAATCCTTAACAATTAAAACTTTAAATCCTTAACCTCTACGCCGAATAGATTTTTCTTACATAAATTCATCGAATTGCACGTCTCCTTAAAAGAAAGCTTTCCGCTATATTCTTATTCCACAGCCTTGTGTGCCAAGAACTTTAAAGCTTTAGTAAAAGGCGTGCAAATTTGAAATTCTCATGTTGATTGGG
Source organism: Odontocerum albicorne (assembly GCA_949825065.1). Lineage (NCBI taxonomy): Eukaryota > Metazoa > Arthropoda > Insecta > Trichoptera > Odontoceridae > Odontocerum > Odontocerum albicorne. The sequence continues at coordinate 22,891,906 of OX463848.1, read as the reverse complement.
AAGCGTTAGTTTCATTAAAGTACCTTTTAAACACTGCACATTAGAGGTAATAAAAATTCCTCACTCGCCTCCACTCCATTAAATCTCAGGATGTGTTTACCTACCCCTTCAATCGATATTGGCGGAGATTGCTTTCCCAACGAGAATACTAAATGCGCTATATACTTTTTTATTGCGTCGATAATTATTGTTGCTAACATTTATGTCGCATAACTCCCCTTAGATTTCTGTGAGTCGGTAGAGTTAATTTGTCTCAAATGTGGTATGGTGAATTTTTTTAAACACTGAAAAAACATCAAATAATATAAAATCGGTTGTACAAACAGCTGTGTGTATTATCTTGGCAATGATTTGATTATTGTCATAGTTACGGTTTAGTTAAAAAAAATAGTATCCTTGTCTTCAAATAAGTAAAGTTATGTCATAGTCAAGGTTTAATTAAAGAAATAAAAATGGATTCGTACAAAATATGCTGAATATATGCGCAACTATCGGAGACTGCATTAAGGTGCATGGCCGCGCGGCACCGCAATGAACTTCCGTGCGCAAAGTCGCCAGTTCGAACCCTGCGCTGCATTACTCCCCTTGAATGACGCAGGGATTTTTCTGTCCATCATTCGGGGGTATTAGGATGTCCATTGTTCCGTCGTAATTATTCATTAAAAAAGAAGAAAAAACATGCCGGTGTGCTCAGATCGTTTCACTTCGGTATGCCATCAGATTCAGTACTGCAGGGAATCCGGTGAGTTTGCTGGTGTGCAACAATTCAGTCATTTAAAAATGAGAAAGAAATAAAGAAACTTAAACTCTACGGAATTGACGTACGAATGACGAGGGGGTCCTCGTCTACAAGACCCAGAAACGACGACGATCAGAGACAATATGATGAGATAAAAACAGTAGGAGAAATTAGTGTGTGGCGAGCTGCAGATCCTCAGAAATGTGAAGAAGTACAGCCACCAAGAGACTGAAGAGGAAGCCAATGAGCATTGTGCTGCGAAAACTCAATAAAAGTGGGATTTTCGAAGTGTAACAACTGATTTTTACTACACAAGTATGGCATAATGAAGACATCAGGATTGAATGCATGTATAAAATATATGTTTATGTAAGATGAAGAAATGAGCCTTAAAATGGTTTAGACATGTAGAGAAAATGCAGACAAGAGAATGACAAAGCGAGTACTCAAGTCAAAAATTCAAGTTATGCGTGGAAGAGACAGACCGAGGAAAACGTGACTGGTTGAAGTGTCCTCAATTTGAAAGAAGGTATATTTGAGAAGCTAGAATATAATATAAGATTGTATATTATGTGACGTATGAGTGTAGAAGAGGGTAAAGTTGTTTCTTAGATAGAAACGTTTAGAGATCTGTTTTTTTCTGCCAACGTCGCAAGGTGCATGGCTTGATCATATGCGTGTTAAAAAACTGAAAACTTTAATTTTTACCCTACAACGAATCAAATAACGTATGGTAAAAAAAAATCCGCACTTTCTTTTTTTTTGTCAATAAAGGTCATTGTTACACAATTCTCATGAAGATACATTTTTATTCAATATAATTCTAAATAGTTTTTATGATGCATTGTTTTCATTTGAAATTGAGCTAACTCTTTTTGAAAGTGTGATCGGCTCTTAACCTTATAACCCCTAAAGCAAGGGTGGCCAACCCGCGGCCCGCGGGCCGCGTGCGGCCCGCTGGGCGTCTACTTGTGGCCCGCGGAGCATATGCACACATTTTTTTCTTTTAGTGTACATAAAACCACAAAAAGAACATTCTATCGTGCGTAGTTCGTATCATATCCCATATATGGAAGTATCTCAGTACATTGATTCAACTATCGTGTTAATTTCTTCTATGGTATATTCGTGTTAACAAACAATCACAACGCTAAGCTGATTTTAAAAATCGCGCACGCCGATCTTGCGTGGATAGCCGTGAACGTGAATGCGGGGCAGGATGCGTCGTGCGACCGCCAGTCTGTGGCAAGCTCAGACGAAGTACGAAGGGCAATTTCGACAAGACCAAGTAAATGAATTAAAAAGAAAACTTTCTGCACAACGTCGGATATTTACTAGAGCGGCTCAAGAGTCAACATGCTATGTAAAAGCTAGTTATGCAGTAGCCATGATACTAGCAAAAAAATTGAATCCATATTCAGATGGTAAAATGGTTAAGGAATGTCTGGAGAGAGTCGTTGAAATTCTGTGCCCAGAAAAGAAAACGGATTTCTCAAAAATAAGCCTGTCTCGTCAAACTATTACTAGGCGTGTGGATGACATTGGAAAACATATTGAAGATAATTTGAAAAACCGAGCATCCAAGTTCATATTTTTTGCTCTAGCATTGGATGAAAGCACATACCTAACAGATACCGCCCAAGTGGCGATTTTTATCAGGGGCGTTGATGTCCATTTTAACAAAATTGAAGAATTAGCGGCACTGTATCCACTTAAGGACACTACTTGCTCACGAGATTTGTTAGGAGCTGTTACATCGACATTGAATCGCTTTTCGTTACAACTCAACAACCTATCGGGCTTAACAACAGATGGTGCTCCAGCAATAGTTGGGAAACACGAAGGTTTAGTAAAATTGATTGAAAACGAGGCCTGCAAAAGTTGGCAATACTTCGATGCTAAATTTTCATTGCATTATTCATCAAGAGAATTTATGTTCCAAGTCCCTAAAAATGGATCATGTCATGAAGGTGGTCATCAAAACAGTGAACTTTAGTAAGTCGAAGGGGTTGAATCACCGTCAGTTCCAAGAGTTTCTCAAGTCTTTGGATTCAGAATATAATGACGTTACATTTTATGCAGAAGTAAGATGGCTGACCCGTGCCAAAATGTTGAAAAGAGTGTTTGATTTGAAGCAAGAAATACAATCATTCTTCGCAAGCAAGTCAAAAAGTATCCCAGAATTTGAAGACAAGGAGTGGGTTAGCGACTTTACATTTCTGGTCGATATAGTTAGCCACCTAAATATTGTTAATACTCGTATACAAGGGAAAGATCAACTAATTAATAACATGTATGATCTTATTTCCGCATAACAACAGTTAAGGACAAAAATCTTCACTCACTTTCCTACATTGTTATTGCAGCCAGACGTCACACAAATGGCGGCGGATAAATACGCTTCGTTGATACCCGACTTGAACCTGGAATTTGAAAACCGATTTCAAGATTTTAAAAAGCGTCGTGTGTTTTTTGCTGCATTTGCAACGCCATTCTCCGTAGACATGAATTTATTGCCAGGAATTTTACAAATGGAACATTGTGAAATGTGTTGTGATGCACAGTTAAAGGAGAAATTCAAACAGGTTGGTTTGGAAGAGTTTTACAAAACATATTTGGACAAGGAGAAATATCCTGCATTTTACAAACATGCTCTATCAATGATTTCGCTATTTGGAAACACTTACACGTGTGAACAGCTTTTTAGTCGAATGAAGCATATTAAATCTCAAATGAGAACACGAATCACTGATGAGCACTTGGAAAACTGTTTGCGTGTAGCAACAACATCAATCGTTATCAACATTGATGCACTTAGTTCTGACAAACAAAATCAGACGTCTCACTAAAATTTATTATATTTTGTTTATTTTTTATTATTATTTTTTGTATTGCCTAACTCTAATCTAATAAACATGTTTGATTCTCATTTTTGTTATATCTTCTTAAAAAAACAATATATTTCTTGTTTGTTTTGAATAGTAAAAGAAATTTTGTTGTATGGCCCGGTAGGAAATCTCATTTCTAAAATTTGGCCCGGCTGTTGAAAAGGTTGGCCACCCATGCCCTAAAGCTTCCGACATACCTTAGGAAATTGATGATTCTATCTTGCATCTAAAATCATGCTTAGTATAAAGTAATTATATGTTATTGCACTTACTATTACTGGTGTAAATTACTATTTGAAAAGAATTTAAAAATATCTATAATGTAATTTATTTTATCAAACACTGTTTATCCCATTTTTTGTAACGGTTTATATATTATAACCATACCGGTTTCAAGGCTTTCACCTCATCATCAACGGAGCACAAACAATATTATTTTTTGTGCTCCCTGATGATGAGCCTTAAAACCGGTAGGGTTTTACCGTTACAAAAAGTGGAATAAACAGCAAGGTTCGATCCCCGCGCTGCTACTCCCTCTCGTATGATACAGGTTTTTTTTCCGCCGAGTATTCGGGGGTGTAAGTATACCTATGACTTCGGTCACATATATTATTTCAAAAAGAGAAAGAAAATAAACATGTCGGCACGCTTCGTCACTTCGGCGTGCCATCGGATCCAGTACAGCGGTGTGGCCGGTGAGTTTGTTGGTGTGTAACGACTCACTTACTTTAAAAAAAACTCCACGGCACAGCTTCGTTTTCCAATTGAATTCACGTAGGAATGGCGAAGGGATTCTCGGTTACAAGACCCAGCAACGAACGAACTATTGGGTGTACAAATAAGTCACCGCCGTTTGACAAAAGTTGGCGCCACCAGTAAGTTATGGTTAAAATTGTCAGATGTAAAATGTCATTATCGTAAGGTTGGACATCTGTCAACAACATGACCTTGAAATATTAGTGAATTTTTATCAGTATAACATATTTTTTTGTGTTCGAAAATGTCAAGTTTTGAGCCGAATAAGCGTCATTTGCGGGAACTTTTGATTTACTTCTTCAATTTGAAGAAATCTGCAGCTGAGGCGCATCGATTGCTTGTAGAAGCATATGGTGAGGCTGCCTTAAGTGAGAGAAGTTGTCGTGAGTGGTTTCAAAAGTTTAAGAACGGTGAATTTGACATCGAAGACAAAGAACGTAGCGGAAGGCCGAAAGTGTACGAAGACGCGGAATTGGAAGTTTTATTGGATCAAGATTCGTGCCAAACGCAAGAAAAACTTGCACTTACATTAGGAGTGACTCAACAAGCAATTTCACATGGGTTGAAATCATTGGGAATGATTCAAAAACAAAGAAATTGGGATTCATATGAACTGACACGGAGAAACTTTGAATGCCAATTTTCCACATGTGAAATGCTGCTTGCCAGGCATAAACGAAAGGGTTTTCTGCACCATTTAGTCACTGGTGATGAAAAATGCATCCATTATGATAATCCAAAAAGGAAGAAATCATGGGGATCCCCTGGTCATGCTTCAACATCTACGGCTAAGCCAAATATTCATGGAAAAAAACTCTTGTTGTGTATTTGGTGGGATCAGCTTGGTGTCGTGTATTATGAGTTGCTCAAACCGAATGAAACCATTGCTGGGGCTGTCTACCGAACATAATTGATGAGATTGAGTCGAGCACTCGAGGAAAAGCGCGCCCACTACTACGCCAGACACGACAAAATTATTCTCCTGCATGATAATGCTAGTCCACATGTTGCGGCACCGGTCAAAACCTATTTGGAAACACTCAATTGAGAAGTTTTACCCCACCCGCTGTATTCACCAGACATTGCTCCTTCTGATTACCATTTGTTTTGATCGATGACGCATGGCCTGTCTGAGCAGCACTTCACATCATATGAAGATACCAAAAATTGAGTCGATTCGTGGATAGCCTCAAAAGATGATGATGATGACTGACGCGGTATTCGTATGCTGACAGAAAGATGGGGAAAAGTAGTGGCAAGCGATGGGTACTACTTCGAATAAAACACGAGGTTCCGTTCTTTCACAATAAATGCCCATTTTTTTATAAAAAACGGCGGAAACTTATTTGTACACCTAATAAATAGTATTGGTAACATAGAGTCTCTTTGTCTTAAACCGGTGCGTAGATACATTATTTGGGAGTATTTGTTTTTCCAAATTTTACAACCCAGTCATAAAAGCCTTAGATAACTACAACGCGAACACCAGTTACAGACACACTCGTCCGAAATCAATATTGCGAAACATCCCCCCGACCCCCCCCTCTTTAACTCTAACCATCCCCCCAAATGACCCCCCGATTGTCACTCTGAACACCCCATCATCGATAATTCCTCCGGCAGACAGTTTACCCCCATAGGCAACCGCATTTCTCACCTTCAATAAACATTTTCTACACCTTAATATATTTATAAAAGTCACACACATTTCCCCACTCATTTACTTATCTACATATACTATATTCATTCTTATAATTTATTCACAATTCATTTTTTCATTTTTTTTTTTTTTCACCCATTCAATATAAAACAGTGTGTGACGACACAAATTTATGTATATTTGTATTTAATATTATGTACATATCATCATATTTATATATGTATTTAATCGTTTATAATTTCTCATAATCATTCATAAAATCAAAACAATTACCACAAACCTATCCTTTCCCGATTCCCAAAAAGATCCAAAAATTTCCAATAAATATCTTAACAGTCAGAACTTATCCGATGAAGGAGTAAGGTGTCCTACCATCGGACCGAAACTCCGAACAAGCTATCCATCACTTGATAGTATTATCATTGCAAAGTTAATACAAAAAACACTTCACATCAATTAAAGCAAGTCACACAACTTGAAAACAAGCCCACAAGGATCCGAAGATTCTGTCCACATGAATCTCCTTACACAACGGACAGATGTGTGAGGGAAACGGATCATAAATTGGACTTAATCGTCATGACAGAAATTTATCGATGTTGCTGCGCCATTTCATCGTCTCTTACCGACGAAAGTTAGTCATAATCATTATTTAATATTGTACACGATATTAACGTTGTAATCCGAGTAACAGTAAAAATCATTGAAACAACTCTTAAAAAATGATCTTAGAAATATTAATTAAAAGGAACAAAATTTATATCACTATTTTTATCTTCCTTTCAAAAAAAAACCGTTAAACGTGGGCGTCTTTATTTATTAGTTAAGTGAGAGAATGAAAACCTTTCATTTTTGGTTTATCGTAATGATAAAAAATGTGAAATTTATAGTAGATACAAAAATTTACATAATAATAATCCTTATATATAAAAAGGTATTTTCAATGATGCTAATATGTAAATAAAACACGAAAAAATATACATTCACAAATGTTTCAAATGTGCCCGCTGTAGGACGTTTTTTTTAATACATGCCACAATATATATATATATATATATATATATATATATATATATATATATATATATATATATATATATATATATATATTATATATATATATATATATATATATATATATATATATATATATATATATATATATATATATATATATATATATATATATATATATATATATATATATATATATATATATATATATATATATATATATATATATATATATATATATATATATATATATATATATATATATATATATATATATATATATATATATATATATATATATATATATATATATATATATATATATATATATATATATATATATATATATATATATATATATATATATATATATATATATATATATATATATATATATATATATATATATATATATATATATATATATATATATATATATATATATATATATATATATATATATATATATATATATATATATATATATATATATATATATATTTTCCCTATAGAATGAAGGAACAGTTGTTTATTTGATGAAAAGACAGTACAAAATTATGACCATCGCATTACAGTAATTGTTTATTGTGCAATTGTTTCAGTTTAAAACTTTAAAAAGTGTAAATACTTGTAATTGTGGTGTTATATTAAAAATGTGTATGATAGGAGAGTTCGCTAAGTTTATGCTGTTTGGGGACTGGGGGTTTCAATTAAATTGTCGCAAAATATTTTTTGGTTGGAGTTGTCAAATCTCACTTGCAGTTGCGGTTTCAGTTCAAACTTGTATTGTTAATGTGTATTTGTATATAATCTCAGAACAAGCAGTAAGCCTAGTGAGACCGTTTTTCTTGCGTAGAATTATGTAAACAGTACAATGAAAAAAAACAGAGTTATACTTTTTTAAATTTGACCTCAAACTTTACTTCTACACACAAAATTGACCTCAAACTTTACTCTTACACATGAGGGTTGCTTGAAAAGTTGGGCAAAAAGTAAGTAAAAAAAAATTTTGTAAAAAAACTATTTTGTTTTTCAGTAAAATCTCCTATGTTTTTCAATATAGTACACATTTAGTCCGCGATTTCCAGATTTTTTTATGTCGTCTGAAAATTAGTTCGGTCAAACTCTACAAAATAGTAATTTACTGCGCCTATAGTACCCAGATTCGACGAAAATTTCTTCCTTACACACGGGGCATAGTCCGGGAAATACGAGTACATTGGACGAGGAACCAATTCATGTAATTTTGTCATTGCGATAGTCCATTTGTGGAAAAGCGCGTTTTCCTAGTGGAGAAGCATATTTTTCCGCACCAATATTAACTGTTTTTCCTTCAATTCATCTTTCAAACGGTCCAATAATGCTGTATAATGGGCTCATATTATTGATTTGCCCTTTTCCAAGTAGTCAATCATATTGGTTCCTTGGAAACATTAACTACGGTTCACATCTAGCCGAAATTTTGCCTGAAGTCGCTTGAGGAATGATACTTGTCAGTATTGATGTCACTTTATAAATTGTGGCGCCATCTCATGGAACCACACCAAACTTTTTAAACTACCCTCAAATGTTTATATTTAAAATTTGTCAATATGGGCTGAACCTTGAAAAACATTACCCATACAGAGTGTTTGTCAGAGTGCAGAGTAATTTACGGAATTATTCGGTGTCTCAATTCTCTATAACAGACGATGTATAAATACGAGTTAATAAGATTTTCATGTTTTTTTTCGGGTCAAACAATTTCAAGCAATAATTAGGCGTTGTTATGCAAATGGTGGTCACGGCGAGTAAATTAGAGCTCGGTCCACGAATGTCCTCTTGTTGTAATAGAATTCTGCGACACGCCACAGAAGTGTGATATCCTATTTCTAAGCATTCCGTATTCAAATGAAGTTGTTCTTTCTATATACTTGTACATGTGCCCGTGCAAACTGTAAGCGATAGAAAACCATTGGATACACAAGAAAAAAAACAATTGCGCTTTTATGTAATATACGTTATTCCTACAGTATTTCTACAAAATACTTGAGGTTATTGAGATTAATTCACATTCGACAATACAATCATGTCAGAATATTGAACAATCTCGGTCCTGGATATCTCAAGACCAGTTTTTCATATGAAGCACCGATATCTGTCTTGAGACGTTATCCTCCCATTTCAACAACAACCTGTATATTTATCTCAGGCTTACTATTCAGGAAGCGCTTTGGGAGGCAAAACTGTTCCATAACCTGGAAGGTGTCAAAGACGCCTTCAGTGAAAACCAGACTGGAACTTTTTTTGAAAAAATGGGTACCAGCGGGAATCAAACTCGCAACCCCAGCTCGAAAATATATAATTTGATCCCTCTTTCGAAGATGTTAAGACTTCTCTGGAGTTATTTCGCTATTTTATTATTGTATTACACTTTTATTATATACAGTACAACCTAACAAGTTTATGGCCATATGGTGATCACTTCCAACTAATCAGAATCACCTTAAAAGGGGCCTTAAGTAAAAACCAGACTGAAATCCTTTTAAAAAGATCTGGGCTCCAATGGGAATCGATGTCGCAAACTCTGGGTTGAAAGACAAATGATTTACCTGCATAGAGATCGCCTGTGACGAACACATATGTTAACACAGGCCTTATGAAATGTGATAAACACTGCTTTTTATTTTCCTGGTTATAACTCAAAGCTTGAGTATCTTTTGCTGTTGAATTTGCATGAAAACTTCTTGTTTTGACTTGATGCATATACCAAACGTCAATGCAATGGTAAATTCAGATTTAAAAGGTCGAAAAGTAAAAGCAGGAGTCTTCAGGAACCGAACCCAAAACGCATTAATACTAAGCAAGTACGCCAAACATAAACCATGATATCGGTAAAATGTTAATTTGTGTTTTTCTTAACATTCAAGTCATATGACTATTTGACAATATTTATTTCACAAGATTATTAATACTCGTACATCTCAAGTCAGCTTGTTTGTAGAAAAAAAATATTCACTGGAGATTGTGAGTTAGACAGTTTTGGAACATAACTGCACTATATAACCATGTTACTTTTTATTTGTAAGATTAATATTAATCAACTATTAAATAATTCAGTTTTCTTAAAACACCTCGTATTTTACCATATATATTTTATAAATATTACATTTGGTGTGAATGATGTTCGAACTATTTATTCTTCGTATATTAAATGCATTCATCAAGATAAAATTGGTTCCATAAATAAAAATAATTATTGCAGTTATAAGTAGAATTTTTCCATTTTCAAAAAATCATTAAATTATTATAAATAACTGTAACACTTGACAGACTAAGATTAATATATGATAAACCAAAGTTTACTAGTGAAATAAACTGGGGAGTTAGGTTTCCGCCACACCGCGACATGAATAATATTTTTACTAAGATATGATACGTGTATTAAATTTTACAGTTTTTATTTTAGGAAACTAAATAAGAATAACATGAAAATCGTAAGGCTGACTATAAACTATAGTAATTGTCTTCGGAGCCTGTCACGCCTTTTATAGTGTTCAGTCTTTTGTAAGATTAGCGTTGGCTTATCTGTAGTTTCTGGAACTGTCTTTTGTTTCCTAGTCCTGGTTCCAATTCATGATTCAAAAAATACCTTCACCTAAATTGAAACACTTTTGGTCATTCAATTTATTATAAAGAAATTTGTAAAATATTTTAAAAAATATTTTCAACGTCCTCTTTTGTTACTTTTTATTTTCTACAATTATTTTCGTTCCGACATTAAATCGGAACTCTTAATAAAACAAGGACGAGTTTTTTGCTCCAACTTCCTAGCATAAGAAATTTCTCAGAAACACTCGAGAGATTCACAATTATTAAGATAACGGGCGGAGTAATCATGGATTGAAAGATCAGAATGGCCTCACAGTGGTCTGCCCTAATAAACGGTCTTCATTTTTATCGGGGTAATTGATTACAATTTGTATGATGGGGCATCTCATAATATTTATTTATTGATTGATAGTTGAAGATATGTTTTGAAATTTTCCATATAAAAGAGTTAAACGTATAATTTATTCGTTCACCCACGTGTAAGCGGCGTTATTGAGCCCATATTATTAAATGTTATTTATGAAATATGTATTAACTTTTTTTAACCTATTTGCATCAACATCTTTAATTATTTATTTTACTTAAATATGTTTAGCATATGCAATCAACTAATTTCGTAATAATTCTAAAAGTACAAATTTGTTTAATATTGCATGAGCCTAAAGTTTAGTCTTTTTTTATAAGTACTTGAAATCAATTTATCTAAAAGCAAGCAAATTATTAAAGTTGCAGAGAAATACAGTACGTTGTTCGGAAAATAGTTTCGTATTTCTCAATAGATGTCCGTAGGACAATCTTC
>OX463848.1:22670459-22877959 GCA_949825065.1 Odontocerum albicorne | reverse complement strand
AATACTTGATTGGTTTTAAACTCAATCAGTGAAGAGCTTTTATACGCGAATTCGCTCGTTTCAGAATTATGAAAATGTCAATAAAGCCACAATTTCAGCGATGAAATATTTAAAAATCACATACTTTTACATAAATTTTCATAAACAGATCTTATATAAATTTTCGACCAAAGACAATGTTTATTGCTCTGTTATTTTATAGCTAGTGAGTATTTGAATTGTCATCATCTCTACAATTACTTATGTACGGAAAGTATAGTGTACGTGGTAATTTTTGGCATACAACGTGAATTATTTATATCCATAATGTAAAAAAATATTGAGTATGGTTTTACCTGCAGTATATATAAAAAAAGTTAGCGAAAACATATTTTCCTTCCCTGATCATATTTAAAATATTTCTATATACCCGGCTTTGCATCAACTGACTTGAAAATTTGATAAGAAGATTATTTTACCCAAAGCGACATTTATTTGATCGAATCTGTGCGAAAAGTTAAAATTATGTTAGAAAGTGTTTTTGGAAAAACAAATGGCATCTTAAGAAAAATCTAAATATTGAAATGTTTTATATGAATCTTTATTCTATTGATTTTCACTTTTATTGTATACGATACATACTGGTTAATTTTATGTCATGTAGTAAACTAGCATAATCAACCAAAAACATGTTAAAAAACCAGAAGGGAAAACGAAATTGAGACTCTTTTATATAAGTGTGTACCAATAAGAATCGGACTCGCAACATACGGGTCGAAAGTCAATCGTCTTACAACTTAAACACGGATGTCGTCTTTAAACCAAAAAAAATAATGTTTGTATAGCAAAAAACAATACTAATATTTTAAATAAATGACTTGTATTAAACTAAATACATGTACGTGCAAGAGGACTTTTTTTTTTAAATATCAAACACGGAAGTGCGATAGAAAGGAGTTTAAGTACCTTATCGATTGATAGTTTGAATTAATATATTAAACCTGCCAATCGGTTTAGAACTTGGATCTCCTTTTATTAGCAGCCTCTGACTTATGAACTCTGTTTCGTAACTAGTTAACTCCGACCAAAAATCTTTCAGTACCATGCGGCTTATCATATTTTCTTATTACTATTAGCAGCCTCTGACTTATGAACTCTGTTTCGTAACTAGTTAACTCCTACCAAAAATCTTTCAGTACCATGCGGCTTATCATATTTTCTTATTACTATTAGCAGCCTCTGACTTATGAACTCTGTTTCGTAACTAGTTAACTCCTACCAAAAATGTTTCAGTACCATGCGGCTTATCATATATTCTTATTACTATTTTTGGCTACTTGTGATCCTATATTCAATAGAATTAAACATTTCGAAAGCTCTAATTTCATTGATTTATTGCATGGGGTGTGCGTGTGCAGCTTTAGAATGCGCTTTGATACAACCTTTTTTGAGAGGTTTTATCAAAATTGATGAACATTACACTCCATAAGCTGAATAAGTTACTATCGACATCTGAATGTTACTATACAAAATCGAAAAATCTGCAAAGGTTTCTTTGAAGTTCGTCTTCCCTTGTAAATTTTTTTTTCTATTTTCTTATAAAATATGTTTTTTTCTGATGAATGAAGCTAACATCTCATCTTAACACTCGTTTTTTTTTGTAATATTTTTAATCTGTCAATTAAACTGGGTTCGAACTTTAAGCTAAAGTACCCTTGAGGAGAGTCTGTTCTCTAAACGGCTTTATATACGTGTGATGTGTCCTTTTATTATTATTATTTTCAACAACAAGTTTAAAATAGGTGTTGTTCCGGTTGCCGGTCAAAAATATTTTCTTTCTCTTCTCGTTCATTCTCTTCATTGGATAGCCGAGCCCACGCCACCACAGTCAGTCAGTACGAGTAACATATAGTAGAAGCCGCTCGTGATGCCTCAGAGCAATGCACGCGGTTCGCGCCTGCACCGTTCACTGATGTTCTACGCTGTTTCCAGATTGTTGGGTTGCCAAGTCCAGTGTTAAACGGGAAATTATAAATGAGGAAACGCTAAATATACAGCCGTAACAATGGGTGTACAATTTATAAATGCTTTCAACGATTTAAATATACATTGTGTTGAAATACTTAACAACAATAAATAGATGACTTTTATCAAGGTGTTTTGTATTAAAATATCACATAAAAAGTGATTTCTTTTAGATTTCATCTAAAGTTAGCCACTGACTGTGTGGTGACATTCAGTACTTACTTTTTAAAAAATATTTACATTTTATCAACGAGAAAACAGTTATTTAGGGGAAGCCATTGATTATGAAATCGACAAGCTCATAATAATAAAAATTGGTATATTAGTTTGGTATTCCACTTATTACATTAATCCACGCTACACGTTTTTATATTTTCTATCTCAAAGCTCGTTTTAGGCAGAATGAAGAGAGTTTTTTTTTCTGTCTTATTTTCTATTAAGTGAGTGAGTCGTTGCATACCAGCAAACTCACCGGCCACACCGCTGTACCGATGGCACTCCGAAGGGAGACGATCGGGGCACACTGGAATGTTTTTTCGTTTTAAAAGATTATATATGACCAAATTCATAGGTATCCTTATACCCCCGAATACTAGGCGGAAAATTTCCTGTGTCATTCGAGTAAAGTAGCACAACGCGGGTTTCGAACCAGCGACCTTCCGCACGGAAGTCCAGTACGTTACCGCGAGGCAATGAACCTCAAATTAAGAAGAAGTACACAATAAACCAAAACACGTACAGGCGTCATTCTACTACAAGATATTATTTTGTTGGTCTTATTGACCTGTTTGCAAAAATTTCAATGTTGATTTTATAATTATTTAAATTTCTAAGCCATCACTTACTGAAATTTGGAAGAAGTGAGCTCCTACTGTGGAACTCTTTTTTTTCAATCAAATTTGTTTATAATTTAGAAAAAAACTTAATAATCACATTAAAAGGAAAATAAGATAGTAGCAACGCAGACAATAGGTCTTTTGCCGTAGCGTATAAAAATTCCTTACAAAGAAGATAAGGTATTTTTAGATAGCAATCAAATTATTATAAATTGGCTTAACATTGTCTAATCCTAATCAAGATCACTTATGGAGAAAATAGTGAAGGTAACAAAGTTTATGTTGAACATCACAAGGTCAGAGTAACCAATCAAACCTAAATGGATTATAATTGAAGTCACTGTGGAGCTTCTATCTAAAGTTGGATATTCCATTTTCTTTGCAAAGATCGAGGTTATGATAGCCCAGGATCGCTTCAAATCTGCAAAAAATCAAATTAACGAGATTATACTTAAGTGTTTCCCGTTAAAGTTTTCGTTTGATTGTTTTTTATTTACATTGTTTTTCATAACTTGATTATACAATTATGAGCATTAAACATTTAGAAAGTTGATTTGATGCTCAACTACAGGAATAGCTATGACTCTCCCTTTTGAATTTTAATATTTTGAGAATAAGTCGCCGAGTGTTGTTTTAATGACATATAATTATCAAAATAATGCTCTGAAAGATGTTTGATTTCTACATTTGTATAATGATTGTATAATATTTTTTTATAATTATAACATTCGTAAAATGAACATTTTGACACTAATCTAATTAAAAATAATTATTATTAATATGAAATTGTTGAACTGCGTTGCATAAATTAAGGTTTTCACATTTTGTAAATTATTAGATACTTGTCGTTTAATGTAATTTGGCCTTTGTACATTTGGTAATGGTGAAAAATATATAACTCTACATGCTATCTTAACGAAAATAAGATATTGAAATTTGAGGATTTTGGTCATAAAAAAATAATCACGCTAATTCCAAGTTCCCACTGTGTGACCCTCGGGATTTTTATGATTCTATACGTCATGCAGTCTTTCAGCAGAACTGTGTTAAGCATATCCTGAGATTCTAAATGGTCTTGTGAATAAAGAAAAAATCGCAAAGGGGAAAAAAGAGAGACTGTCTAGCTTTGAGGAACGAGATAACAGGTACATAAAATGTGAGTTAGCACAGTAAATAATCCAAACCTTTTTCTTCCACTTGACTCGGTGTTACATCTAGTACCTTTATTTTACAACAAACAAAATAAAAAACGATACCATCATACAATTAGTGACGCGAAAGCAAAGAAGTATAACATTAAGTTAGTTATAACATATTCTGACGCCACGCCCGTTGGTTAATCGTTATTATGGATTTGCGAGCATTCGGTTTGAGTCAGTTAATTTAAACTATCATTTCATCCGGGAACTACATTACGATAAAAAACAAGCACTTTGTTCCAGGAGCGAATATATAATATATAAGACATAATTATAATCATAGCTTCAAAAAGCATTTCTAAAGTCGTTATACATTATTTACTCTCTTATTAGATTAACACAGTGTATCTTAAACTTTTGAGCCCACATTTTTCCAACTGGATAAGAGATATATTCAAAGATTTTTACGACTGTTTTTCGCACTTATTTTTACTTATTTGACACGCTCGCCCGTTCGCGCACATTACTCGTACATGCTTGAGTGGTTCTATATGTTCTTAAATATACTTACAATATGTTCTGTAATGTTTTTTTTATTTTTTCTCTGAGGATGAAGGGTGCAACGCTTTCGATACGTTGGCCATCATTTAAACCAACACAGCAATAACACAAAAAATATTTAAATTAGTTGATAACAGATATTCAGTGTTCATTTTGTGAAATAATTAATTTCAAACAGACAAAAAAGTATATTCTTCCCCAGTTGTAATCCTCATTACTGAGCATCGTGATTCCCATGATAGTATTTATCGACTCCACCCCATCCCATTCTACACTGAGCGCTTCTGAAGGCAATGATTTAGATTAGTCTCGTTGCGTTCTTAACTTGTACGATCCAACGCAGCGGAGATTTTTCTCTTGTGTGCCATCATTCCACTAAATAAATAAACATAAACCTTTCCAAACTGTCTACCATAGGCAATGTGTCCAAAAACTTCAGAAAATGTCGTAAGTAACATATACTCGTATAATTAATAATCTGTCAGTGACCCGCAATTCTTCTGGGATTGGAGCAGTGGTACATCTGTCGTTTAAAGAATTCGTACCAACCTACCAAACAGGAATTGAGAAAACTATAGACAACATAGCAAAATATAGAATATAACGTAATGGACTGCCCGAAAGGTAACCCAATGTCTTTCACCAAAGAGGACTTGATTCGTAGACAGTCCAGTGCTATTCAGGTGACCGGACTCAGTGAAGTACCTTCGATAAGATTAGAAGAAGCATCTTACTGTTCATTTTTCTAGTTCGTTGCAAAAAAATCGCATTTAAGGTTGTACTCAATTCAAATATACGTTTTAAACTCGGTACATATATTTTTATTTAAAACTTCAATTAACTACAATCTTTTTCAACAAAACATACTAAAGTAAAGATAGAAATTTACACGTTCGCAAAAAATATTTCATTTATTACCAATTTGTACAAAATACGTTAGTATAAATAACAACAATTAAAGTTAAATATCATCAATAAATGGAAAATGTAGGAGATATTGAAGAAGTGTAAATCGGCAATGAGAGAGGTTATATAACTGACTGGAAATTAAAAGATCTTCCATCGGTTTTTAGAAAAAAAAATACCGAGTGTAACGTTTGCTGGTAATTGATTTCAGAGTCAAACTGCATGCACAGTTAAGGACGATGTATAAAAATAGCAGAGCGATGAACTGGGAAAACCCATAAGCAATTACTACCTGAACTGTCGAAAGAAACTGAATATTTTCAACGAGATAAAAGAGGGTGACAGGAGAGTTAAGGATATTATACAATAATGGCAATAGATTATTTTTTTGTGTATTTCTTACATTCAACAATATTCTGATCTAACGTCGTTCGTTCGTTTGATAGGTCTAGTAGTCGAGGATCCTCTCCCCATTCCTACGCCAATTCAATTAGAAAGCGAAGCTATGTATGCTGTGAAGCTTGTTTTTTTTTTAAGAATAAGCCGCTGCAAACCAGCAAACGCACCGACCACACCATTGTAATGGATTCGATGGCACTCCGAAGTGAAACGATCGGAGCACACCGGCATGGTTTTTTTTTCTCTTTTTTAAAAGAATAGATATGATTGTAGTCATAGGTATCTTTATACCCTCAATTACTAGACGAAAAAATGCCAGTGTCATTCTAGGAGTAGCACAGCGCAGGATTCGAAACGACGACCTTCCACACGGAAGTCTAGTGTATTACCGCACGGCCACGCTCCTCTATCTAATTATATTATTATCTAATATCTAACATAACCGTACATTGGGAAACAATTTTCTCCTCTGTCCTTCAAAAAATCACTGCACCAGAGAGAGGTCTTGAGAAACGTTGCATAAACACAAGAGACCAGGAGACCATGATGTTAATGTGGAAGATATTATACGACTGTGCCGCGGCCGGACCACCCCAGATATCTGAAATATGATAAGAAGCACGATTTCTCTGCTTGCGGAATTGTTGTAAAACATAAAAACAATTTATGAATCTGCGTTACTATTCTTCGCTTAATTTTATATTCAATACAGTTTTGCTGTGAGATGCTATGCCAGTTTACCGCAGGACTGTTAAAGATATTATAACACGGATGACTGCGCTTCCAATGCAAAGAGAAAGATGCTGCAGATCTTCGGGGAATTCTATTCATATATATCTTTTATATTCAGGGCGCTCACATGTTTCACATTCGAACTTTTTGTATTGTTTTGTATTATATCATACTTCCGTCTGAAGTGTTCAGCAAGACGAAGAAGAGCACTTTGAGATGATTTGTAAACGTGAAACAAATGAATGAAAAAATCAAAACAAATATACAGTGTAAATATGAACGGAAGGCGTGATACAGAAAAATCAAGGATAAAATTTATTAGAGCAAGTGAAGATCTTTTGAAAAAATAAAAGTAAGAAGTAAAATAAATCGCTGGAGATTTATGAGAAGGCGTATGGATGTGAAAAAAAGAAAAAATGTGTGTCGATATAGAAATAGATAGATGTGTGGTGCACTGTCATATCTGCTTTCTCCAGCAGGGAAACGGCGTGATGATACATATGCACACTTCTGTTGAATATTGTACAACTTAGTTGACTAATTTTAAACTAGCCTAATTTTCAGTCTCTACCAACTAACCAGGGAGTTTTAAAAAATTATGCTGTGAAAAAAGCCAACTGGAGTTATTTTTTTAAGTATCATTGGGAATCGAACTCAAAACCCACAGTTTGGAAGACAACCGTTCTTCTGACAAGTTTAAAGGGATTGTTGCAATTATATATAAAGTTACCATGAGAAGACAGGGTGGTGATATTTGGGGGCTTAAATGCCAGAATAGGAAACCGACAGCTAAATGAAGTTGTAGGGACTACGGTCGTCCCTGAATATTGTCAACACGCACGGTCAAAGACCGACGAAACGACCTTCGGACATGTCCAAAGGTCGCACACCAGAACATTGATATTGTTTACCCGCAAATACTATTTACGATACATTCCACAGTAGAAAGAGAACGCATCGCGCCGTCTCACCGTTTTCGCCAACAAATTATCTACCCACAATATTATTCGCGACGTCTGCAATATTTCGATCGACCACCACGGCACGCACAGAGGGAGATAAAAATATATTGCAGGCGCACTCACGCGCCCCGTTCTGAAATGTATATATACCTACTTACCGATAAATAAAGCATCACTTATTATTAATCATTTGACCATTCATTGCTGTTTACTATTCATTGATTGTTCACTCTCACTTTCCGCATTGCTAATCGACGTATTTTATTTTAAATACCAAACAATCAAAATCATCAGCGCGTCCAACAAGGACATCCGCTAAAAAGTTATGCAAAGATTTAACGAAGTTGTTAGTAATGAAAACGGGGAAATTCTTGTGGAATTTTGCGCTAGAAACGAACTCAGGATAAACAATACATTCTTCAACCACAAGGAGCAACACAAATATACTTTCCGGAACGTGAGAGGAGATAAGTCGATGATTGACTTTATAATCACAAATAGACAAATCCATCCAGTTGATGTTATTGACATAAGAGCACTAACCTCAGCAAACATAGGCTCACATCATAACCTAATACTGTGAAAGATCAGAATGGAAAGACCGAAGTTAAACAAAAAGGAACCAAACTACATAGAGAAATACAATATAGAGTCGTTGGAAGCAGACAGCACCAAAGTGCTATTCAAATCTAGACTTCCCGAGAAGATAAATATCAACCATGTGACTGAAGAGGATGACGTGGAGACAGCACGGAGGAAAGTGAAACAGAACTTACATGATGCATTAATGGAAGCATTGGAGAAGAAGAGAGTGAACACTAACGCACATAATACGACAAAACCTTGGTTTACCAAGGAAGTAAAAGAGCTGGCTAAAGAGAAACGAAAAAGCTATTTAAAATATAGAAGTACACCATCAGATGAAGAGAGACAAGCATATGCGACAACTAGAAACAGAGTCAACTCGGAAATAAAATGGATAAAGAGGGAATACTGGACTAAATTTACCAAAGATATGGAGTTTGATCTGTACGGGGCTCAAAATAAGGTATGGAAAATGCTAAGAGAAAAGAAGAAACCGATTAATGAATATGTACAAACAAACAAAATTACGATAGAAAAGTGGGAGAAGTACTTTCAGGAATAATACAATGACTCGGAAGAAATCCCATTGCCTCAGAATGTTACAGATTCGGGAATTATTGAATATAGTGAAATCAAAGCAGCTATAGCAAAACTGAAAAACCGGAAATCAACAGGACCAGACGAAATTCACAATGAGATGCTAAAATATGCCGGCGATCGATTAGTAGCTGAGCTTTCTAAACCGTTTAATAAAATATTGGACACATCAATTATCCCTAACGACTGGAGAACAAGTATAACAATACCCATCTTTAAAAAGGGCCATAAAACAAATCCTGAAAACTACAGAGGAATATCCCTGCTGCGCTCTACTCTTAAATTGTTCACAATGATAATAAACGAAAAACTTGAAATACATATTACAAATAGCGAGGAACATCAGGGATTCAGAAAGAACCGCTCTACTACCGATGCTATATTCACTCTTAAACAAATTAAAAAAAAGCATTAGAATACAACAAACCAGCCTACCTCTGTTTAGTCGATCTTAGAAAAGCTTTCGACAGGATTCGGTTGAAGGACCTTCTGAACTCTTTGTCCACAAAAATGATACCTCCATCACTCATTAATGTCATAAGAGAGATCAATTTGGATAGTAACACAAAAATCAGAGCAAATGGGAAATATACTAAAGCCATAAAAACATCGATTGGAATCAGACAAGGCGATAGCCTAAGCCCATTTCTCTTAACTGCATAATGGATAATATCATTGCAGAGGTTGCATCTCTCAAGTTGGGGTACACTCTTTGTAAGGAAGTGGTGGGAATTCTCTGTTGTGCTGACGACGCTACACTCATAGCTGAAAATAAAAATGACTTACAGAGAATGTTCACAAAGTTCGATGAATCCTGCTCAAAATACAATATGATTATCTCCGTAGCAAAAACTAAGTGTATGACATTCTCCAAAGACCCAATAGAGTGCGGAATTTCAGTACGTGATGAGCCAATTGAACAAGCAACCCAGTTCAGATATCTTGGCAGTGAACTGCTCAGCTCTCATGACCTCCCTAGAGAAGTAAGGCCTCAGGTAGATAAAGCTGCAGTTGTGGTGGGCTGCCTGAGAGATGTCATATTGAGGAATAAAGATATGAGAACGAATAGCAAGGTACGCATTTATAAGACCTGTATGTGACCTATCCTCACATATGACATCGAAGCGAGGGCGGACAACTGAAATGAGAACTCTACGTGCTATTGCTGGGAAGACTTTGCGTGATCGTGTAAGGAACACCACAATCCAAGAGGTCTGTGAGGTCCAAGATGTGGTCAGATGGGGACGACAGCGTCGACGATACTGGTACCTACAAGTACAGAGAATGAATTCCACAAGAATTCCATACATAGCTCTGCATGGGGTGCCGGATAGACGGCGTCCGCCAGGGAGACCCCCGAAACGATGGAGAAATAGGTGGAGCTCAGCATCACAGGAGGACAATCCTGCAGTTACAGACTCTTGAGTCTATAGAAAGTTTAAGAAGAAGAATATATAAAAAGGTTTCAATAAACATCTGTGGTATTTGATCCTTTTCAAATATGTGAAATTTATTTTAAAAAGTACATTAACCTAATTTTTATTCGTAAGATTATCAACCATTATGTTAGTATATATTTTTTTAAGTTGTTAGCTGAAAGCATGACCGACGTTTCAAAGATACTGCAACTTTTATTCTAACGGGAATTACGAAACGTCGCTTATCATTTAAACCAACTCAACATGGCAAGAACTCCAAGAAACATTATATAAGAATATAGGAAACAGCTGTGAAAATCTTCGAACCATTATGTACACAATTCTTTATATAAAGTCTATTGGTATTTCTTATTCACTTAACACGGGGATATTTTCTTTGTATTTTTTCAATTATATTTCAGAAACTAAACACAGTCACTGGAAAGTATAAAGATTCGTCAAAAATAAAAAAGATTTTATCAAATATTTCGGGTTTGACTTTGTGTCACTTCATCTTAGCGTACTAAACGGAATAATGCATTTACATTCCAGTAATTATGTACAGTTTAACACCACACTCCTTGTTTTTCACTCACATTCCGAGGCTCTTTTTAAGCTAACTGTTCGAAAGAACATGAGGAAACGGCACGATCTGGAGCATTCCAGATAGTTTTAAGCCTAGATCCATCGTAACAAAAACAAACATTTTATAAATAATTTGGAATATATTCCAGCCAATATGCAGAACGGTGAAATACAACACAGGTCAACAACAACATAGGTACAACACATTAGACAAAAGAGATACATAAAATCAATCAGTTTTAAACAAAAATTATTTCCAAAATCCAAATATTTAGGTGAGAAGAACTACAACAAATAGAATATTTCAAGAAAAAGTTACTTTTTTTATTTCTCTAATTACATTTATTCCCACTACACATGGTTTTTCTTTTTATTTCAAGGTTTTCTTAAGGTGGAATGACCCCGGTTTAGTAGAGCTGAGTTTAGGTCAGACTGGTGTCATATTACATCGGAAGTATATGTGGATTATCGACCTTAAGGAAAAATGTTTAAGAGGGGGAAAACTTTTGCATTTTTTTTAGGGTTTGCTGATGACTTTATGAATCTTCTGTTTCCAAATTAATTGTTTAATATCATGATTGTGACGTATGTAAAATTTGAATTTTATTATCTTTTAAACTATTATTTATCTCTTTTATATGGTTAGTAAGTCATCAGCCCTGTTCTCGTAACAAACCGGGATCATTTCGCCTGAAGAAAGCCTCGATATAGAAGGTGTAAACAAGTGTAACTGGGATTAATGTAATTGGAATAACTAAGGAATTTATTGTTACATATTCTAATATGGAATTCCAAATAGTTATATTCGAAACCTTTGATAATTACAAAATGTTATGAAAAAAAGGTCATGGAGAATAAAATCGGAAATAGAACTTTAATCATAATATATAAGTATGTTTCTTATAAAAATAACACTCATTTGAATAAAAAAACAGAGACATACACAACAATTACTTACTATGATCATTACAACTAGAACATAAAACCTTCAAATAACGTGGCAACACAACCACAAGTAACTGTTAAGACAATTTTTTAAGTTCGCAAAAGCACTAGATTCATGATGATGTTGCCCGATTTACATGTCGAAACTAATCGAGCATCAAAAACTAATACGAAATGAAAACCTTAATTTTTCAATCAATACTCGTATATACAATATTCGCGAAAATTTGAAAGCCAACAAAGTTAAATTTAAAAAAATGCGATAAGACAGACTGCAAAAAATTGTCTTATTTTCTCCTTTTAATTTTAGAAGTTCAGACTATCAAAAAATTTGAACTTTTTCATCGAGTTCAGTAACACTATTGAAACTGGTGGATAATTTTTTCCACCTTCTTTACTTAAAAATAAATTTATTATTTGATTTAAACCCCTGCTTTTTTCCTATTCTCGTCTATATTTTCAATATCTAGGTCATCAGAGACATACTCTCTTTACATCTTTTAACAATCACGTAGCGGAAGAATCCTTTATACACAACTCAAAATATGAGTTATTTATGACAACTATGCATGGAACTTCTATATATTATAATACGAGTAATCATTTCAAACAGTCAAAGACTTGCCGACAATTCAGCTGGCTACTATATTTTTAGATTTCAATAAATATTCTTCATGAATCCACTATTGGCAGAAATATTTCATTCATAAGAAATATAAACAAGGTGAGTATTTTTCTTTGTTATAATATTTATCATCTCACTCAGTAAGGGTTCCAGTATGCTTTTCACCGAATACACATTTAACATTATTTTTGCTGGTTTCAAGAAATTACCACATTCGATTGGCAATTCGTCCACCAGGTTGTATTGTATACAACTTCTTCTTCTTCCTCTTCCTATAGATCATGATATGTTTGTTCCGCTTGTTCCCCTTCTTGTGACGTGGATTGCCAGCTGTTACGCCATCTCTTCGGAGGTCTTCCCCGTAATCTTCTTCCGGCTGGGTTCCCTTGAAGGGCGACACGTGGAAGTCTGTCATCTTGCATTCTGTTTACATGTTCGTTCCAGTATCACCTTCGTTGTCTTCCCCACCTGACGATGTCTTTCGTACTACGCTTTCTCCTTATTTCGGTGTTTCTGATTCAATCTCTTAGTGTGTTTCCGGTTATACATCTCAGTGTTTTCATTTCCGAGGTTTTCAGGAGAGATTTTGTTCTAGATGTGTCTGCTCTGGTCTCTATTCCGTAGGTGGATGTCGGTCTCACACATGTCTTGTAGATTCTGATTTTACTTTCTATTCTCATGTGTTTATTATTCCACACCGGTGTTCTTATTCCACCTCGGCAAGAATTGGAAAAAATAATCAAACAAAAATCGCCTGCTGGAACATCACGTCATGGAATAGAAAAGATCAGGAGATAATAATGGAACTTAACAACCATCAAATAGATATCTGTGGAGTTTCGGAAACCAAAAAGAAGGGACAAGGCACCTCGAAGTACTCCAACTACATATTGATTTATAGAGGCAAAAGGAAAGAAGAAAGAGCACATTCTGGGGTAGGAATACTTCTCCATGAAATATACGAACAGTACATTGAAGATATTAAATACATCACTGACAGGCTACTCAAAGTAGCGATCAAAATGGACAAAAATATCTATCATATAATAAGCACGTATGCTCTTGATATCACTAAACCAAAAGTTAACACCGAAAACTTTTATATCGATCTGCAGTCGCTTTTTGACACTACCTTGAGACAGGTCAATAAGGCGGCTGCAATATCGGGATGCCTATCGGGTATACAACGAAAAACAAATACATTATCTCGAAAGACAAATGTATTATCTCCCCTTTTTCAATTCAAAAACATGATTTTTTATCCTCCACTTTTATACATCTCGTCATGCACAATCTTCTATTATTCATACTTCTCACTTTTCTTCAAAATCTGGTAAGCTTGCTCCTGCCATATTTTCCTTGGTCTAACTCTTCTACGCACATCTTCCACTTCTGACTTGTAAACTCGTTTGTTCTTTCTTTTTTCGTTCATTTTCTTTACGTGTTCAACCTGTCTTAATGCTCCTTTCTTCAGCTTACTTAAAACACCAATTCTATCCAGACATTCATTTGTAACATATTTACTTCGCTTTGACAATCCGCATTTTTTCCTTAGCGCACGCATGTCCACAGCATTAATCTAACTATAGTCTAAGAATATAATAACAAAAAATATCTTAACTTAAAAATCAATAACAAAAATAGTTTATTTACAATGGAATATATTTTCAAACATATATACGAGTATTATACTCGATCCGGAGAGTAGCGAATTCTGCTAAGGTGGTAGATAGATAGTCCACTTAGGTAGTATTTTAGTACCGACTTTGATGTATGGGTATGACATGTGGACAATTCATGACAAAAAACGGAATGACGGGGTTAGGGATGAACGTGAATCTTAGGTTGATGTGTTGAGTTAAATGTAAAAGAGCACTCTGAAATGGTTTAGGCATGTACTCGTAGTACAAATGAATGAAGAAAGGGTAACAAAATAAATTCGGGAGATGTATGGATATACTCGTACAATAAAAGAGATGACTCATGTGTGTCGAGATAGTAAAAACGGGTGCTCTGTCTTCTCTGCCTTCTCCGACAAGGAAATGGTCATGGTATGAATTTTTAAAACAGCTCCCTTAAAAGGTCAATATAGTCATGATAAATGCAAATCTGCGTAAAGGTAAAAAGAAGAAGAACTGTATAAATTCCTCGTTTATTTGAGGATAAACGACAGATTTTTAATTAATATGTGTATTTAAACGTTCGAAAAAATCCTATACAACTAAAATTGTCATGACTTACTTCTTTACTTGGCACATCAGAAATATTGTAAATGTTAAAATTCCACCTAATTGATCCCTGCCTCCGTACCTGGCCGTTGGTTCCTGTTGCAATTAATTAAACAATGACGAGAGAAATACCAAATTGAGGCGCACGTTATTTTTTTCCACTGTTACCCATTCGCTATTCGCGGTATTAATTTATTCGCTGTGTTCAGTTATTCGCGATTTCCATCCACTGTCAAATATGAAGATATTTGTCATCATCATGAGCCCTACAACCCGGATGGGTTTGGCCGCTTGCATGATTGTCTCACACTTAATTTTCTCGGCAGCTTCCTCGTATCTGCTACAATTGGTTAGTACAAGTATGCGGCAGTTATCTCTCACACCATCCGGCCATCTCAACTTTGGTCTTCCCACTTCCTCACACCCCATCGGATCGCTGAATAAAGCCTTGCTTACATTGTAAGTGTTTGATGTAACCATATTTTTTTGATGTAACCATATTTTTTTCGTCCTTACCTTTCTAAAATTACAACTCACGTTTAGACGATAAATTTGTTTGGTCAACTTTTTATCACTCGTTATTTTTTCACGTCTAAATCACCTCAATATGCTCTTCTGTACTGTGCTTATTACATTGAACCCTAGTTTAAATTCCTACTAAATTACATCGTGACCTTTTTTGGACACTCCAACCAGTGATTCTTTAATACTGGAGTTATCCAACCATTTTTTTCAGTCAAATATTTTCATGTACTTTTATTGTGCAGGAAAGTTCATTGCGTTTTTTTTTAAATAAATTAAGACGATTTTGGTGGTCTACTTGGTAAAACATTTGTCTTACACCCAGGAGTTTCGGATTACATTTCTGGTGGTAACTATTAGGTGTACAAATAAGTTTCCGCCGATTTTTATCAAAAATTGGGCATTTATTGTGAAAGAACGGAACCTCATGTTTTATTCGAAGTATTTCCCATCGCTTGCCACTACTTTTTCCCATCTTTCTGGCAGCATACGGATACCGCGTCGGAAAAATGATTCATCTTTTGAGGCTATCCACGAATCGACCCAATTTTTGGTATCTTCATATGATGTGAAGTGCTGCTCAGACAGGCCATGCGTCATCGATCGAAACAAGTGGAAATCAGAAGGCGCAATGTCTGGTGAATACGGCGGGTGGGGTAAAACTTCTCAATTGAGTGTTTCCAAATAGGTTTTGACCGGCGCCGCAACATGTGGACGAGCATTATCATGCAGGAGAATAATTTTGTCGTGTCTGGAGTAGCAGTGGGCGCGCTTTTCCTCGAGTGCTCGACTCAATCTCATCAATTGTGCTCGGTAGACAGCCCCAGCAATGGTTTCGTTCGGTTTGAGCAACTCATAATACACGACACCAAGCTGATCCCACCAAATACACAACAAGAGTTTTTTTCCATGAATATTTGGCTTAGCTGTAGATGTTGAAGCATGGCCAGGGGTTCCCCATGATTTCTTCCTTTTTGAATTATCATAGTGGATCCATTTTTCATCACCAGTGATTATACGGTGCAGAAAACCCTTTCGTTTATGCCTGGCAAGCAGCATTTCACATGTGGAAAATCGGCGTTCAACGTTTCTCGGTGTCAGTTCATATGGAACCCAATTTCCTTGTTTTTGAATCATTCCCAATGATTTCAACCTATGTGAAATTGCTTGTTGAGTCACTCCTAATGTAAGTGCAAGTTCTTTTTGCGTTTGGCACGAATCTTGATCCAATAATACTTCCAATTCCGCGTCTTCGTACACTTTCGGCCTTCCGCTACGTTCTTTGTCTTCGATGTCAAATTCACCGTTCTTAAACTTTTGAAACCACTCACGACAACTTCTCTCACTTAAGGCAGCCTCACCATATGCTTCTACAAGCAATCGATGCGCCTCAGCTGCAGATTTCTTCAAATTGAAGAAGTAAATCAAAAGTTCCCGCAAATGACGCTTATTCGGCTCAAAACTTGACATTTTCGAACACAAAAAAATATGTTATACTGATAAAAATTCACTAATATTTCAAGGTCATGTTGTTGACAGATGTCCAACCTTACGATAATGACATTTTACATCTGACAATTTTAACCATAACTTACTGGTGGCGCCAACTTTTGTCAAACGGCGGTGACTTATTTGTACACCCAATATTTTTTTTTTAAATGTACCAATCTAGTACTTTTAAAAAGACATTCATATGATAACAATATTTGCACGTTAGACGTGTACGAGTATTGTAACCTGTCCACGTTCGGTAGTATTTCCAACACGTACGATAAGGAATTATGAATTACATGCCTCCAATGGTTCTTTACCCGAAGGTTCCATTACTGGAACCGAAGACAATATTGTCTCATGGCCATGCTCCTCAAATTGTCCGCATCATCAATTCGGGTATCATACGAATTAATTTATGAAATTTTGTTATTTTGGACGAGGGAAGCAAAGTTCATCTCGAGTCCCACTAAAATTTACATAAGCTCCAAATTTGTCATCCCTTTTTCTCCAAAAATATATCACAGAGAAGAAAAAAAATACACACACATAAACAATGTTATATGTTTATGTGCAAAATTATGTTTTTCAAGCTACAAACGTAAAACTCAAACAGTATAAATTCGCATTTCAAATTTACATTTGATTACGAGAAATAGTTCATGCAATGGAACGTTCCGCCATTAAAATATCCTCTAAATATTGACACTTTTTTTAATGAAAGTTTCAACGATACACAGAACAAGTAAAATTTATTAAGTTGATAATTATTTACCTGAAAATTAAATATAATCCAGTATTTTTCATTCTCCTAACACTTCCTGGTTTTTCAGAATTAAGTTCTGTTAAACCGAAAATGTGTTTAATTAAACTAACTTGTTTTTTTTGTACACTTCCAAGACTTCAAATTTCGGCTTTAAGCTGGTCAACTCTTACGTTTATTACAATAAAACTTTCCTAAAAGCTCTGTAACGCGAATGGTGAGGGAGCTATATGTATGGAAAATGCCGTATGTGGCTTTTTGCTGACATATTGAAATTGTTCCTTGCCATCCAAACATAATTATTATTGTTTATTGGACTTCGCAAAAAGAAGAACAACCATTTCACTCACAAAAAATCAGCGATATTATTCACATTGTTACAAATACTTTACTTATAATGTTCCTTTACAAGATGCCATGCACCTTTCGTCGCATACATTTTAATGAAGGTAAATATTCATATTGAGCTCAATTAATTAATAGTTCAGTCTTTTGTATCAGCTTAATGATATTGTTAATTATATATTTAAAAATAATTGCTTTTTTAATTTCAACTTCACGAAAGGTATTCCCAATACATAAGAGTATTCGACTTTTTAATAACTATTAAATTATTTTTTCATCTCTCTCCTATTCTGTTGTAATTGATATTTTTCAACAACATTTTCGTTTGTGTTTTAGTTGGTTTGATTAGTCTATGCCCATTTTGATGGCTTTATTTTCTAAACGTTTGGCTTGGTCATTTTTTTTTTGTTTATTTTAATAACGCCACTTGTTTTGAACTGTTTTATTGGTTTCTTTTTCTGAACATTACTTGTCTCGGTCTACTTTATTGCTTTATTTCCTAAACGCTTATCTTAGTCCGTTTTGTTGATTTCATTTTTGAAGCCACAAGTTTTGGTCCATTTTGTTGATCTTTTCTTGACGCCACTAACCTTTGTTCATTTTGTTGGCTTATTTTCTTGGTGTCACTAATAATGGTCTGTTTTGTTGATTTATTTTCTTAACGCTTATCTTGATCTTTTTTGTTGGTTTCTTTTCTCGTCGCCACTAGTTTTTTTATCATTTTGTTGCTTTTTTTATCATTTTGTTGCTTTTTTTAACGCTACTCATCTTGGTCCGTTTTATTGATCTTTTCTTGACGGAAACATAAACAGTCAAAGAAACCGTAGGAGTTGTATGAGAAAGTGTATGGACGTGGAAGAGGCAAATAATGTACGAGTATATCGAGATAGGAAAGTCTAGCACTCTGTCCTCTCCACCTACCCCGACAGGGAAATGATGCGATGGTGTGTATGTATATAGCTTCAAAGTCTTTTCTATGTTACTAATCATCAGCGTTTGTTTCATATTAATTATACTTGTAGGTATCCATGCTCATTGATACAAGTACTGAACTCTTCAAATTTCTTTACAATATGTAATGCACATTTTGTCGTCAACATTTTGATGAACCTTTACAAAATGTGTTTATATTTTAATTAAATTTAGAGCTTATTTATTTATTATAAATATGTACGATTCTTAAATGTATTTTACAGACCATTGCAATATTTACTACAACAATATTCAAACAAAAATAAAATATCAATAACTTTAAAAATCAACACAATTCAGAACTCGTAGAGTACAAAAATACAAAGACAATCTTTACTCAAATACAATAATGCAATTACTAAATTAATTAATCACATAAAAAAACAAGACCTTAGATTGAGGATATGTCAGAAAAGAACCCTCCTGATTTCGAAGACATCGACATTAAAAATATTCACCAAATCAGATACGGAGGTACCCAATTATTATATTTTCAAGATTAATGAATAATTACGATGTTATCAAGGTGATGGACAATTTTTTTTTATTTGATGAACACTTATTAATATTTTTTACAGTATTATTGAAATTAATTTTTCCATTGTCACAGAGCATTGACCTTCTTCATCGCATGATCAATGCTGTGGGTCGTTGTCCTCTGTTATGTCTCAAAATCGGTGCACCATCTAGCTCCATCTCTTTCGGTTCTTGACCATGATGAATGCAACACATAAAAAGGATCCTCTAAAGTCCTTCGTTTCATCTGTCTATCTCATAGGGCCTCTGTAACTTACTCGCCCTCCTTCAACTGTCTCAGTAATCACCGGCTTCTTCAGATTTTCGTCATTCTTTGAAGCAACAAGTTCTAAGTGCTTTAACATAGGTTTACTTTTTTTATGTTGTTGAAAGTCTTTCATTAATCAACCAATTTTTGAATAATAGTGACATTGTTACGCCTTACGGTTCATGAAATATTTGTATTTCGGGTAAACACGCTCCGTAATAAAGGTATGTGTAGATAGATTCCTCACGAAGTAATGGTTTTTAACGAGTCTTACAGTACGAGCATACTCGTTTACGAAAGATAAATAGAGTAGTATTAAATTCCTCCGCTTTTGTTTCCTACTTTGTAGTATTTTTGTTGGGCAATGCGAGCAGAATGCCGCCTTGCAGGTAGCGAGCCGTTAGATCACGGCGAGAGATCGCTGGGCGGGCTAGGGATCGAGGATCTATAGATCTGTACAGAGGATGCTGCCTCCCGAACTACTGGAAATTATTTACCACGTGGAATTTATAACTCGAGGTTAACACTTTAGACACTAATACGATTTTCGTTTTATTAAGTAATTTTATGAAATGCGACGCGTTTCAGTATTACTGGACAAAATGCATCTATTTTTTTACTGGATAAAATGCATCAGTATTTAAGCCTGGACAAAATGCATCTATTTTTAGATCAATTTAGATCTAATTGTAAAAAAATAACAAATTTTATAGCCTTCAGTCGTTAACCGTTGTCTAACGGTTGCCCCAGGTACGATTCCTGGAGGATTCACTTCAGAACTGGTTTTACTTTTAGACCAATTTACATGAGACTTTTTTCTGCTTATCAATTTTTTAATGCTATTTAGCAACACAAACATAGCGCTGTATAAAATCATCTAACGAAAGGATGCGACTGATTCAACCTGTTGATGGACTTGGAAGTTTAATCTCCTTACCATCGAAACTCTGGATTTATTATTTCAAGAATGCGTGTTTGCTGATGTGCAACAGTTTTCACACAATAAACTAATACAAGCACTGACGCCTTTCGTCCACAGAATGGTTGACAATCATACTAGATTACAAGGGATAGCCTATCGATATATATCAACTTCTAAGAGCATAGATTAACGAAAGACAACTTTTTTCAAGTATTATTTGAAAATTATGATGAAATATTTTATACAGCTTTTTCCCGTTTTAATTGATTTATTCGTTGATAAATTTGACTCGCAAGGCGAGGAACTTGTAAAGACATACAATGTCGGTAGAAAAGGTGTTATAAACTGAATTCAGGACCCTTTTAAATAACCTAAGAAATAATTCTGGCGTCTGTATGAATTTTTGTTTTAGAAAATAATAAGTGATTGGGCATTCAAAAAGTTTACCTGGTCCAGTATCTTTGATAAGTAGTTCGTCCGTGGAACACTTCTTGATTAATATATAGTTCGTCCATGAACACTTCTCGATAAGTGCATAGTTCCTCCATGAACACTCTCGATAAGTATATATTTCGTCCGTGAACACTCTTCGATAAGCATTCCATGAACACTCCTCAATTAGCATATAACTCATCCGTGAACACTCCTGAATAAATATACACTCCTCGACAAGTTTATTTGTTAATTTGTAACCTTATTCCATTAACCTCGTTACAAACTCTTAAATATTTCAAAAGTAATACTCGAATTACAATTTACAACGCAGATGAATATAAATACGTGTCATAAAAATTATAAACATTTACTTGATTCATATACAAATAATATCAGAAAGCAGTACGCACATACGAGTACATACCACCTACAAGACATAAAATACAAACATGACACAGGTCAAGTCTCCGGTAATCCTAGGCTCTAACGTACAATAAAGATAACAATCTGAGAAAACAAAAACAAAAATATACCATCATATAAATCATCTACTCCAATCCACAAAAAAAACAAACACACATCAAAACTTATACGAGTATATAATATTTACAGAAATATCAAAAAATTTGAGAGAAATAAAGTCAACGAAAAGAAAAAAAAATCGCGCCTTGGTGTCGGATTTGTTTATTTTTCTTGATTTATTAACTTTTTTATTTGCAATACTGTCAAAGCCCCGTTATCCCTTTAATGGTTGGTAGGTTAATATTGGCACATGGCAATGTAACCATAATAATAAATAAGTTTCCTTCGTCTTGTTCTAGATGAATAATCAAAACTATGTTTAGTCAATTTATCTACATTATAATATGCCAAGCATTTTTTCCATTTTTTTTAAAACAACGTTAAGACATTAGGTCCTGCAGGTGTTAATCGTCAAAACACTCCCAACAGCAAGTGCTAAGAAAGTGATGCGGATGCAGTTCGGAGCGAGATGATCTTAGAGCACGTTGGCAAGCAATTAAAAGCTTTTCAATCAATGGCTGACCCCAGCGCGTGCTTTGTGTAATTAAGCCCCTCTCTACCACTCTACCACTTCAGAGTTCTACCACTTCGCCACTCGACACAGTGGTGTGCTGCCATTTTATTGTTTACCGATATATTTTCATATCTGCACACACAATCAAATCACTATGGCTTTAGCAGAAGACATAAATGTACATATTTATTTTACATGACACGTATACTCTCAAATGATAAGGATTTAGATTTTATTGCCTGTCATTTATCGTGACTCCAGTAAACCAGGCTTTATCCTATATCTTACTGAGAGCATATGAGGATGAAAAAATATATTGATACCTTGAACCGATTCATTATTATCTTACTAGCTGAAAAGGATGTGCAAAAGCAATTATTGAATACTTGTTGATTATTACAACTTCTTACTTTCAACCTATCACGTCACATCCTTTAGAGGGTAAACAGAGAGGATCGAGCTCCACACATGCTGGTCCTTACAGACATTCATCATATCTACTATATCCATAGTTCGTTTCATACAACTCCTTATTTATTCATACTTTTTACCTTACCTTCTTTCGAAAGTTGACTAACATGCTCTTCCACGCAACTCTCGGACATCCTCTTTTCTTTGCAACTCTTCGTTTAGCCATATATATTTTTTTGGTCATCATATTTTCACTCATCTCTCTCACATTCGCATTCTTTCCTTATTGCAACATTTCTTGCTTTATGTATCAATTCTTTCCAACCCATCCTCAACGATCGCATCTCAATTAAAATATGAATTTAAATTGCAATATGCAGTAGCTTTTGTTCTTCGCTTTACAAGAACATGCTTCTCGTATGCCAACCTGGGTCTTCCGGGCAATTTAAAACGTTTTTCTTGTATAAACTTTAAAAGTTAGCGGTCGCACCGAATGTTACTTACTTTATGCATTCAATACGTCATGAAAAAAAATCACTTTGAAACATCATCAAATTGTGTGATAGTTCACTTAATAATTACGTTATTTTTCAGTGCGTGTGTACTCGAAATGCGAATGATAGTAAATTTATTTACATTTATTTTATATAAAAAAATACCAAATAAATGTTTATTTCATAAAATGAACGGCCTTACCTTCAAATTGTCAACTACTTGTTCTTTGATAGTATGTGTTTTAAAATTGGAATGCTTACGTTACACAGTTGCTTCTACATATGTTTTGTTTAATTTTCACTCACGGTCACAGTATGATTTGTTGCACTGTCTGTTTCACGGCATTTGGCAAATTATATTATATTAGAGATATCGTTAATTTTACCAATCGTCAAATTAAAACCTTTATTGAAATTGAGATCTCATTACCTTGATAAGTTGTATTCTTAATTACGAATATGCTCTGCACCAGACAACCTATATCAACTCAATGAAATAAAAAGCCTTTTTCATAATTTCTTTCGTACATTAACCAAAAACACACTTTAAAATTATTAATGAAATTGCCGACCACTACAATTTTTTAGTAAGACACTCGACCGGGAGCTTCAGGTTTGATTCCCGACGGTCCCAAAAAAAAAAGATTTCAGCCTACTTAAATAGTTCGTTAAGTAACAATACTCACTAGCACTAGATCTATACGAGTTTTATGGCCTCTTCATGTAATGAAGAATTGCGAGTTCCGTGCCTAGTGAAGTGGTTCTTAACCCGAAGACTTGACCACTGGGGCCGATGAGAATGTTGTCTCCCAGTCACACTCTTTAGTATGCCCCAATCGCTAATTCGGATTTTTTGAGGGGTACCAAAGAGGTATCATACGAATGAATGAATAAATTACTAAAAGTTAAGAAAAAATATCATGTCACTGAAGATAATACGAGACGACGTATATGTTAATATGAGATGGCTTATGATATGAGACGACTTATAATGTGAGATGGCTTGTAATATGAGACGACTTATATATGAGATGATTTATAATATGAGACGACTTAAAATATGAGATGACTTATAATATGAGACGACTTATAATATGAGATGACATAATATGAGACGACCTCCGTGGCCTAGTAAGTAAAACGGCTGTCTTACAATTCGAGCACTGTGGGTTCGTTTCCTAATTCGAAGCTCTTTCAATACAAACCTTTCCTTGGCTCCATTTCTTTTCGTATCCTTTTGTTTAAATTATTTTCAAATACCATTCCATACAGCCAGTTAGAATCAATAGCGGCACACCACTGACTCGACCACCCGACAGTTCTGCCACTCTACCGCTCTACGGCTGTACCGCTGTACCGCTGTACCGCTGTACCGCCCCTACCAGAAGGGCTTTCATACACCGGCTTTAATATAACATTTACTATGTACCGGGAATGTCAAACATTCAAGAAAGTCTGCCACTGGAGTAGCAGAATTATATAGCTTCTTGAATCTATCTAGAATGGTTAAAAACAAAGTATGATTTAAATTGTATAATATTATAATTTAGATAGCAATATACGTAAAGGAAATTATATTCCTTACTCCATCTTGCATTGAAATGCCAGATATTCTATGCATAACACATATTTATTCTGCTCGTATCATATGATTAAGGATAACTATTTGTTAGAGATGGAAATATGGACACTAAACTGGAAGGTAAACACCAGGAACATATTGGAAGCGTTTAGAGTTTGGATCCATAGGAGAATAATTTGTATTCCTACGACAGCAACACGATTCTCCATCAGAAAGCTCCAATAAAATGAGAGCTGCTGGCTAACCTCAAAATTAGGGAGCTGTCATACTTAGAACATATTCTACGTCCTGCAGCTCATTATTAAAGAGAAAATTGAGGGTCGTCGCGATGCTGGAAGAACAAAGATATCGAGGACCGAGAATCAAGGAGTTCAATTTCATTAGGCGCAAGACAGAGAGGGCTTTGCCCAAGTAATAGCCGACGTCCAGGAACCTGGCATGACCTGACTGACTTTAAAAAAAAATCTTGAGATAGTTTGGACACCTTGAAAAAACGAGTTACGAAAGACTTACGAAACAAATATATTTGTCTGGAATAAAAGCAAGCGGTAGACCGAGGAGAGTGGTAAAAGATAATTGAAGAAATTTCAACTTAGGGAAATATGAGAAACAGGAGAGCATGTATAGAAGTGGATGAATCGAAATATGTTTGCATAAATAGAAAAGCGCAGAGATCTGTCTTCTCTGCTTATCTCAAAACGGTAATGGCGTGATGGTATGTATATATGAAATCATGTACAGTACGGCAGTAAGTATTAATACACATCGGGCTTAAGAAAGAGACTGTCGGGCATAACCAGCTTTGTAGAGCATCGTCTCTGTCGCACGACCACAACCTAGAACGCTTGACAACGACTGACAAACACGAGTATGAATGACAGAGACGACGCTCTTCAAAGCCGAAGCTAGCCGATTATGGCCGACAGTCTTTTTCTTAAGTCCGATGTGTATTACTTACCGCCGGGTATTGTATACATTTTTTTAATTATTTTATTTAACGATAGTATTTATTCATTTAATACTTTGATATAACATAAATACATCTGGTGGATTTGCTTTATAACAATTTCTTCCAAACAACTTGCTTTGTTCCATAATTATTATCAATATCTATGACCGTGAACTTAGTAAATTAATCAATAACTTAAATAACAAGAGTGAAAGTAATAAAAAGTAAAACAAAAATGTTTTGAGGTTTTCTCAATTGTTCGTATATATTGTATATGGTCTTTCGGAATGTTGTAGCGCGTGATTTGGTTTATGATGACGTTTCAAAAACGTTGCAATTTTCATCTACAATACTGGTTTATTATTTACTTTATCATAAACATGTAGATGTGCGCCGAATACTGCTTGGCCTAAATCTGAGTCTTAGCCGTAATGTAAGCTAAAAAATAGAGACGTTATATTTTTTAAGTCGTTCAAATCATGCCAACGAGGGTGAGGAGTGTTACGGCAGCCGATGTTGATCAGCAGACAAAAATTGTAGAAAAATTATTATGTTATCAGTACACAAAACTTGTAGCACAATTATTGTGTTATCAGTACAAAAATGTTGTAGCACAATTATTGCATTCTTAGTATTAAAAAAATGTTGCACAATTATTGTGTTATCAGTACACAAAAATTGTAGCGAAATTGTTGTGTTAGCCGTACATAACTATTGCAGCACAATTTATTGTTGTGTTATCGAAATAAAAAAAAATATTGATTTACTGTTATCTGTATTATCATTGTTCCATCTTTGAACTTTTGTTTTGCTTGAAAACACTTCCAGCGTTCACAAATATAATATATTCGTCGTTGCTGGGTCTCCTAGTCGAGGATCCCTTCGTCATTGCAGCTTCAATTCAGTTGGAAAGCAAATATGTGCTGTGGAGCTGTTTTTTTTAGTAAGTGAACCGTTGCATACCAGCAAACTCATCGGCCACCGGATCCATACTGGAACCTGAAGTGATTTAATCGGAGCACACCGGCAGGATTTTTTTAAAAATAATAGATATGACCGAAGTCATAGGTGGTATCCTTATACCCCCGAATACTAGGCGGAAAAATACTTGTGTCATACAAGGGGAGTAGTATAGCGCAGAGTTCGAACCGGCAATCTTCCACACGGAAGTCCAGTGCGTTACCGCGCGATCATGTTCCTCGCAAATATATGACGCCATATTTAAAGGTGACAAAGTAAAAAAATTAAAACGTACTATATACTATGCGTATCCAGAAAGTAAGTGTACTGAGGCTCTCACGACCGGATGGATTTTATTTTCGACATGTTGGCTACACTTCCGTGTAGCCTGACCCTTCCCCTCCGCAACGAGACCGGTTCGAGGTCAGTACGTTGAGAAGTGTCGACGCGACAACACGTTTCGTGAAAAATGTCCCGCCAAGTGCGAAATCTCCCGCCAAGTGCGAAATACCCGGCGTCATCCGTTATCTCGTTTGGAAGGGAAAACATCCGGTTGAGGTTTATAATGAGATGAAAACTGCATATGGTGATAAAGCTATGAATCGTACGAGTGTGTACAAGTGGTGTCGCGAGTTTAAAAACGGTCACGTCACACCTCTTCACCCTCCGCCAAAAAGTTCAAAACCACAATTTCAGCCAAGAAAATCATGGCATCCGTGTTTTGGGACTGTCAAGGCATAATTTTAATTGAATATATGCCTCAAGGGGATACCATCAACTCTGCAAGATACTGTGAGACCCTAAAAAATTGCGGAGGGCGATTCAGAACAAGAGGAGAGGCATGCTGACAAAGGGAGTCTGCCTGCTGCACGACAATGCCAGACCACACATGGCCAACGCCACGAAGGAACTGCTCCTGAATCATCCCGCGCATTCCCATGACCTAGCACCTTCAGATTACTATCTCTTTACCTCCCTGAAGCTGCACATAGGTGGAAAAAGGTTTCAACCGACGAGGAGGTAAAGGAGGAGGTGGAGAAGTGGGCGGAGGGGTTGGCGGGAAACTACTTCGAGGAAGGCATCAAAAAGTTGATACCCCGCTTCACCACCTGCATTGAGAGGAATGGCGACTATGTCGAAAAATAGTTTACATATGTACTACGGTAACCACGTATTTTTTTTGTTTAAATAAAAAAAATTGTAACCTACAAAAATTCAGTACACTTACTTTCTGGATATGCCTCGTATTTAAATCAAATTATATTTTTTTTCAATTTTGATAACAGTTCGCGTAATTACAAAACAGGTGTATTGTAAAAAAAAACAGAAATGAAAATGTAATTTACAAAGTTTAATGAAGCGTTCATAATTTAAATAAATAATTCATAAATATTTTAACATCCAGAGAAACTGTTTAAGTGCAGAAATTAAATTTCCCAGCTTCATCTTAATATTTCATTTGAATATTTATACGATACACACGAGTCTTCCAGTTAGCCCCATTGATTATCCTTAACAGCATTTAAAGTCTGTCATACACGAGGAGTGCTGCGCTTGGCAAGGCAGGATACCTCCGAGTGCCACGCAATTCTCCAGGACCAACAATCCTTAATCTTCACCACGTATTGAAGCAGGCAAATATTATCCAGAAGTACGTAACTGTATGGACAAAATTATTAATCAAACCATTTGTTATGACAACAATTTGAATATTTTTATTTTGTATGCAATTTTGTTTCCTATATTTTTTGTTGTTCACCCATCTAGAGTGTTCTTCGGCCATGAATAAATATAACAAATTATTAACAATTTAATTGATTTAATAAGTTAACACTGTTTTTTCCACTTAATATAATGACGTGACCCTGCCGGTTTTAAGATTTTCCCCTCATCGTAAGGGAAGCTCAAATTATACTAAATTATATCTGGGTTGACGTCGGTTAACTAGACGCAGTTCGCAGTTTATTGGTTTTCTCTGTAGTTTATCTCTCAAGATCTTGACTTCAATAGTTTCGCATATACCATGTATTCAGCGCACTTTACTCTTCTTTCGTTTAGTGACAATCATTTACTTATTTGAAGACAAAAATGTTAACTATACTAAACCGTAACTACCTACATACATTCAGACCATCACGTTTTCTCCCTGTCGAGGTAGGCAAAGAGAAGAGAACTTTAAAATAATAAATAAACAAAGGTTTATTGATAGCAACATAATATGTGCATATATAAATACATTCCGAAATCGCATATATATCTGAAAATAAATAGCCGAAAAAACTATTTGAGAGTGAAGCTATCAAAAGGTCTGGACTCATCTCAAAATATCCCCCCGGTCGAGATGCACCCCACCAATATAGGGTGAGCCCAGCCGCGAGAATAGATGTTTTTCATCCCACACTCTTATACATGTAGATTAAGAAAAAAACAGAAAATTTATGAATGGCAGGAAAAATAAAATAATATACTACCTCAGATTGTCACAAATACCACCTCAGACTGTTAGCAAAATAAGAGAAAAGCTGACATGAGCCCAAATTTTCACAAAATAAAGTCACAAGTAGAACATGATATTCAAACAACTACAATATGAAAAATTAAAATGAATAAGTAGTAATGTAAAACTTTATGAGAAGAGAACGTACATATTACACTTTTCTATCACGACACACACCTCTTCAACATTTATACACCTTTTTATTCAGCTCCTACGATTTCTCTGACTTTTACACTTTCTCCTTTAAAAATATTTTTTACTTGATTCAACCATACTTTCCTTGGTCTTCCGCTATCACGTGTTTTCCTCACATTGGCATTATATATATATATATATATATATATATATATATATATATATATATATATATATATATATATATATATATATATATATATATATATATATATATATATATATATATATATATATATATATATATATATATATATATATATATATATATATATATATATATATATATATATATATATATATATATATATATATATATATATATATATATATATATATATATATATATATATATATATATATATATATATATATATATATATATATATATATATATATATATATATATATATATATATATATATATATATATATATATATATATATATATATATATATATATATATATATATATATATATATATATATATATATATATATATATATATATATATATATATATATATATATATATATATATATATATATATATATATATATATATATATATATATATATATATATATATATATATATATATATATATATATATATATATATATATATATATATATATATATATATATATATATATATATATATATATATAT
Source organism: Odontocerum albicorne (assembly GCA_949825065.1). Classification (NCBI taxonomy): domain Eukaryota; kingdom Metazoa; phylum Arthropoda; class Insecta; order Trichoptera; family Odontoceridae; genus Odontocerum; species Odontocerum albicorne. The sequence goes on along the minus strand of OX463848.1, from coordinate 22,848,408 downwards.
ATATATATATATATATATATGTTTATTTTAGGTTTTCAGTTACTTCGCGAACTGTAAATATTGGATTCTGACATCAGATCTACCTGGAGATCCCTCAGCAGCCTCCTTACAGCACTTTTATTTTTTGGCCTGGATGACTCTTTAATAACATTGTTCTCTGTTTTGGATATACAGGAGACGGTATCTATTTTAATTGGTATTTTGTGGGCTTATGACCACCTTTGAAGGCTGAGTTAAGTGCTCACTTTATGCCTAGGCAACATTCCTCATTATACCATAGATTCATCTCTATACATCATTTAAATGTTTTTATTCTTAGTGCAGACAAGATGGTTTTTAGTCTTTATGCCATTTGTTGACGAACAATGGTAAGATCTTTTTTAACAGATGTTGAGGAAACCTCTTTTTTCTGTCAATACCTCATCATTGTTTGTAATACAAGCCGGATATTTTTTGGCTTTTGACAAATTTTTGACTTTTTACAGTTCGCGAAGTAACTGAAAACCTAAAATAAACATATATAACCCTTCGCTAAAACCAAACAAAAAATCACATATTAACCTCTACAGAAGTGTAATGGGCTTTGTCAAAAGCCAAAAAATATCCGGCTTGTATTACAAACAATGATGAGGTATTGACAGAAAAAAGAGGTTTCCTCAACATCTGTTAAAAAAGATCTTACCATTGTTCGTCAACAAATGGCATAAAGACTAAAAACCATCTTGTCTGCACTAAGAATAAAAACATTTAAATGATGTATAGAGATGAATCTATGGTATAATGAGGAATGTTGCCTAGGCATAAAGTGAGCACTTAACTCAGCCTTCAAACGTGGTCATAAGCCCACAAAATACCAATTAAAATAGATACCGTCTCCTGTATATCCAAAACAGAGAACAATGTTATTAAAGAGTCATCCAGGCCAAAAAATAAAAGTGCTGTAAGGAGGCTGCTGAGGGATCTCCAGGTAGATCTGATGTCAGAATCCAATATTTACAGTTCGCGAAGTAACTGAAAACCTAAAATAAACATATATAACCCTTCGCTAAAACCAAACAAAAAATCACATATTAACCTCTACAGAAGTGTAATGGGCTTTGTCAAAAGCCAAAAAATATCCGGCTTGTATTATAAACAATGATGAGGTATTGACAGAAAAAAGAGGTTTCCTCAACATCTGTTAAAAAAGATCTTACCATTGTTCGTCAACAAATGGCATAAAGACTAAAAACCATCTTGTCTGCACTAAGAATAAAAACATTTAAATGATGTATAGAGATGAATCTATGGTATAATGAGGAATGTTGCCTAGGCATAAAGTGAGCACTTAACTCAGCCTTCAAAGGTGGTCATAAGCCCACAAAATACCAATTAAAATAGATACCGTCTCCTGTATATCCAAAACAGAGAACAATGTTATTAAAGAGTCATCCAGGCCAAAAAATAAAAGTGCTGTAAGGAGGCTGCTGAGGGATCTCCAGGTAGATCTGATGTCAGAATCCAATATTTACAGTTCGCGAAGTAACTGAAAACCTAAAATAAACATATATAACCCTTCGCTAAAACCAAACAAAAAATCACATATTAACCTCTACAGAAGTGTAATGGGCTTTGTCAAAAGCCAAAAAATATCCGGCTTGTATTACAAACAATGATGAGGTATTGACAGAAAAAAGAGGTTTCCTCAACATCTGTTAAAAAAGATCTTACCATTGTTCGTCAACAAATGGCATAAAGACTAAAAACCATCTTGTCTGCACTAAGAATAAAAACATTTAAATGATGTATAGAGATGAATCTATGGTATAATGAGGAATGTTGCCTAGGCATAAAGTGAGCACTTAACTCAGCCTTCAAAGGTGGTCATAAGCCCACAAAATACCAATTAAAATATATACCGTCTCCTGTATATCCAAAACAGAGAACAATGTTATTAAAGAGTCATCCAGGCCAAAAAATAAAAGTGCTGTAAGGAGGCTGCTGAGGGATCTCCAGGTAGATCTGATGTCAGAATCCAATATTTACAGTTCGCGAAGTAACTGAAAACCTAAAATAAACATATAAAACCCTTCGCTAAAACCAAACAAAAAATCATATATATATATATATACAATTGAACTTTGAGTGCAACTTTTTTCAGTAAGGAAAAATCAAATTTAATATGAAGTAGGAAGATAAAAATGTGCGGTTTAGTCTCCAAATTTGTTTTACACTATATGCTAAATGTGTTGCGGTATGTTTCACTACGCTAAAATATTAACTGTAGTTTGTAATTTAAGGAATTAATCTCATAATACATTTAATAAGCAAAAATGTACTTAACATGACGTTAAATCCGATTGTCTATGAATAAATAATTTATAAGATGCGAGGCAAAACATTCACAACGGCACGTTGCAACAATTTGAATACTTCTATATTAATGTTATGTTTTGTTAGTCTTCCTTCATTCATTCATTCCACGTATGGTTTGGGCAGTCTCAGAGTGCTCGTCTTCATATTACTCAACTCATCAGTATTAAGTTCACACTCATCCCTTACCATTTCATTTCGTATTCTGTTATATACTGTTACCCCATGTATTGTTCTAAGTGCACGCATTTCTACAGCATTTATTCGACCCTTTTTAGTCTTATTACATATCCACGTATCAAACCCATACATCGAAGTTGATACCGTAACTATGACCGTGCATATCTACCGTAACTATGACCGTACTTATCTACCGTAACATGACCGTACCAATCTACCGTAACTATTACAGCAATAATCAAAACGTAAATATTAAACCGTAACAATGACACCTCTTGTGGACAGTCGATTTTATAAAGTTTGATGTGTTAACAATTATTGATAATAGAACCATAGGTCTCCGACCCCTGGCACAATTTTAAATAGCATGTTTTTACGCTCCAATTAAGCGATACACATCTATCAATGTTGCGCAGCTTGCCCTGCAGTCTGCGAGTGAGATATTTCGATAATTATCCCGGGGATATGTGGGAACCCGAGTCCGAGTGATAAACGGGATTCCGTGCAAGGACTTCATTTTTACTTTGTCATAATCCAATTAAATAATCCAATTGATGAGATCGGATACACCTCAATGGAAATTGCTTCTTGTTATTATTATGTTATATGTATGAAACCACGAGTTTACGCTGAAGAAAAGAAGAATAGTCATGCTTCAATAGCAGTCCAATGTTGATATTACGAGTACATTTATGTTTTTTTTAAATAAGCATCAAAATCACATAATGAGCATACGTTCATACACACCATCAAGCCACTTCCCTGCTAGAGTAGGCAGAGAGGACAGCACCAGACTTTCCTGCCCTGCACAAATTACTCACCTTGTACATATCCATACAGCTTTTGCGATTTCTCTTATTTATACTTTTCCTTTTTTCATAGTATCATTCATTTGATTCAACCATACCTTCCTTGGTTATCCTACACCACTACATTTGCTGTCTTAGTATTTTTTTCATTAATTTGTTTTACGTGCCCAAACCAACTCAAAGCGCTTCCTTTCATTTTACTCAACACATCAGCCTTAAGTTCACATTCATCCCTAATCACTTCATGCCGCATTCTATCAAACATTGCCATCCCATGTTTTCTTCTAAATTTATGCATTTTTGCAACATTTCTTTTCAGTTTTTTTTTCACGTACACTTTTCACTATCATGTATCAAAGTTAGTACTATTTTTGTGGATCTTTGCAGATTTCGATACTGTTTGGTTAGAGTATACTGTGTATAGTTATGTTTTAGTGTTCTGTTGACTTGATTTTCCATCGTTACATACAGATTTAATACTGTCCGGTTCGAGTATAAATGTTTTAATGCCTCGTTGACTTGGTTTTCTATCCGATATCCCTCGTATCTCTTCCGTCCTCTCAGAAAATACTACCTTAGAAACAGGATTCTTCGATTTGCTCGAATCTTTCATTACTCACCCATATATTAATCACATTTACTTTGCCTTTGACACTTTTCTAAGACTAAAAATAAAATTATAAAAAATAAAATTACAAAACATATACCTTAAAATAATCACACAAATTAACATACAATACTATATTAGCATAACCATGAAAAAATAATACAATTACAAAAACTTTAAAATGAGTTGATATATATTATTTTTAATTTGTCTAATCTGGATGGAATTTACGACAATGCTGCTCGAAAGGGACGATACTCGAATGGGAGTTACAATTAAAACTCTTGATTAACCTAACATTCCAAATTATAAAATTCTAAGTGAAATCTCATCGCGGTCAGTAACAAACTGATCGTAGAAAAGCACTATATTAGTCCGAGAACCATGGTTTGAGCTACACTGCCTTATAGGACTTAATTAATTCCACCATAAAACAGTCGTTGAATATGTCACAATATAGTTTATATAATTTTTCAAAATAACCTACATTTTTTATGAAAAATCAAAACATGTAAATAAGGAGTTGAAAGTTTATATTACAAACCTATCCAAACCTATCCAAACCTATCATAACCTAAGTTTATATTACATACGTAAAAACACCGTAAAAGAAATGTGGTGAAGCTTCGTCCCAAAGAGAATCAAAAGGTTTTTCCTTAAAGGCCCTGCCTGACTAGAAAGTGGCGTTTTACTATATATTTAAAAAGCCAATACGAATATTCGGAGGTCGCCTTATAATTTGGTCTAAAATATATTATTAATAAATTCACTACCGCGAGATGACCAAGACTGGTATATTGCCCGAAATACGAGTACTTGAGAAGGCATTCTAAGGCCCTAAGAAAGGACATTCGAAGGACACAATAAATATTTTTTTATCCAAAACAAACCGATTTAAAGAATGGGTGTCACCCAATACCGGATATCAAACATGGACAAATACCGGATAGTTTCAATAACGGATTTTTTTTCGATTCGATCTTAAATTGAATGAAATCTGCTATTGAATCTCAATTTTATTGACTTAATCAGATGTGCTTGTCGAAATGTAATAATAATCGAAAGAAGCATTATTTCCAAATATTTCTCATCCTCAACTCCCGTACAATTCCTATCTTAATCCTTATATTCCTTTAGTTCCTTAGTTTTCTCAACTATTGTTTTCATACATCAAGTTTAAGACACTGCCATGGTTACCAATAATAATTATGAAACAAAAGCTGGTTGTTTGAAAGAAGTTGACTTAAAACAATAAATCTGCCAAATTTATTGGCATGAAATAATAATAAAAAATATATATAATTTATTATATATAGTGCCATTTAGAGCGCAGACTCTCTGCAAGGGCGCACTAACTCGGAATTTGAACCCACTGTTATTGACAGATTGGAAATGTTGCAAAAAAAAACAAATTGTGTGTATTGATGGGAAGGTGGTGACTGCGGCCATTAGATTAGGAAACTAACAGCATTTGAATATATTTAAAAAAATACATAATTGGTAACAAACCCTCAAAAAACTTACCAAGATATAGGGGTCATATATAAATAAATCTCATTGTAATTTGTTTTATCAAAGATTAGAGGCCCTAGAAATTTCTAAGTCAGTGCATCGGGGTGAACATCTGGCAAACACATATATTCCAAGAATCTCGCCGCTGCTCGCTGAGGTTGTCCCCTCCTCCCTTCATCCACAGTCCCCAACCCGAATGTTTACCGTTAGAAGCGTGTATGTCTGTACCAGTTCGAACATAATTCACTCTTGTTTGTGCTATCCTGATGATGAGGGGAAAGCCTTGAAACCGGTAGGTTTATACTGTTACAAAAATTGGAATATACAATGTTTGATAAAAACAAATTACAATGTCTTTAAACCTCCACAATGTTAATGCCTTAACTATAAATAATATAAATAAATCTCTTTTAAGGAAAGGGGAATAAATTAGTTATTAATGCTTGAGAGATTTTATGAGAAAGCGCTTTTAAAAATTACCCTAAATTGAAATAATTCTCGTGAAAAATATACGAGTTTACATTAAAATAAACCAATGTTGTGGAATGGAAATATTAAGAACCATACTTAATACTTTATGTGTGAAAAATAACCTCTTTGGTTACATTAACTAGAAAATTCATAGAAGGAACACATTTTTGACAAAAAGATTAGATATCTATTTTTTCTTTTCACGATGATAAGTGGAAAACAATGCAAGGCTAACGAATATTGCCTATTTGAACTTCAAACTAGTCAAGAGAGGCATTCTTAAAATAACTAAAGTATATTTTGAAATACATTCATTTAAATTTTCAATAAAATTTTAGCATCAATCAAATTTTTCAATGAAAAATAAGCACTGTGTTCCCTTATATACATATTATACACCGAAAATATAATTCTGCATAAATAATTGATAATTTGTCATTTAAGTAATAAATCTAGCCAAAGGGAAACTCTCATATTCATATAACATATGCATGAATTCAATTAGATTTCAAACTTAACGGATGTAAATCATTTATTTTAATCACCATATTAAATCTAAACCAGTTATGACGCACTGAATGCCATATCATATTCATTAATTCAGTTCCCCAAGCGATGCTAACACATTACGGTCTTCTCTCCAGTTATTTTAAGTCTGATCAGGCACTCGACCAAATTAGGGTACTTATTATTATTGTGGTCAAACTGCTGAATGCTTGGAAGTCGTTTTAAGATGAAACTATTTAAGTCATAATAGGAGAAATACGAATTGAAAAAAGCTTCACTCAACTCTCAACCTCATTAACACTACAGGTCATGTGAATCTAAATCCGACGCCACTGTCGACTTGGAGATGGGTCCTACGCTACCGGTCATCAAATCTTACGTTTGTCGCATCCTATCGGACATTATCCATTCATTTTAGACTTCCCAAAGTCTCGTGCTATAGTTTGGAAATTCTAGGATGAGTCCTGTGACAGCTCACAAATTTGCCCCAATACAACTTAATGTAATGTATTTACCTAAATAGCTTGCTATTTATTAGAATTGAGGCTTATATTAAAGTTGATAAAATAATTAAAATTACTGAACATCGTTACAAGGTTGTATTGGGGCAAATATGTGAGCTGTCACAGGACTCATCCTAGATTTTCCGAACTATAGTTGATATAGCAATCATGTCTTAATGGCTTTTGTGATTTATGCCCTAGCAACAAAACCCATCCATTCGAGTCTCGTTGCATTTATCACTCCTTTTATCATCGTCGTCATGTCATGTAGTTAATGACTAAGTATCATGGCTTCCATGATAGCCCTTGACGGTACCCCTCCATACATCCCTAAACTCTGCAGTTCAAAGGACAGATGTTAAGTGTAGACTCTTCCTCTAGTGCATCGTCCTAACACGGTCTGTTCAGTGAGCAGATAGATGCCCGCTAAACGATCTCCTTGGCTACGAACAAAATGTCAAAAAATCGGAAAACTCGTCGTAGGCAAATTGTCGACAATTTGTCGGTGCCTCTCAGTTCTTCAAGAAGGGATGCATCAGTTCACCTTGCCATCTATGGAATTCGTAACATCCTTCTCCAGCACCACATTTTAAATGCATCTTTTCTTCGTTTGTTGCTTGCAGGGCTGTGGAGTCGGAGTCGGAGCCGGAGTTGTGGAGTCGGAACATTTTAGGCGGAGTCGGAGTCGGAAAAAATCGACCGACTCCGACTCCGTTTAATTATTTTAACATTTTCTTTAATGAATAACGTTACGGTATGTGTTAACCAGTTAACCTCTCATCGTTTCATGCCTGATACTATGCAGACTTTTATAATCGCAATAAACCCCAAAAGGGGATTACGTTCAGTTTACAGTTTTTACAAAATTAGATATAAAAACAGCAATACTGCGATATCCTGAAATGATTCAAGATTCAGCGCTGACCATCACGGCCTTACATTTACCACCTACACAAGTTAAGAGCTTCCATAAATCCTGACTTATTTTGAGATCGAATTCCATTTAGACCACGAATAGGAAATAAGATTTATATAAAGTATATTTACTTTCAAAAATCTTATCTTGTGTTCTATTCAATGTTGAATCAAAATAATAATAAACAATATAAATAAAATTTAGTTAACGTATGAAAACAAATGAAGCAACCTTTTTATTTTATTTTAAAGTGTTTTCTTATTTTTTTTAATACCTACCTGTGTTGTTTTTCTAATTATTTTAAAAGTTTCATTTAATTCTTTTTTTAAATATTAATATATATATTTAATATTATTTTAGTGTGAAGATATTGCTTAATGCGTATTGTTTATATATTTTTTTATAAAATTGTTTCATTTGTGTACGAATATAATTAATTTTTAATTTATACCTGTATCCATTATTAATAAGTCAATATAAATACATTAGGTAGACGCAGTAAATTATAAAATAAAATAAAAATTGAAGTCAGAGTCAAGAGTTGGAGTTGGAGTCGGAGTCGGAGTCGGTGTCGGAGTATAAAATAAAGCCGGAGTCGGAGTCGGTAAATTTTCATCCGACTCCACAGCCCTGGTTGCTTGCTCTCAGAACCACGCCTTGGCACCATGCACAAATATTGCAAAGACAGGAGACTTAACTAGGCACACTTTCATCATGATGGTGGTTGTTCTGTTCTGATGTTTGGATGGTCGACAGATATTTCACATTTTAGTCATTTTTAGGATATGATGTAGCCAATTCTCTTGTACAAATCCAAATATCACATTAAATTTGTCGTGCCGAATTCAATAAAGACAAAGGTAGGAAAACCATTTAGACAGTCGATCGGAGCGTGATTGTTATTGCGACAGGATTTTGAGTACTTGGGCTTTCAGGATGAATGACGTGTGGAAAAGATTTGTGTGGGCTCGTGAGTGTGGGGTTCTTCTTGTTGTTTTAAATTTTGTTGTTTTTGTGTTTCTGTATGTTTTTTATTTTTATTCTTATGATTGTGTGCGGTATATTGTGGGATGAATATTGTTGGTCTTTCTGGAGTGATGATGTGTGAGGAGTTTAATTTCACATGATGTTTCCAGTTGTAATTGAGTGTCACTGTTAGTCAGGTTGATGAGAACGTGCAACAAGGTTTTGTTTTTGTGTAATCAAAAATCGGAAAGAAGTGTCGATTTATTTTGTCATGCTTAATATCCTCAGTGAGATACAGGCAAAAGCCTTGTTTACTGGGGATACGACAAATGAAAGGCAACAAACCTAGATTCATTCAAATTGTATGTCCAAATTAAATTACCTGTTGTGTTTTCACAAATGGTGTATTTCTTGTCATGTGTAATTTATTGTCATAAATAAATAAATAAATTTGTTTTTGGATTCGCCAAAGTTCACATTAAATTTGTTTTTGGATACGTCGATGGTCTTGATCTACTTAAAAGATTTGGTCTATATTTCACATCAGTGCAATTTACTTAATATAAATGTCGCATATATGAAACTTCGTAGTAATTGCATTCGCAAAATATTCATAGTTTCCATTACTAATTTAAAGTAGATATAGTCTAAATCAACACTGATATGTTGATGAGATGATGAGATGAAAGGTTGATTAAAAGAAAATACAATTCTAAAATTAACTATTGAAAACGAATGACAAAAAAAATAATATTAATATTCAGAAACTTAAAACACCAACAAAAAACGTTAAAAAATATTTCAGAACACCTTTATTTTTCAAATTTCCGTTGTAATTTCTTGATTATTTCAGTGTTTTGGTTTCCTTAATCATCACTCACCACTAGCGTATAATGGTGAGTTCACACGGCCAATATTCGAGAAGAAGATTTCTATGGTTTTAGTACCGTGACCGACGTACGAACAGTGATAGTTTGTTTTGTTTTTGATAATACAAAAAATTTGGTTTATTTATTTTTGGTAAATGAGAAAAAAAATCATGAAATAAAACTAAATTAACCTTGTTTATTTATTCATGCAAAAGATGTAGATGACCTTTGCATCCTAGTTGGCACAAAAACTATCTTCCGTTGTTATGGGTTTGATTCCTACTGGTTCCCAAAATAAATAAAAGGCACATGTGTGGTTTTTACTTAAGTTTTATTTTGAACATATTTCTGTTTGGCTGGAATTGATTGTCAATAAATCCTTCAAGTTGTGCTGTTTACAATGAAGGTGTAATACAATACAATATAAATATATATGTATGCCTAGGTGGAATGCAATGATGATGGTATTGTCAAAAATAAATTTGGTTTATTTGTTATTTATAGTTAAGACATTAACATTGTGGAGGTTTAAAGACATTGTAATTTGTTTTATCAAAAACTGTTTTTTCACTTTTTTGTTACGGTGTAACCCTACCGGTTTTAAGGCTTTCACCTCATCATCAGGGGAGCACAAACAAGAGTGAATTATGATAAAATGTAATAAAATAAAGCTGAAATTTAAACAAATGCAGAGTATGTAGATAATTTACATAATCTCCGCTAATAAATCGCGCAAATATTTTTATGAAGCATTGATTTAAATTAATTTGTATTGTTATCTTATCTTGTTGACCAAAAACTTGCTATGAATTGAAAACCTGATAAGATAAGAATTAAACTCGATAAGGCGTCGAAGGGCTAGAATGTGTAAACTTATTTTTTTACTAATGTAAGTATATTAAACTTCGTTAGTGCACTGCCAGTTGAAAAAAAATCCATTTAATATGTTGAAAGTATATTTTAAAACACAAGAAAGTGATAATTAAATGATGGAAATGGTTATTTTAATTATCAAAGAAACTAAGAGATAATTAGCATTTCCTTTCAATGCTGCAAATTATCTATGCACACACTGGTTTAGTTTTTATTATCCATAAATAACGTAGTCGAGAGGAATATGACTTTCATCATCTAGTGGTGTTTCGTGTTGGCATCTCAAGATTCGTATTGGACTCTCGATGACACAAAAACCAAACGTATTTCATTCGTTTTTCTCCTCTTAGAGCCTTTGCAATATTGTTGCATATTATTTTTGACACCTCTTTTTTTACTCTGTGATTTCAAAACGATTCTATAAACTGACTCGTTGTGACATACCAAACATAATTAAACCAATAAATGTTCAGTAAAATAAAAATGCGCTGACTATGTCAATGTGTAGTTATATCAAGATCTACTAAAATTATGATTCACAACAGCACATTAGTGTCAAAATTGTTGTATAGGAGTGAAACGTGGCGTGGAAAATGTATGAAAGGAATAGAATAAATACAGTGGAAATTATTGCACTGAGAAAAATATATTATGTGTCGATGTATGACAGAATAAGAAATAAACATTTTTTTTAATTCTTCTCATTGTGAGTTCTGTTTCTTCGTAGTATAAATTAACGTGAATATCTTGTTTCACAAATTTCTAGACTTGATTCTGTTTTCAATGCAGCTGATTGACTGATATATGGTAGTCATTAATATTGTCATGTTAGTCCGTTTCTAAAAAGTAAACATTGGCTTAAGTGTCGCGAACGGGTTCATTTCAAAATGTATCTCTTAATTCATGTCCTATTAATGGGATGTCTCCATTGTATCTTTCGTATCTGTGTCTGAAAGATGTTCCTTTGGAGAGGAATACAACTTCATGGTCGATTTTGTATTCATTTCATTAATTGATAAATCCGAATCGATCCAATAGGGCGGGGTATTAAAATAAAACAATTGCCATCGCTGGTCCTGTGGCGTGAAATGGCTTGCCTCTTAATCTACGAGATACGCGTGGCGTGTGCAGTTTTAGGAAGCACTTGAAGGTAACCCTTTTTGGAAGGTCTTATCAAAATGTACGATCGTACATGAACACTGCACATGCATTACATCAAATACCGAATGTGTTAATATTTATTTAGTTTCTTTGTATTAAGTCTTCCCTTAGTAAGATTTTTTGCGGTATTCTTATCATATATGTTTATCTGAAGAAAAGTAAATGTGACGGAGTATCTAATGTAATGGATGCAGCCATCATCTTCCTATATTTACACCTATCTTTTATATTTATTTTGTAATATTTTTCGTCTGTCAATAATAACAAGTTCGTGTCCCGAGTTGGAGCGTCCTTCAGGAGAGTTGGCTATCTAAACGGCGCCATGTATTGTATAATAATAAATTATAATTGAATATTTATTATAAAAAGGTCACGAAGAATCTCAATCACCACTTTCCGTTTCCCCAATTTTCTGATAATTTTACCAATAAGTTAATTTGTAGAGTTACTATAATTTCAATTTTGAAAATTGTTTAGGTAATTTTTTAAATAATAACCAACTTTTAGTGGTTCAGAATTGATTCCTCGATCGATGATTTTGCATGAAGTATTAGTTATTCTTTGGTATTATTTTCAGGAGAAAATCGTCGTGGGACATTTTTTTTCTTTTTGTATGAAATAATGATTCATGGGGTTCCTATAAAGCGTAAAACTCAAAAATGAATTCTCTCATTTCGCTAGCTCTTATCCCATCTTTAAACTTATCATTATGCAGACTGCAAACCCATTTAAATGATCTTTTCAACCTCTCTAGTTCCTTCATGCTTTTGATCCTGGTACAGGACTTTATCGTTACCTGTACATTTTTATTTCTGTAACTGCTCCAAACAGAGGTAGAACATCGTTACCTTTACAGTTTATCCGTCAAGAATCTGCCGTCATTACTCGTGCATCGTGAATACCATAACTGCTGGATACAACAGTTTAACATCAAATCAAAAGGATCTAAACAAATTGAATCTAGTAGACACACAAACAAGTGGTTTACGAGTTAATAGTTTGTTAAGATATATTTTTTACTAAATATTGCCCTTGAACAATTCTTCGAACCGGGCTTTAAATAATCAAGTTCAATTAAAATAAAACAAAATGATCCCATCACTTTGATATACCAAAATAACATTGAAAAAAGATTACTTGAGCCATCAGAATGCATACATATAAGAAGGTAAGATTTTCTTTAATAACCATAAGGAGTTCTAACTTTTAAAGCATAATATTTTTAATGGCTGAAATAATAAGGTATTAATTGTTAATGGGCAAACAGTTTTCATTACATATCAAATATGAAATGGTATGCATTGATTTCTTATTTATTTTTGTAATATAGGAGTATTTTTTGTAATATACATGGTATTTGAACGTTACATGAAACCAAAAAGGATTGAAAACACGCCATGATTATTGTGTTGTGACATAATGTACATAATATTTTCAATGATTTTGTTGGAAATTATTGAAAAAATACATTTATTAGTCGATAAATCTATCCACTATGACAGAAAGTGTTTTTCCTTCGAAGAACAGCTGTTTTTATTTTGTAAATATTTTCATTGCATCACACAATTTTGTTCTTCCAATGATTGTCATTTGATTTGCAAATAAGTATCTTATTTGGAGTAATAAAGGTTTTTTTGTGACTTTGGGCATTGTACATAACTGTCAATAAAATTTCGCTTAATTTTGTCCATCAGCATACTCAACCACATCAATCTTGTAAAATTCTCCCGTTCAAAGCCATACTCAATAGAGACGAAATGTGAATGTCAACATTAATTAATTATCGTTGTTTTCCAACAATCGTCTCACCACAAAAAACAAAGAATTTGAAGTGTTTTTCGCACTTAATTACTTAGCTCGAAGAATCGATTCATTTATTTTTTTCTTTCCGCAGATGCACAAAATGTACGAATACGAACATAAATTCTACAGGTATACAAAATTCAAACTTTAACAGGTGTACATAAATTCTACAGGTGTACAAAATTCAAAGTTTTAACTGTTAAAACTATTTTATCATCCGTCATTTTACAAACAGTTGTTTATCAACATAACTCGCAATCGGAATAATTAACCCTCATTTTTTAAAAACAATCTTATAAGAGTATATTTTGAAACATAAAAATTATATTTTGTGGTCTCATGTTAATCGATTTTTTTGTTTAATAAATTGAATTCAACACTGTTTTTCATTGTATTCACAAGTATTTTATTGATTGAGTTGACTACCGGTTTTAAATACCTCTCTGTCTTCTTCTTCAGGTGACGATGGATTAAATTTCATGACAAAGAACGCAAATGAATGTCTGATACGAGCAATGAATTTGATAAATAAAACTGTGGGGAATAGAAAAAAACATTTAATAATTCATTTTATTGAACTCAAAAAAAAAATAATCCTTGACAATTTTTTTAAATTATACAAATGTAATAAGAATTTTTACGCACATACTATATATATATTTTTTGGAGTAGGTATTCACTTCATCCATGCACATAGCTTTTACAATATCCACATTCATAAATCTCGTCATGCATGCTTTTCTATTTCTCACTTTTCTCTCCACTTTCTTCAAGTTTACCCCAATATTTCTTCCCTCTTCTTCTTCATTTATTTTGTGTTATTTTGTTTGATTTGTTTTGTATGTCTTCCACGAGATGGCAATCTCTGTGACTTCCCACTATAAACATATAGCATAATTTAAAATTTATAGTCTGGATACGGAGGTGAATTAATAAATGAGTCTTCCACAACTCATTCTCTCAATTTGGACGAACAATTTGAAAATGTCCTTCTCATTTCTACTCATAACACCTATTTTTAATCATTCTGTTCTGTTATATACTTTAATACAAGATTATCCTTGCAAGCCACGCATTTCTACACCATTCGTGGTGCTCTTATAATTATTTTTCAATGTTTAGGCTTCGCTTCACATGAAGATTTTTAATACCGCAAAATTAATATAATTTTTTTTTCGTTTTTCATCTATAAAATCACTGGATGGTGTACAAAATCATTTATTATTTACATAAAAAACACATTGAAAAAAAATACAAAATTATTAAATACAGCCTATCTTGATGAAAGTTTGCTAAACAGATGGATCGGCGTAGACGTAGCATTGAATATCCACCGCGCTCTCTAAGCCTCACGCCTATGGACTTTTTATAAAGAACATTCATCAAGAATAAAGTAAATGGCTCAAAACTTACAATAGTTAATGAACTTCGAGCAACCATTGAAAGATAATGCAGCCAAATATAAAAAAGAACGGTTTGTGAAGTTTGTGATTCCAAGTTTTCACCAGTGCATGCCAGAAAAGCCATAGTTAGTTAATTTTCAATCATTTGAAATATGTGTAAATTTTTTTGACACATCCTGTATATTTGATACGGGCATGATTTTGAAACAAAAACTATCTGAACGGTTTATTTTTAAAAACAAATTTTCAATAAAAACAAAAGTGATAAAAAAGCACAATACATTTATTAAGTTATAAAATTTGTCGTCTGAATTCCAGTTACTTGTAAGTAAAATTTAATTGTTGACAATCTCTTTTCTTAACTTCTACAGAAGCAAACACTTGACCTACAATACGAGAGTCAGATGAACTTAGATGGCTGGAAATCTTTGGATAAACCATAAGAATCTGAGAGCATTCCTGATGCAAAACTATTTCCACCTGTCTCAGGAGGATATTGCAAATACTGCAGTTCAGTGAGTATCAGTATTCTACTTTACTCTTAATATTCCTACGTTTTAATTTTACAACAGTTAAAAATCATTGGTTGAGTGTTTATACCTTTAAAATCTTTATAAATGAGGACAGTGGAATCAGTTCTGTTTTGTTTTAATATTTTGGCGGAATCGTTTCGAACATTCGCCCAGATTGGAAGAGTCAATCTACCAATCAAAGTCAATAAAACCGATATATCCGCGCTTGCCGGTCAAATCCTCTCTTCAAATTATAACTAATAGTATTATTTAAGGATTGTAAAAAATGCATTTATCGAATAAATTCATTTATAAGCCCGGACCTCATATATTCCAAACTTAAAAGTGGGGTAATGAAACCACGTGATTCAATCCTTCATCGGACACTGGGATATTTTGGGTGATGGAGTGAAAATGTAGTGTTAGAGAGGAAATGATAGATTTTTTATGTATATTAATATTATAAAGAGCATTTATGTTACATATTAATATACGAGTACTTGGCATGCTTTAAGAAGCGACTGAAAAAACTCTTAATTTATAGTCAGTAATATAACGTGTTTCATTCCTGATTTTTTTTTTTTCCTCTCCACCATCCCTTCATTTTCCTTTGATTGGTGATATCTCACTTTATATGAAACTGAATATTCGGGTGATTATCCGTCTTTGTGGGGTTTGTGGGCATACGCTCACGTATGTGTTCATGGATTTCGTGGGGATGGATAGTCATTTGAATGTTTTTTGCGACATGTAACTTGCTTCATTTACTTTTGTCTGCTTGGCTGGAAGAGCTTTTCGCCTGGCAATTAGCCCGCCAGATTGTATTTGCAATAAAAGTGTTAAATAAATATATACAAAAATACTTATATTTGTATATGTCACACGCGTTTTTATGTATACACAGAGAGAAATGGAGAGATAATATATAGTACGAGTATATGGTACACAAATATGTTATAGATACTTTATATTATTATAATATACTACGAAGATGGAGGGGGGGGGGGACTGTGTGACTTTATAAGATAAATATTTTTAATTAATAAATATTAGGGGATAGATGAATATACAATATATGTGTGTTCTTGGCACAATTTTTTGGCGCCTAACGTTTCTGATCGGGAGAGTGGTACGAATAATTTATTTCGGCCTGGGGTGAACCACGTAAATCCCGTATTAAATGAAACCATGACCTATTTGATCGTAATTTAACTTTGAGTATAACTTTTTTCAGTATGGAAAAATCTAATTTAGTATGAAGTAGGATTATAAAAATGTGTGCTTTAGTCTCCAAATTTGTTTTACACTATATGCTAAATGTGTTGCAGTATGTTTCGCTACGCTAAAAGATTAACTGTAGTTTATAATTTAAGGAATTAATCTAATAATAAATGTAATAAGTAAAAATATACTTAACATGACGTTAAAACCGATTGTCTATGAATAAATTATTCATAAGATGCGAGGCAAAACATTCACAACAGCACGTTGCAACAATTTGAATAGTTTTAATGCAATGCTAATATCAGTCGGATGAAAAATGCGCACATCGAGTTCGCGGTGTGCGCACGCGCGCACGTGGTGATCCATATCAAATGCGCGCGCAGCGGCCGGCTAGCCAATCATGGGTCAGATCACAAGGTCACGTGCGGGCAATGAAAGCGCGCCAAACGATTGTAATAACTATCATAGACAATGATATTTAAATGTACGTAGAGCTTTTATTGAAAAAGAAAGAAGAGATCGCTCACATTTTGCTATAAGGAAATTAAACATAACATATATTAGCTTTGTCTCAAGAAAGTACATTTTTTTCTGTTTTAAATAATCTTTGTTTTTTTTTTTCTAGAAAATTACGTTATTTTCTATTTTGAACAGGGCTGTAGAGTTGGAGACGTGGAGTCGGGTGATTTTTTGTGAAGTCGGAGTTGGGAGATGTTATTTTAAAATCGTCTCCGACTTTGACTCCGACGAAATTTTTGAAAGTTTTTAAAACTTATCGGCTACATAAATCAAAACTTGTCGGCTATGAACGAAATGTAGTTGATGATTACTATCATTCTTCGAACATCTCACTAGAGACACGAAGACAGTTTGGAGAAGCTGGTAGAAACGGGAAGAGTTAACGGGTATTGAACAAAACATCACTCTGTAGGTCTACAAAGGGGGAGAGACCAAATCAAAGAGATGACTATTTAAGAGCTTTACTCATTATGCTTCAGGACCGAGAGAAGTGAATGCGAATCATTCAAAATGTTCCCGACTTTCAGGGAACCGAACCACAACGCTCAGCTATAAACAACACGATTGAGAAGCATAAGAAAGGCATTATTTTGTATCTAATGCTTTAAATGTACTTACTCATATAAATTTTCAAAAAGTTCTTGTTTGTTCCAATTAAACAAATAGTATTTATAAAATTGGAACAAATCAGTATTTTTTCTCAAAATCTTACAACGTAAACTTCTTAAATTGGACAGTTCCGCAAGAAACGCTATATCTAATTCTACCAAGTAATTAATCCAGTTCGCGGTACCACACCCCCTATAAACTTTACAATTAAACACTATCGCAACAGTTAATTAAAAACATTTTAATTTTCAAACAAAGCTTCATAAACAAACCATTATCTCTCCAACACAGCGCTTGGAGAAAACGCCCTCTGAATTAACAATATATATCTAGTTCTGGTAAATAAACATATACATACTTGCTTCCACAGTACAATAAACAGTACGGTAGTTCCCCATTATCCGCGGTTTCAGTCAAACGAGGTTGACCTCTTACGATTTGTTAAAATCTTGTACCAAATTAATGCCATAGTGAAGGTAAGTTAAGCCTACCAAAGTCCTCAAGATTCATTTTAAGTCACCCACGTGATAAGTTAAGCTTCATCTCTTGCTGTGATTGCATTGTTCCCGGTATTGCGCACTTTCGTTGTATACAGTACAACCAGGCGAACTTATTACAATGTGGAAATATCTTCCAACCAACCGATGGATGCTAAAGAGGCCTTGAATGAATACCAGATTGTAATTCGTTTTAAAAAATTAAGGGTGTCAATGGGAATCGAACCCGCAACCTTCGGGTTTGGAGACAAGCGTCTTATCAACTATGCCACGGAGGTCGTTGGTATTTCAGTTTTTTGTTTAAATAACCCTTTTTTACCATACTAATTTCTCCAAAATGCAATAAAGTGATACTGGTAACTCAGAAACTGCAAAGAAACGTTGTAAAGTGCTTTCAGTTAGTAAAAAGTAAGAAAGAAAAAAAAACAATCGCTGCCGTTTTTAGAATGTATGAGTAAAACGAATTTCTTATTCGTTTAAGTGCTTAAAAAAGATAAAGAAATTCGTGTTAGTTTTGCTGATCCATCTCAAACTTTAAAAAATACTGAAAAAATTGTGTCACGAGCGTTCAGTGCATTTAATTAAACGTCTGTTTAGTATTCGTATACTGAAGAATGCGGTTATTAAGAAGGGGTTCGCTGTATTCCGCGAATTTCTTCATCCACGAGGGAGTTTGGAAGCTATCCCCCGCGGATAACGGTGAATTAGTATATTAACTTTATCAATTTTTGCCCCCGAGCTAGACTATTTACAGAGTCGGGTTTTCTTGTAGACTCTGTAACCACTCTGTGAAGAGCCTAAAAAATATTTAAAGCTTTACAAAATATGAATTGTACAATGTAATGTTCTCTTGGTATTATTAGTTATAATAAATGTAAAGACAATTATTTTTGTTTATTTACTTATTTATTTAGTTTCAAAAACAATTGTAAATTAATTTGAACCTTATTAACGTGGTTCCATCAATTTGATTTCCAAGAGATTTATATCCTGTATCTCCAGAATGCGAATAGGTTATGTATCGCTTCGTTTTTGACAAGAATTAATTTCCTTGCTAGCCCGGTGTGAGGGTGTGGTCAAGAAGAGGAAACACTATCACGTATTTTTTGCAGCATTTTTCCTAGAGTAACATGTACAATTTCCTTGTTAAAATTACTCCCTATTCCCCTCTCAATACTGCTTATCTTTGACCCGTATTAATTCAAATATTTTAGCCATGTTTTTTTTATTTATTTCTGATAGCAACATACACGTCTAAATTTAACAAACAAAAAATTCAACGTTCATGAAATTAATCATACAAAGGGTAAAAAACACTCTCATCAGGGTGAATTTCCTAAACAAAAAAATAACTAATTAATGTCCATCTATTAGTTTACATCCAAAAACTCACGTTTACATTTAACCACTTCATTAGTGGTGCCAAGAATCAGGCTAATTATGAATATACTACCTAAAACGTTTATCCAAAGATTGTTTATTGTTGCACCTACTTTTATTCTATTCCATCACGCCGTATCCCTTATGAAGCAGGTTTAGAGGATCGAGCTCCACACATTTCGGTCCTTACAGGCATTCATCGTCTGCTGTCAATCCGTGTCTTCCAGGCATTTGAAAATGTTTTTTTTTGTATAAACTTTAAAAGTTGTTTTACTTTGATAGCATGTTTTCAAATTGGCACAGCAGTAGTTTTTGCATATGTTTTTTTAAATCATTTTTGCTTCACCTTCATAATATATTTTGTTTCATTTTCAGCTTTACGGCATTAGGCAAATTATATGATAGATTATTCACAGTCACAGCACTTTAATTTATTTAGTGACTTATGAAGTGCATTTTACGAACTTACATGAATTTAAAAAATGTATTAGTGTTACATTATAGCACGAAAGAGCGCCATACGCCATACCTTATTTAATTATCATCTTAACATAACAGCGACGTTATAAGTATCGAAACTAATGTTCCACAATCCATGATGTGTGTAATAAGAAAAGCAAATCACCCTCGTATTATCAAAAAACTGTGTATTCAAACTAGAAAAATACTTGAAGAAAATCTAGTCAATAATTCACGACATTTAGAATATCCACAGAAGCTTTCAGATTGTGGAAACGCTGAAAAAGTATATTACTGAATTCAAGAATACCTATATTAATAATATGCTGTATTCCAATTTTTTTTCTAAATATTAATGAGTTACATACAATGTACAAAAATGGTTGGCAAATATTTTTTTACGTAATTTATATTTAGGTACTAACTGAAACGAATCTTGAAAGTATTTATTAAATTGATTTATAAAGAAGTTCTAATACTTAAGATAGGTGAACAGAGGGAGAAATTATAAGATTGTGGTATGGGTACACAGGAAGATAAAATCAATCTGAAATATTTTGGAAGTTACGTAAAAGAAACTGTTGTGTCGTAAATTAAATAAATGAACAACCAATAAATCTTCTAGGTTTTACCCTGAATCTTGTACGTATTAAAAATTCATCTACCGGTTCAACCGTACAAGGATCCAAACAATTCATAAAGATCTTATCTTAAGATGAAGTGGATATGGGGCAAAGTTCAAAATTAATCTTCAACCTGTTGCAGTGTCTAAGAGAAGAAGTTCATGCATTTCACTATCTTCAACTTGCATCTCTTATTTGAATATTCAAATGCAAAAATAATATGTTGAAATATAAAATAATATTTGTATTCTTGAGATAGTTCAGCCACATTAAGATAATGATTTGCGAAAGACTTGCTAAACAAATAAATGAGTTTTTGAAATTTGTTTTGTCAAACACTGTTCATTTTAATTTGTATAACGGTATGACCCTACCGGTTTCCAGATTTTCACCTCCATCATCAGGGGAGCACTAAAGTCAGTTTTTGACTGAACAAATTACAATGTCTTTAAACCTCCACAGTGTTAATGCCTTAACTATAAATCATATATGGTATAAATAATAAAATATACGAGTATATGTGTGTAATAAATTAACAGGGAGGTAGACCGAGGAAGGAGTGGAAAAAAATAGTTGGAACAGTTTTAAATGAGAGAAAGATAAGAAGTATGAGAAACAGGAAAGCATGTATGATGAGATTTATGTATGTGGACGAAGCGAGCAATGTATGTGAACGAATAGACCGGAGAAGAAATATGTCATTTCTGCCTATTCCAAAAGAGACGTGGCATGAAGGTATGTATGTTATGATATGTATATAATACGGTATTGTACAGTACTGGTACAAATACTGTAAAATAGGTGGATGGCTGCCGCTCAATACTTGGAGATTTCGGTCTTTATGCTTTTCCGGCGAAAAGTAGCACGGGGAAGAGATTTCTCTTTAGCAGGTAGAAATTGGTCGTAAGTAAAAATACAGTAGACGTTCCAGAAACTGAGAATCTATTTTTAACGTTTTTCGTTCCTTATGTGCAGCCCATCGCATCGTGTATGTCGTCATGGTTTGCTAGATATTATGTATCTCGCGCGTTCTTCGCTTGCATGGGCCGACCGACTTTTTATAATAACTATTGCGAAGGCCACGCATAAGAAACATTTCATTACAATAGGAACACAGCAATTACATTTTTACATATCATACAAAACAAAATAAATCATAATTTTTTGGGTGACTCATACGTCCGATACGGTATGTATGTAATATTTATTTCAGAGAAATTTACACATTTAACATAAATTTTAGTTTTTAATCACAAGAACTTTATTAAAAATGTTGTTTTATTTCTACAATAATAATATTATTTTTTGCAACTTAACCATGAGCTTATACAAACATGGTGTGTTAATATAATATTTACCATGAAAATTTTAATTTCAACGTTATTTATTTCTCTCAAATTTCATAGTGTGAAAACCTACGTAGTGTTTCATTGTCGTAATTTGCGTTTTACCTTTGAGAGTATCCCAATATTATAATATAACTAAAGTTATTTATTTCATTTTAATTATGACCACAAATAAGAATTGGAGTATACAGATAGGAGGTAGGATATAGATTTATTTAGTGATATTTTTTATTTATCAATAATACTCGTAGTAGGCTCAAGTCCCGAGCAAGAGCACCTTTGAAGAAAATACACTCTCTAAACGGCGCTTAAATTTAATGGTTGAAGTAAAATAGGCACCAAGTACCAAAAAAAAACAAAAAAAAAATAAGTATGCAGTTTCGTTCTATATGACGACATATAGAACGAAACTGCATACTTAGTTTTTTTTTGTACTTAGTGCCTATTTTACTTCAAGCATTCAATTGTCCTTTTTTATTATTAGTAAAGTTTCTCACCGCTAACCCATCGGAAACCAACTATCAGGTAGACCCCCAAAGAGACGAGGGAATAACTGGTAGTTTACATTTCAGGAATAATTTGGAAAAAAATAGATCCAAAATGTTTAGAAAAAAATGTTATATCTTATTTAAAATGAATAAAGGTATAACATGAAGTTCAACACAATCCATAAATCAAATAAAACTTTAAACGCGGTTTTCAATTAAATTGGTATTTTTCTTAAAATAATTAATACAAATGTTTAATTTTTCCCCAGTTTCCAGCCACGATTCCGCTTTAATTTTGTCCCATCGTGCTGCAGGCTTCCACACGATTTCCCTCTTATCACTTCCTTTAGATCAATAATCTTTATTTTGCCACTGTTTAACAATGGGCAATTTAATTAATGCAACTATCTGCAGACCTCGCTAAGGAATGTTTATATTTTAATTTTATAGTCACTGATAGAAAAATATCAACCGCTGAATTGGAGAAATAAAATTGAAAGGAAAGTGAAAAGTCTCTTCATCCAACATTTTTTTATTTTTGTCTATGCTAACAAGTTTGTCTATGGGATTTTTAAATGACCGAGTCCCTACGGATAGGTTTTTAGTGCGATCGCGATGTTCTCTGGGAAAAGCTTAAAAATTTAACAATATAATATAAATAAGGTAAAAATTTAATTGCTGCGTAGATTGAGTGGAAAAACGATGTATGGAAAAAAAGGAATGAAGACCTTAAGAAAAGAATAGTGATCAAATGTAGATGCGTTGCTGAAGACGAAGAAAAGAGCATTGAGTTGATTCGGCCAAGTAGAATAAGTAAAAAATGAAATGTTTAAAAAGTAATATATATACACGTAGTATATAGATATAACATAAAAGACACGTAGGAACACCTAGAAAAATCACACAAGCAAATGTATCAATTTCTGAAAGACGGGAGAGCGAAAAATCATTTTTAATAGGAGAGTGCGCCTTACGAGGTGTACGGGCGTGGCAGAAGCGAAATATGACGTGTTCCAGGGTATAATGAAATGGAGTATGTTCTCTCTGCCTATTTAAAAAATGATATGTTTTGATGGTGATGATGATGACACTGAAAATGCCAAGAGAAAAAGAAAAAATGATTCATGAGTGCACCACTAAGTTCATTCATAAACGAACTGTGGGGTTTCGCCACATAAAACGGTATTTAAAAAAAAATAAAAGCTGTATAATAATATTTTGTTTATTATTGTTAATGTAATAACTATTTCACAATACAATAGTTCAAATTATTTTTTTGTATTGAATCACTATTTTATCGAGAAAAAAAAATATTTATCCATTTTCTATTAAGAGTTTTTCTGGTAACAATACTTATGTTACATGCGTTAGACGTGTGCGAGTGTTGTTGCCTCATCCCGTTCGATTACAAACAAGTTCCCGGCGTACTCCAATGGTTGTGTAAACCCAAAGACACTGTTATCTCCCCGCCGCGCTCTTAAATATTAACTACATCATTAATTCAGATAAATTGAAAAAATGAACGAATGTATGAAAAAATCGAATCAATGAATATTTTCTAAACGTTATCGATTTTTGTTAAAATCTTTAAGAAATATATTGTTGATATGAATCATTGAATTTTTTTATTTGCTTTTTTATTACATGTTGTACGAGTATTTCATAAACATTATTATAATACCTCGTGTAATTTGAATAACTCAATGGCTTATAAAATTAGCTCAAACTACATAGTCATATGTTAACATACGAGTACAATATATCGAAACAAGGGGCAATTAAAATTACTCATTTCCGAATTCTTTCTCTTATCACGCGATTTCTTCCACTGATGAAGTTGTTCTCGTTAATTTTTTTTGATTAAATTAACTTCAGTTACATTGTAATTATTCAAAACGAATAATCAATTGTAATCATTGAAAACGACTTACGAGTACGTGGCCAAGTTGATAAGCTACATCTATATTCTAACTCGAGGGTTGCGGGATGGAACCAAGATTTTTTTGCACAATAAGTTTCCAGTCTGGTATTCATTCAGTTAAGGCCTCTTTAAGTATGTGTGGCTGGTTGGAAGAGATGGTCACATGAAAACGAAACGGTATACAACGAAAATGCAATAAAATACAATACATTAATTTAAAATTGTGATGTTAATTTACAAAATAAAAAACTATATTTCATTCTGTTAATTACAATTATTATACGAGTATTAGCGATGTTTTCCTGAACTGCTGATTGTTACAGAAAGTTGTCAATTCAAAAATTGATTTGTGATGCTCTCTCTAAACATATATTACATAAAAATAATCAAATTATCGTGTATTTTAAATTCAAATATCATAATTGGTAAAATTAACGCGTACATAAAAATCATGATGAAGACATAAATAAATATGCATGGAGAATACACAATAAACAGTCAGAAACACGAAAATAAAAAAAATATTACGAGGGGCTAAATAGGGACTACAAGGT
Source organism: Odontocerum albicorne (assembly GCA_949825065.1). Taxonomy (NCBI): domain Eukaryota; kingdom Metazoa; phylum Arthropoda; class Insecta; order Trichoptera; family Odontoceridae; genus Odontocerum; species Odontocerum albicorne. The sequence goes on along the minus strand of OX463848.1, from coordinate 22,823,344 downwards.
GGGCGATTCAATTCTTGGAAATCACCTCGTTGAATGATAGCCTTTGCAGCAGCAAAAGTGTGCACTCGTGTCATCTCACGCCGCTTTGCCAAGCTGCTGCTTTCCAGGGTATTTTGTTATTATGACATCCTTCAATACGTACTATATATTAATGACGTATGATACTCGCCAGTAGCCGTAGTGTTTATCTCTTTGAATACAATTAGTAGAAATCCCCTATAACCAAAAAGTTGATTTAATCGGTTTTTAGGATTCTGCCATATTCTGGCTCTTTTGGGCAGTGGCGATCCCAGAAGGCGCCACTCTATGGAGTCCCTTTACGACAGAGGATCATGGTACAAAACCATAGTTTCATCCCCCTTTCCTATCGCAGATAATTAAAAATTCATCCCAACATTTAATATATCGATATCTATCGACGTCGACGACCTCCGTGATCTAGTTTATAAGACGCCTGTCTTCCAGTCCGGAGGTTGCAGGTTTAATCCCGCTGGTATCCAGATTTTTCAAAATAGAATTCCTTTGGGCAGTGGCGATCCCAGAAGGCGCCACTCTATGGAGTCCCTTTACGACAGAGGATCATGGTTCAAAACCATAGTTTCATCCCCCTTTCCTATCGAAGATAATTAAAAATTCATCCCAACATTCAATATATCGATATCTATCAACGTCGACGACCTCCGTGATCTAGTTTGTAAGACGCCTGTCTTCCAGTCTGGAGGTTGCAGGTTTAATCCCGCTGGTACCCAGAGTTTTCAAAATAGAATTCCAGCCTGGGTTTCACTTTAAGCCACTTTAATGTATTTCTGGTTGGTTGGAAGAAATTGCTACTTGGCAATAAGCCCACCAGGCTGCACTGGATACTACAAAAGTGTCATATAATACAATATCGTCATATAGACAGTTCTCAAGATTTGGCACCCATCTTGCACTCACCTTGTATCTGTCCATGTATGCTCTAATTTGTTCAGGCCGAAAAATGATTGAAACTTGGTGGACCCAACTTTTCGCATTACACCAAAGATATTTTTTAACCAGCTGGATTTGGGACTCGCCAATGTATTTTTTTATGATGAACAAGAAATGATGTTAATTGCTTGATGGTATGTACTATATATATTGTATAATATGCATTTTACAAAATGTTCGCACCAAAAGCTGACTGTATAATATTGACATTACCGGGGCATTTTAACAATTTAATTGCAAGATGAGCACTCGCACATTCTCCTCCCAAATCGTTAACAATTACACTATGAATTATTGCAACAATTTCGCAATGCGTTTCCGCTCTGCGTCAGTAGCCGCTTCTTGGGAACAGTGCCGGATTTATTTAAAAGATAAAAACTTCTGAACTCGTCATAATCACCTAAATTATATAATTTTATTACTTTAGTACCACTTGAGATATTTTAAGTGCCCGAGATAATTATTTAATTGAATAATTATTTAATTTTCCAAAGTGTTTTACAAATTAGATGACAACCTCCGTGGCCTAGTTGGTAAGACGCCTGTCTCCCAACTCGGAGGTTGCGGCTTCAAATCCCACTAGAACCCAATTTTTGTAGGGTTCCAGTCTGGTTTTCACTAAAGGTCTCTTTCGGTAAAGATCACAGATATTGCCACACGGCAATAAGCCCGCCAGGCTGTAATACTATGTAAGTTAACGTTTTTATTTCATTCTAGACAACTAGATAATATTAGGCAACCTCTTCCAGCCAACCAAAGCATGTTTATGATCCCTGAAGTGAAAACCCAACTGGAATACTTTTTTGAAAACATTATATACCATTGGGGATTGAAATCGCAACCTCCAAGTTGGCAAGTTGCATCTTACCAACTAGGCCACGGACTTCGTCAGTATGTTAATAACCTTTAATTTTAACTAAATATTTAATAAAGTTAGACAAACGAAAATAAATTAAATTTTTATTTATTTCGGTCAAATATAAATCAGGTGAAGAAGTAAGAACGTTAAATAAAATACATTTCTAGTAAAAGAGGGAAAAAACTAAAAGAAAACATTTTTATATAAAAAAAAACAAAATTAAATTTAAATATCTAATAGACGGAGCCTTTACCCAAGATTTTTACCTTGATGTATGGAAGCGAAACAATGACGGAGGATGAGCAGCGGATGTTGACCATAGAATAGGTGTGGGATGGATGAAATTCAGATCGGTAACAGGAGTCTTGTGTGACCCAAAAATGCTTATAAAACTAAAAGGAAAGGTATACCAGACTATCGTTAGACCCGCAATTATGTAGGGTTCAGAATGCTGGACTATGTACAGCTCCTACTCTAGGCAACTTGAAAAAGCAGAAATGCTAATGCTTAGGTGGTCGGCAGGAGTATCACTGAAATATAGAATCAAGAGCTCACGCATTCGTGGTAGCCTGGGAGTCACTGACATAAACAGTAAGCTGGAAGAGCGACAGCTTGGATGATACGGGCACATAAGACGGAGACCACCAGACCATACCGTAAATCAGGCAATGCCTGTGGATCTTTCTCGAGAGCCGTCCAGAGGAAGACCAAAAAACTCCTGAATAACTCAATGCTCCAAAATCCTGCAGAGAAACGGCCTAGACGAAAGCGACACCCAGAACCGAAGAACATACAGCCTGAGAACGAGAAGAGCCGACCCCAACAGGCTACCTAGGCAATGAGTTGGGACAGTGCCAGGAAGAAGAAGAAGGTGTATGGAAGCGAAACCTAGATATTAAGAAAGAGTGATAGGGTCACAATAAATATGGTAGAAATGCGTGTTTTACAAATGCAATATATGGTAAAGTAAGCAATTAATGGATTCGGAAAAAGTATCAATGCCGGGTATTTTAAGTAGAATCAAGAATACTATAGGTATGTTTGTGTACAAAAATTTGACCCTTCTTGGGTTTTTAATTTAACTCTATTTGATACAGTTTAATTAACTGCAATACATGAAACTGATATCCTTTTATTCAAAGCCAGTCCTGTTTCAAGCGATTGAGAGTGAATGTAAAAAGTAAATTAAAATACCCAGAAAGAAGCGGTAAGCATAATGGATTTTAAAATAACCACCTTGCCCCCTCATCCATTGTAACGGTAGCGTGATATTGCTGCGAATAATAATAATAATAAAATAATGAACAGAACGCTGTTTTGAAAGCAGACTCTACTTAAAGGTGCTCTAACTCAGGATTCGAACCACTGGAGTAGGCATGAAATTCATAATTCATTGTCGCACTTGTCTAGCGCGTGTTATAATAAAAAGACAATTTATATAGCACCGTTTAGCGATCTGCTCGAGGGCGTCCTAACTCGGGACTCAAACCAACTTATTATTGACAGATTAAAATATTTAAGAAATATACTATAAATAAAATGGAATATTATACTCAGCTTCTGGAAACCTAAATAACTAAAAAATCTTTAAAAGCGTGTAATTGAAAGAACAAAGATAAAGAAATTGATAAAGAAATGTTTACCCAACGCATTTTAAACTAAAAACAATATTCGTGCAGACTAATGTTTGAAGAAAAAAGGGTATGAGCTTTTTTACAGGGACAAAGAGTTGTCCCTCCTTCACCCACACTGTCTCTAGAAACAAACTAGGTTACCTTACAGCGCGATCGTACACTCGTCATTTAGTCATACTTTGATGAAAGATGTCTCCAGGGAGAGTCCATCTGCTAGCTCCATTCCGAAGAGTGAATGTCAGATACCACCGACGGAAACGAAATTTAAACACAAAACCAAATCTTAAAAGATTTAACAATTGTTTTCATAAATTGTCCTTAGTTAAGATTCAGACAAAAGCCTAGTTTACTGGGAAAACGACAAATGAAAGGCAACTTTACGTATTTACATTAAATAACCTGTTATTATTTCATAAATTATTTTTTTATAAAAATTTCTTATCAAATATAAATAACATCAAATCTATCCCTAGTCGCTACAATGTAGCCAATCGGGGGGGGGGGGGGGGGGGGAAGTAGTCCGATGTTTAGCTGCATGAAGTTCTTCCCTGTTTTGATAAATTCTAATTTATTCGCAGTCTCACAAAATACGGTCTGCCGATTGATATATAGTAGTTGGTCACATAAAGTGCAGCCACAAACTATGACTGTAAAATATTTGGAATCCTTTAGGTCGGGCTTCCCAATTGGCAAGATGTTATGAGATATGCCCAGATCTTTTAAAAGATTATCTCTCTCATGTGTGTTTTTTTTTCATTACCTCGACTTATGAGTATAATTGCAGGGTAAATATTTATAAACTATATTTCATCACAAGCAATATACTATACACAAATTATTATTTTAAAACAAGACATAAAACGAGTTGTTGTTCTAGGATAGGTAGACAAAATATCTCTGCACACTTTTACATGCAAAACTTTTGATTCGGTTTAATTTCTCCCTTTCATTCTTTGATTAGTCTTTCTCTTCCTCGTTTTCATTTGTTTTGTATCTCACTAATTATTAACTCAATATGTCTATACTATCTAAATTCATCTATATAAACAGTTTTTATCTAATTTGGCTATAATTTACTATATCATACATTGCGATACCATATAAACTTCTCAAGACACGTATTTCAGCTGCATTTATTCTTCAGCTTCGTGCAATATCATTGTTTAAGCTTTAGAAACACGCTGATTATCATATTTCCTGCTGCAAAACTACTTTTTTCTTATTTTCCTATCTTTGAATAAAGTATTTTCCGGATAATAATGTTGCTCAATTAGCTCAAATATTTCACTTTTCATTCATAGATACGTCTATATGAAGTTAAAAATTATGATTAATCAAAATCATAACTGAAAGATCGCCTATATAATATACTCGTATAATCAAACCAACTAAACAAGCTCCGACAGATCGACTCAGAGTCGCTTTGGCAACTCAAAGGAAACATTCTTCCAGTAATCCTATTTCTAATACAAGGTATAAAATGTATTCCGTGCATTTCTTTGAAGGTCATTAAACAAACTTTGTAAACAGTTCTCTCACGACTTCACAAATAATGTATACGATAATGTGTGCGAAGGCTTATAAAACATTATTCAAATTTATAGGGGATTGGATCAGATAAGTCAGAAATTTATTTCACATATCTACATCTTATTATCTTATTATATCTGTCTGTTATTATGACAAGAAATATACACAATTTGCGAAAAAACAACAGGTAATTTAATTTGGAAACATAATTTTAATGACTCTGGGTTTTTGCCTTTCTTTTGTCGTGTCCCTAGTAAACTAGGATTTTGCCTGTATCTCACTGAGGATATATAGCATGAAAAAATAAATCGATATATCTTTCCAATTTTTGATTATATAAAACCCCGTTGCACATTCTCATCAACCTGACAAATAGTAACACTCAATTACATATGTATAAATCACGCGAATCAAATCCCTCACACTTCATCACTCCAGACAGACCAAAACGTTCGTCTCACAACATACCGCACATAATCATCAAAACAAAATATTTAAAAAAAAACACCACACTCAAGAGTTCACACAAACCTTTGCTACACGTCATTCCTCTTGCAAGCTTAAGTATTCAAACTCCTGTCGCAATAACAACCACGCTCCGATCGACTGCCTAAATTGTTTTCACCCTTTTGCCTTTATTGAATTCGGCACCCCATTGTAACATATATCATGGGAGCAAAATAGGCATATTGCCTTTGGGCAAAAGATGTTTTAACTCTAGGGATGGTGAAAATTTGATCAGCTGCCATGCGTGTCATGTGTCTCTGCTGAGCCTGCATCTTCTCATCCTCTCGATGATAGTGCCAGAGAGTGGACTTGAAATGTAAGTTGTCTATGTTCAGGATCCGATACTCCCTGAAAAGTTCCGCTGTGAGATACCGGGCAGGAAGTTTATTAATTATTTTAATAATAAATTTTTGGGAAAATCAAAAAATTATATATGACATAATTTATAAAAATATATATTAATTCACATTTGAACATCATTTGCAATACCTTATCCAATATATTATTGATCTTATCATCCGAGAAATAATCAGGACAGAGATAAACAGAGTCGACTTACATTCTCGTACTTACGTTTCTACCACATTACTTAGTGGTAGAAACTCTAGGTAATGGACCAATCTTCCACCCACTAGTTTATGGTATGATTCCTGTATTAAATTTCCTTTGTTTAGAGTATAGCTTGGTGGACTAGTTGCCATGCAGCAATTTTGATCAATCTAATTAGAAATAGATAGGACGAGAATCATATCCGAAACACCCGGGCTGGAAGACAAGCGTCTTGTTAACTAGGCCAAAGGGGTCTTTATTTCTCATGAAGATAAAAAATAAACCATATTTCATAGTTTGGTTATTTATTTTTAATTATATTTCTGATTCCTTAGAAAAAAATTGACACGTAGCAATAGTCTTGCAAGATTTTTCACAACAAAATGTTTTTGATTTTGTACCATGTGTATTCCGAACAGTATAGTCGGCAGTGGTTTAATTAACTGAAATAATGAAACTTCTTTGAATTTTGAAAAGCGAAGGACATAGCAGTTGAAAGACTGTGGTACATATACTATGTATAATCAACAATTTCTCAATTTATAAATTCCATGAAAAAGTCCAGCACGGTTGCCAACATTAAAAAACAAACGGCTCACAAAGAAGAATAATAATAAAATTCTATTAACTGCTGTATTTACAAACTTTCAAAAATCAAAATGGCAAACGCGATTGTCGACATTTAAAAACTTCCAATCCGACTACGTGTTGCTCTTGATTGATATGTGCTCATTAGTAGATGCAAAAAATTGGAAGAATTTTTCTTTATCTCATTTCGCGAAGAATTTCCAAGACTCGAGCATCATGCAGACAATGTATTATATTTAAAGGCATCCGGCGCTGTTTTCTTTGAAACTGCTGCATAGGAAGCTAAATAAGTAAAATTATAAAATGTCAGAAGTCCGTATGACACGATAATATCAGTTTAGCTGTGAGTTATGGTGTTTAATGCTCTGTTATTACGAGTATCTACTAGCGTCGAGTTTCTCACAAAGAATGACTAGAGAGTATTCCTCGGTAAATTGTCGAATTGGACAAACACGGGTAAAAAGATTTTTGTTTACAGATTTATATATACAAATATAATCGTTTCCTTTTCAGGGCAGGCAGAGAGGACTGAGCTTATCTCGACATGCACTTGATCATACAACTACTACGATTTCTCTGACTTTTAATGTTCCCTTTATGAAGACTATTATTCACTTGATTCGACTATGCATTACTTTGTCTTCCGCTCTCACGCCTTCCACTCACATTTATGCTTAGTGCTTGTTTTGTTAGTCTTTCTTTATTCATCCGATCCATAAGCCCAAACCATCTCAGAATGCTCTTCTTCATCTTATTCAATACATCAATCTGTTCACATTCATCCCTTATTACTTCATTTCGTATTCGGTCATATATTATCACTCCGTGTATTATTCTCAATGCACGCATTTCTACAGCATTTATTCGTCTCCTTTCAATCTTTTCCATGTCCATGTATCACTCTCACATATCAAAATTGATACTTAAAAACTGTTATGGACATTCACCCTCGTTGACTTGCTTCAAACAGTGATTAAAAAATATTACATATGTCTTCAATTACGAAATGTGTTTCTCCTATTGTATTGTCATTTTCCATCTTTCTTCTATATAAAGGTAACTGATAACAAATCCATGCATATAGCTAACTAACAATCTTACAACTACACAATTAACTAACAATCAAACTTATCAATGACATATTGCTTATGGTTATAAGATTATGAATAGGGATCTTGCGAAATTTGAGGTACATACTGTTTTGGTGAATATCATTCTTAACTTCCAGGATGAATGGAGTAAAAAGCTGATGAAAGCATAAATATATAAGTATTGTAGATAAAGTAGTTAAGTACTTGATGATATAGGAGAGCCCATAAATGATTATTCATGGAATGGTTGAATGGAAGCGGCTTTATAAAGGCAGGCAGTTGTTAAGGGTCTTCGGTCGGAAGCTAAATGCACGGCAGTCTTCTAATATGACGGATATCGATCACGACCTCACTTGACGTTTGCAAGTCAGCTAGTCAAGGATGGTTTACTTTGTGATGGTAACTGATAATGTAGAATAGCAATATCGAGACGGACCACATGAAAAGTTACCGTATATTTTTATCAAAGGTTTCTGCTTTGCCTTTGTGGAACTCCATATTAAAATATTTAAATAGTTACTCTGTTATTACACTAATTACTCGTACATTCTAAAAAGTCTTCACAAGGTAACTGCTGCAAACGGATTAATTTTAAACTTTACCTCTTTGTATTCAAGTCCCTCAATGGGATTTCTTTATTGTATCATTCGAATCTGTGTGAGGGATGTTCCTTCGGATAGAAGTAGAACTCAATCCAAAAGGGAGGGGTATTGCAATAGAGTTTTTGCACTTACTGGTTCTGTGGCGTGGAATATCCTGCCTCCTACTATCCAAATATACACATATGGGTGGGGTGTGCAGATTTTATATTAATGGCCTGTCCTGCTTTAGGATGCACTAAAATATAATCCTTTTTATGAGATCTTATCAAAACTTATGGGTTCGAATCCTGAGTTAGAGCACCCTTGAGGAGGGTTTGATCTCTAAATGGTGCAATACAACTTTTCCTTTTAGTAGTATTATAACAGCGACACATGTTTCTACCTTTTGTCTCGGGGCTATCTTCAAGCGGAATGATTCCAGTTTGTTAAGAAAGTAATGCTTTGGTCAAACTAATAAAGTAAAATAGTAGGAAAGTTAAAATTTTGTACATCTTACTCAAATATTTACAAATCAAAAAATAATAAACATAAAGCTGTAAGCAAAATTTAGAAGGAATATATAGTTAAATAATTCTGTATACAGATTTCGTACAAATTAGTACATTATGAAATTTATTTACTTTACAGAATGACATATTAATTCATTATCACCATCATACCATGCCCCTATTGGAGTAGGCAGAGAGAACAGATGTTTTCTTTATATCCTCTTTTTTTATTTCTTTAACACCCTGTCATGCGTACTTGTCTAGTTTTGAGACTTCTCTTCCAGAATTAGGGTTATTTGACTATGATACGTTTTATAAGTCTTTGTCAACTTAGTTTTCCTTCCATACTTCTCAAATTAATTTTTGTTGTAAATATTTTATCCTGCATCTTCGTTGCATTGTCGAACCATTAGAGCTTTCCTTCCTCCATCTTAAGTTTATATATTCTTCCAAACAGCAGTCAGTATTCCCTCATACCCTCATTCCTTCCTCCATCTTAAGTTTATATATTCTTCCAAACAGCAGTCAGTATTCCCTCATACCCTCATTCCTTCCTCCATCTTAAGTTTATATATTCTTCCAAACAGCAGTCAGTATTCCCTCATACCCTCATTCCTTCCTCCATCTTAAGTTTATATATTCTTCCAAACAGCAGTCAGTATTCCCTCATACCCTCATTCCTTCCTCCATCTTAAGTTTATATATTCTTCCAAACAGCAGTCAGTATTCCCTCATACCCTCATTCCTTCCTCCATCTTAAGTTTATATATTCTTCCAAACAGCAGTCAGTATTCCCTCATACCCTCATTCCTTCCTCCATCTTAAGTTTATATATTCTTCCAAACAGCAGTCAGTATTCCCTCATACCCTCATTCCTTCTTCAAGATCACATTAGATTAACTCTCAAACCCGACCCTTTGTTAATAAACTATGCTATAGGGCAGACATGGCAAACCCGCTGCCCGCCAGGTTGTTTTGTGCGGCTCGTGAGCTTTTTTTATAAATCATAAAATAAATAATAATTAAACATAGTTGTTCAATGATAGCAGCACACTAGATTTCTGACATGAAGAAAAAAATTGTGAGTAAATATAAAACTTATTGAATATAACCCAAAATAAAGTTTATATAATATTTCATAGAAATATAGACAAAAATTAAAAAGAAAAAAAAAATAGTCCATATTTATTTTTCACTTGTTTTTGGTATCATAAATTATACTATTATATGTATACGTTTTTTGGGCTTTATATAATATGATATTCATATAAGTTAATTGTATTTACATCTACATAATAAAAATATCAATATATCTTTTGTCGGTCCTTGTGGCTTAAAAAAATCCACGTACAGTTCGCTAATCTTGACTCAATTCCGATTTTGGCACATACCCCAAAAAGGTTGTCTACCCCAGCTCTAGGGGAACTTAAGTGATGGACAGGGGCAGAATAAGGTATTTAAGCACCCGAGTTCATAAAAAATATATGCGCCTTACGTTATTCAAAATTTGTATTTTATCTTTAATCGTTTTTTTATCATTTAACGTGTATTTAGGTAGGTATGTACAAATGTACTTGTAATTCCTGTAAATATTACGTCAAGATTGCCCGTTACTATTAACAGATTGAAATAATACAAATGGTTTTTTTTAAATATACACATTCCCTTACTAATAATTTCACCTATTCCATATGTTTCAATCATTTCATTCAACTCAATATTTTCAGCGATTGAGTATTCTATTGATAATGTACGTACTATATAAACGTCATAGCTTGTTTAATAATTTCGAAAGTTAAAAAATGTGCACACATTTGGTTACTTATATTCATCTGAAACACATTTTGTAAACCAGTGGCTCTGAACACTAAATTGTCACTAATTCTGGACATAAGAATATTGACAATTTTTATTATTTGCACATTCAAGGGAGCTCCAGTTCTGTGCCCCGTCCAGGCTTTCCCCGGGGCTGCTGCCTCTCTCTTCCATCCAATGTTCAGCCCTTGATGATGGACGACAATAATTATGTTTATTGGGTTAATACGAAGCAAAATTATCAGTATTATTGAGTTATACTAACATTCGATAATTATCTCACGAGAGTTACTATCATAATGTAAGCCAAACTTGAGGGTGGCAGTATGAACCAATCCATTTAAACACGCACGATGACTGTAACTTTTATTAGAAACAACACCTCCATTCAAAGATCGTAAAGGTAACAAATGCAGTAATATATCATTTCCGGCATGAAATTAATACGAGTATAGCGGTATCTATTCTCAACAAAAGGCAGCCGTTTAAGTTTGTTGTATTCTAATCAAAATTAACTACTGTTTAAATGCTGGTGAAATAATTGAATGTCAAAAGCCCTGTGAGGTTTTATTGTATTACAGTCTCGTTGTAAACAGTACAATAATTCATTGATTTTCATTTCTGAACCATCTATTATTAATTATGCCACCCGATCCTACTATGCGTATCCAGAAAGTAAGTGTACTGAGGCTCTCACGACCGGATGGATTTTATTTTCGACGTATTTCGTTTCTTACCAGCAGAGTGGTTGTATTCTCCATGACATCCCAATGAATTTACGAAGGTTATGATTTCTCACACTGCTGATGCTGTGTTGTTTAAATATATGAAGTGGTCTAACTATACTCCCAAGTATCGAGGGTATTATATTATTACAGTAAAATCTGGTGGGTTTACTGTCATGGTAATATCTTCCAAAACAAACTAGAATGTTGTTAACGAGGACTTAAGAGTTAACCTTTTTAAATAAATTGGTAACCTACGGGAATGAAACCCATAACCTTGTAGACAGATGCCGTACTAACAAGGCCACGAAGATCTCAAATTGTTGTAGTTTGTTTTTTTATGAAATCATCGTTTAGTCCGGCGGGATTGTGAAACAATCTTCCATGCGTTATCAGATGTACACTATTCTTAATTATCATGTTAAAACGAGATTTAAAAATATATTACTTTAATCATAATACCGTAATAAATAACGCAGAATAATCACCTCCGTGGACTAATTGGTAAAACGTCTGACTTCTAAGGTGTGAATTGCAGATTTGAATCTCGCTAGAACCCAAATTATTTTATAAAAGTATTCCAGTCAGGTTTTCAGCCTACCTGAAGAAATACTTTAAAAAAATCCTTATTTTTATAAATTGTATTTAATTTCAACAATTAAGTTACCTTTTTGGTACAATTTTTTTGTTAAACAAATTTAACAATGACATATCAGCAGTCTTTACAATAGAAAAATATTGTAAAAGAAAGACCCAATACAATAATAAAGCAAACATATGCAATTCAATAAATTCCTTTCCACCAAAAACAACTTCACTTTACTCCTGTAAGTAATCTAAGTCGCATTAAAGTCCATACAATACCCATATTGACTCAATCAGCACAGTTTTGTTCTGCAAGATCTGTACACATAATTAATGGCAACCTCTTCACTATGGAACAAAACATTTTTTCGGTCGGACTTATCAGGAACGTGTAACATACCAAGCTGGGTTAGTTCCGGACTATTGCAATACGTACTGATTGTATTACTTTTACTGGGACGACCTACAGTTCCGGACTATTGCAATACGTAATGATTGTATTACTTTTACTGGGACGACCTACAGTTCCGGACTATTGCAATACGTACTGATTGTATTACTTTTACTGGGACGACCTACAGTTCCGGACTATTACAATACGTACTGATTGTATTACTTTTACTGGGACGACCTACAGTTCCGGACTATTGCAATACGTACTGATTGTATTACTTTTACTGGGACGACCTACAGTTCCGGACTATTGCAATACGTACTGATTGTATTACTTTTACTGGGATGACCTACAGTTCCGGACTATTGCAATACGTACTGATTGTATTACTTTTACTGGGACGACGTACATAGCCTGATTGGTAAAATGCTTGTCTTCTACATTGGGGGTTTCGAATTCAATTTCCGATGATGGTTCACGTGCGGCAGTATTGTCGAAAACAAACGATAATTAACTGCAAGTTTCGTGCCAACTAATTCGGATGTATTATGCGATATCATAAAAATGAATGAAAAATTTCACTGAAATGATTGTAGGTGATTAATATTTTAAAAGTTGTTTTTATAAAATATTTTTAGTAAAATAAATTATAAAAAATTCGCTTATACCAAAGTTATTGGCGCTGCAACTTAATTCTGAAAAGATAACTTATGGTACACACAAATAATGAAATATTCAAGTAATATTTTGTTTTTCATTCTTTCGAGTCAGGCTTGATTTATAGTAAGCAAGTTTAAAAAGCTCACATAACTTGAATCATAAAATTCGAATTATCATAGTACCAATTGAACTTTTCCATAAATGTATTACTTACTTTGTTTTACAATTATTTTAAAACAGTCTCGCTTGTTAGAAGACTGGCACAACCTGTTGCAACTTGCCAAGAGATCAATATAACTGCTTTCTCACGTAACAAAAGCTTTAAATGAATTAACTCCAGATAAGTTCCGATGTAAAAGCTTTAAAAGAGGCCAAATACCAATTAAATGTTCAGAGAATCCGAGATATAACGACATACTTTGTCTACGTAATGACATAAAATGAGATTATTCAATAGAAATACGAAGTGCGATGTGAATACAATAGAAAATACAAAATTGCATTCTTCAGACAATTGCCAAGGTTTTGTATCTTATTTCTCGATTTCCATTGGAATCCGCTAAATGTAAATTTCTACCGACATTCATGGAATACATAAAATTATTAACAAAATCCAACCGTCTTACTTTTTTAAGAAAATTCCATCACGATATTTTCTTGTCGAAATAGGCAAAGAGGATAGAGCGCCAGATTTTCCCATCACGACACATATCCTTCACTGCTTCTACATCCATACACCTTTTCATACAACTTCTACGATTTCTCTGACGTTTTAGGTTTCCTTCGTTAAAAATATCATTCAATTGATCCAATCATGCTTTCCTTGGTTTTCCTCTATCACGTCTTTCAGTTATATTTACACAATAAATTTGTTTTATTAGTCATTTTTAATTCATCCATTCTACATGCCTCACATCAGAATGTTCTTCTCCATCTTACTCAACTTAACATACTTATGGGTACCATATATTCGTCCCTAACCACTTCATTCCGTATTTTGTAATACGAGGGTGGATCAAATATTAACGAGACATTTTTGTTTAAATTTTTTTTTGCGGAAAGAAAAAGACCAAGTACACGTCATTTTTCTACATAATCTACTGCTTTAGAAATGCATTTTTCCAGCGGATCGGTAAGTTTTTATCCCGTCATCGTAAAGAAGTGGGTTGTATCAGCAGCCAATTGCGCACAAACCCCTCTACTACATCGTCCTCGTTGAATCGTTAGCCTCCCAGAGCTTCTTTCAGTGACCCAAATAGATTAAAGTCGCAGGGCAATAGATCAGGGCTATAGGGATGGTGTTCCAATCATGTCTAGCTCATGTTTTCCAATTGTTCGCATGTAACATGCCTGGTCTTGCCATAAATTCTGTTTCAAAGTGTTTGAATTATTTAAAACAAACAGTGCATCTTACAAATGATTTATTATATTGTTTGACTTACACACATATCATCTTAAATGAAAACATACATCTTTTTCAAAATGCCATCCCCTTGCCTTCACGCAGGCCTTTAAACGTGACGGCCAATCATCAACGGCAATACGTACGATTTCCATTGGAAAATTGGCCACTGCTTTCTTCAATGATTGTTTCAGACTCTCCAAATTTGGATGTCGTCTGTTACAGGCCATTTTCTTCAGCACTGACTACAATTCGTAGTCCAGTGGATTTAAATCTGGGCTTCCAGAAGCTATTTAGCCCTAATAAACTCTGGTGTATGAATTTTAACCTTCAGCTCTAATAAACTCTGGTGTATGAATTTCTAGCCATTGCTGGGTGGACTTTGCCTCGTGGGCTGGAGCAAAATCTTGTTGAAAGATCCAATGACCTGAATTAAACATGGTCTCATAAAAGGCTTGACGACCTTCTCCAAAATGTCATTATGGTATGAATTTGCACTTGTCTTCACACACTGAGCACAAAAATGTAGTTCAGTAACCCCTTCGTATGAGACACCCCACCAAATCATCACAGATCCTGGATGATGACCTCTCTGAACTCTATGAATGACTTGAGCGGGCTCTCGAGAGCCATGTGCGTACACCCGATCATTTCGCTTCTTATAATTTTCTTCAATGTTGAAAGTTTTTTAGGTTTTTACCTGCTATTGTTTAGATTTTATGAGTGTTTGAATTTGTGTCACAGTGTTTATGGCAGGACTATGTATAGGACCACGCGTTGTCATGGAGAAGAAACCATTCTCGTATTGGTTGGCCACGTCTTTTGCATCGATTAGCAAGTTTAACTTCACTTAACAGCTCGCAGTAGTACGCCGCATTGATGGTGCGACGATCGTGCAAAAAATCGATGTGCAAAATGCCGCGCCGGTCCCAAAAAACGGTGAAAAGCACCTTACAAACTGACAGCAGAGTCTTGACTTTTACAGGAACTGCCTCATCCTTCTTTCTCCACTCCATGCTGGCTTGTTTCGACTCGGGCGTGTAGTGGTGTACCCAAATTGAATCGCAAGTAACGATGCAACAACTCAAAAATGCATTCCCTTCTTGTGCACAGACGTGCAAATGTGCCAACTTTTGTTCTGTAGTCAAAAGACGTAGGACCCATCGAGCAGACACTTTACGGAATCCTAGGTTCTTTGTGATTATGGATTGCGTGCTCGCATATCTCAGAAAAAATTTCGGAAACCATCAAACGTCGGTCGCCTTCCAGAAAAACACGAACGGCATTAATGTCCTATTCGGTGATGCTCATCCGTGGACGACGATCATGGCTGTTGTTTTCGACCCCTTCACGGGCTTTCATGAACTCCTTATACCAGGCAAACACACGGGGCGTTGACAGTGTTTGATCTCCGAACTATGCCGTCAGTCTTCGCTGAATTTCGGCCGGTTTTCGTCCTCACGAGTGAGAAACTTGATAATTATGTGTTGCGCAATCGACGTGTGCACCTCTTCCTCAGCCATCGTGTGCCATACTAATGACGGAATCTGTATGACGGAAGCTCTCCCCACACCTGATATCCCCACCCAACATTTCTCGAGGCGGCCGCGCGTTCCGTTTAAAGTTACGGGCTCTAAAACTAACGTCTCGTTTATATTTGATCCACCTTCGTACATTGTCCCCCCCATGTATAATTTTCAGTGCACTCATTTCTACAGCATTTATTCGACTTCTGTCAATATTTTTCAACGTTCACGTTTCACTGTAATACTGTTGAGGAATATCTTAGCAGATTTTGATACTATCTGGTTCGAGTATATATGTTTAGTTCCCCGTTTGACATTGTTTCTTACCGCTACTTGCCATTCGATATCCCATCTGTCTATATCGTCTATGTTGCAGGCCTGTCAGATTGGTGAAATTTTTACCCCATTTGACCCAATCAAGAGATTTTCGCAAAGATATCTATAGTATAAAACACTCATATTGTTAAGTATTCAAATGATGAGTTATCTTTCAAGAAACCAAACAAGTAACGCAGACTATTGCTAATCGCTGGATGAAAAGTTACAGCAATATGTTCAAAAAGAAAAAAAACTCAAACTTAAAACATTAAGAAAATCCAGTAATCCAAGACTGGGAAATGAAAATAAAAAAATACAACAAAATTTACTTTCATGGTCATCAATTATATTTTCAATCTTTATTGACTCCATAACTAGACAGCTGCGGAGCGAATATCATCTATATGCAGACGATCTTTAATTATACACTTACTTCCGCCCCCGAGATGTTTCTCCTGCTACTGATATCATGAATTATGACCTATGTTCCGTCACGCAGTGGTATAAAGAAAACAGTCTGCTCATGAATCCTTTAAAATCACAATCAATTGTCGTGGGAAGTCGGCGTCTCTTATTGAAAACCTTCCAATATTTCCCTCTTTTAAAATCGACAATTCTGTGATTCCATATTCATCACATATCAAACATTTGAGAATCCTTATTGATGAAAATAATTGACATTATTATGTATTATCTTTGCTTCTCTACAACATCTTCATAGAATGTGTAACTTTCTGTCTTTTTTGAGTCGAATACTGCTGTCCCAATGTATTTTGCTAACATTACTTGATTATGGTGACGTGTGTTCTTTGGATGCCAGTGAGAATCAATTGAATAAGTTGGGGAGACTCCAAAACATTTGCATCCGGTTTATATTTAACCCAAAGAAATATGACCACGTGTCAGAGCTTTGAAACAAACTTCAATAACTTTAGATCAGGCAGCAAAGGAACTTTTACATCCTGTCAATGTTATTCTACGTACTTAACAATCTAAATTCTCCTTCTTATCTTCGTGAAAAATTCCAGTTTCTTTCAGAGCATGGACGTTTTATTCGATCAGGCGATGAGAGACTCCTATGCATAAAATATTTAGTTGTAAAGTAGCCAAGACATGAATTAAGGCATACTTATCAGAAAGCTGTTCATGGGAAACAAGAAGTTTACAACCAAAGACTACGAATAAATAAACTACTGTATAGAAAAACTGGTCCTGCATATCAGACTAAAACAGGAAATAGATCGATCGATTAATTACTTATAAAATATTTTTTATATAATTTTTCTCCTTTAACTTTTTTCTCCTATAGTTAAGACTGCTGATATGTCAATGTTGAATATTACGAGTATTTGTAATTTTTTTCTAATTTTTGTACCAAAAAGGTCACTTGATCGTTAAAATAAAACACAATTTAAAAAATAAGAAATTTTATAACATATTTCTTCAGGTAGATTGAAAACCTGACTGGAATACTTTTATAAACTAATCTGGGTTCCAACGAGATTCAAACCTGCAATTCACAGCATAGAAGGCAAACGTTTTACAAACTAGTCCACGGAGGTCATTATTCTGCGTCATGTATTACGGTATTCTGATTAAAGTTATATAATTTGAAATCTCGCTTTACCGTGATTATTAAGACTAGTGCACATCTGATAACGCATGAAAGATCGTACCACAATCCCGCCGGACTACACGATGATTTCATAAAAAAAACAGACAATAATTTAAGATCTTCGCGGCCTTGTTAGTAAGGCACCTATCTACGTGGTTGCGGGTTTGATTAGTGTTGGTAACCAATTTATTTAAAAAGGTTTACCCTTAACCCTTATCATGGAATTATAACACAGATGTTACACTAATTAAGGGATTTAAAAAAAAACAGAAACTGTAACGTAATTTCAAATATGGCAACACATTCAAATACTATACATGCACTATTGTGTGTAGTGGTATCTGGTGATAAATATTGACAACGCTACAAGCTTTCAAACGACATCGGGTTAACATGTCTGGACAGCGTGGGTGCGTTTTCAAAATTGGGGTAAATAATCTAAATATCTTATTAATCACTAAATGTAGAGAAAAAATACTCAAATCATTTTATTTGTTGATAATTCAGCTTTGTAAATGTTGTTCTTGTTTTAGATTATAGAATCATTTTATAGCCCTTTTTGTGTTTTATAAAATATATAAAAAAACTATAAGGAAAAGTTGTGATTTTTTCCCCTCAATTTTCCTTCATAACTTACCATATAACAAGGAATCACCAAACAAAAACGTTAATATTTGGATAAATTGAACTTTACCAAGATAAGGGTGAAGGCCTCGTTAGCACTTTTCTAGTTTTTTTGGAAGATATTGTCATGACAGTAAATCCGCCAGATTGTACTGTAATATTACAATGCCCTCGATACTTGGGAGTATAGTTAGACCACTCCCTATCTTCAAACAATATTGCATCAGGACAAAAAATAGTTTTAGATTTTCTTTTCTCAGTCTCTCGTAATATATTGATATATTTTTAACGTTTATTGAATGATATCTTTCTTTAAGGTATATTTTAAAGATAAAAATGATAAACCGAGTTCGACTCTCTGTTTTAGTTTTTTCATGTGTATAAATATTTTGTAATGAAAAACGGATATACTCGTACATTGCAATAAATAATCACAAAAAAAATATATTTTATTCAGTCTAAAATTTAATAAATTATATTGATTATCACTAAACTGATGAAATATAATCTTTAACTCAACAAAATTATACGATTAAGATACTTTTCTACTACTACAACTATTGATAATATCATTAAAATCATTAATTTGCTGCAAAACGAATGAGAAGGCATTAAAACATAACTCTTAATAATACGAGGAAAAAAAAATCAGCACCAAGAATGGCTCATGAATCTTAAATAAGAACATTAAACATTGAGGAACTTAGTAGATAACTTACTGTGGAAAGGAAGCTCTTCGTTTTCCTATAGCTTTTCAATAAATGACTAAACGCAATAAAATATCATCAGATAGGTGCAAACGGGGTTTGCATGGCTCATCAATGGCATTAGGTAGGTGCAAATGAGGTTCGCATGGCTAATCAGCTTTATCTTGAGTAATGACTGTCTTGCGCAGAATCACTTAACCTGCCTCTAAAACCCGATTTATACGTCCAGCATCTTATCAGAACATAGCTAAATTCTTCCAATGCAGTTGTACACTTCATATATTATCTTGAATCAATTAATAAATAAGGTCTGATGATATACATAAACTATTTGAGAAGGACAAAAAGTAGACCACCTAAAACGGTGGATTATGAAACTCAAAAAGGGTAGCCTGTATCCAATATTGAGCGCAGAACACGCGATAAAGATAAACATGAAAAATAAATTTAAAAAAACTCAAATTTTAATCGATCGTTCCCACAGTCTTGAGATCTGCATGACACACTTCTTCAACTAGTATTTTTTATCTTCTTTGCATAAATATTTTCTATCTACTTTGCATAAAATAAGAGTAAGCTCCTTGCTCTTTATACAACTTGATATATCCTCACAAATAGACTTACATAGTCATTTCCGGTGGCATCAACGGCATTACTGATCTCCCACATTGTACTGTGTCATCTTTTATACTCGTCATGGGTTAAAGGCGTTCGTTAATTGTTGTAGAGCTCACCGTGCTACCACCGTATCTGGTTACTCCAGTTTATGGACACCCGAACTCCTCCTGCTTTTGACAGCAATTTTAAAAACTGATCCCTCCAATTTTTGTTGTTCAATATTTAGTTTCATAGCATATCAAATATTCGAATGTAAGATTAAACTTTAGAAATTGTGTTACAGAGATTAAAAATAAATTCTGAACTTTGGCCGTCCTGCCGACACCCAAAAAACAATAATTGTTAGCATATATATTCAAAGATTTTCACAGTTGTCATTCACCATGTAGGGAGGCGCGTGATGTTCTCACAGGCCTGCGCAGGTTAACGCGAGAGAATTAACTTTGCGGTAGTGAAAATGGGTGGCTGAATGTGTCAAACACTAGACCACTGCCGCATCTCCTCCCCTATCACCGATAACTTAGAAGCTTCATGCGTCATAGTAAACACTACCAACCACGGCCCCCTCAAACTGTGCGTAACATATCTCTCCCCATCTTCCCCACTTGTCGAGACCGAACTGGACTCATTCTTTGCCGATAACATCCCCACCATCATAGCAGGAGATCTCAACGCCAAACACCCCTTCTGGCACAGCCACACCCCCAACGCGCACGGCAAAACGCTCGACGAAATCTCTTCTCGTAAGAGATACTTCGTGGTCGGACCTACGTCCCCCACACTCTATCCACTAAACCCCAACCATCGCCCTGACGTCATCGACATCATCGTGCATAATGACATCCCCTATCAAACAGATCTCACGACTGTTCACCAGCTTCAATCCGACCACTACCCGGTACTACTTCACTTGACGGATGGCTTTCCGCCCTTCTCACCCTCACCCCCACCGCGGCACATCAACTCGTGGGGTGACTTCGCCACCTACGTAGACAACTGCATTAAAATTCCAACAACTTTTCCAGACACGAATTCCATCGATACTGCTATATACGACTTCACAACCACCATAAAATCCGCTCTCACGTCCGCTTCAAAAGTGAGACCCGCCGACAAACCCGAACTCCCCCTTCCTCCACACATCAAAACGCTGATTGTGGAGAAAAATAAAATCCGAAAGCTGTGGCAACGCACAGCTGTCCCCTCGTATAAAGCAGAATATAACAGATTAGTAAAAAAAATAAAATTCCACTTACAACAGATCCGAAACGATAAATGGTCTGACTTCGTCGAGTCCCTCGAATACAACGAAGGACTCAAATGGAAACTCACACGTTGCCTCCGAAATACGCCCCCCCACCCCAGCTCTCTCCAAGGGCCAAACGGCACCGTCTTCTCTGCTCGCGACCGCGCAGAGACCTTCGCCGACTCTCTAGCGAATATCTTCTCGCCAAATACAGATCTCTCAGACCCCACTCACACAACAATAGTCGACAATGCAGTTGTCAACATACTCAACGAACAAACCCCCCCCACCTCAGACTTCTTCTCACCGCGAGAAATTCAAACAATCATAAAAAATCTAGTCAATAAAAAAGCCCCCGGCCCCGATAAAATCAACAATTTCACTCTCAAAAAACTCCCTAAAAAAGCCATCTGCACCATTACAGCCATCTTCAACGCCTGCTTTCGACACAAATTCTTCCCGACCCCGTTCAAAAACGCCGATGTCATTATGTTCCCCAAACCGGGCAAAAGCCACGCCATCCCCGAAAATCACAGACCGATCAGTCTGCTCTCCACCCTAGGTAAAGTGCTCGAGAGATTAATCCTCGACCGTCTCTCGACTGAAATATACGCGCGCAACGTCATTCCAGAATCGCAACACGGATTTATGCCGATGCACTCGACCAACCATCAACTTCTTCGCGTTGTAGAGCAAATTATCAAATCCTTCAGAGCCAAAGGGCTCACGACCCTCCTTTCGCTAGACGTGGCCAAAGCCTTCGACACCGTCTGGCACAACGGACTCGTATACAAGCTACACAAGACGGGTATTCCACTTAGACTAGTGCAAATCATCGCCTCCTTTCTAGAAAATCGCTCCTTCTCCGTCAAAATAGACGGAATAAACTCCTCCCCGCGCCCCATTCTGGCAGGTGTGCCCCAAGGTGCACTCCTGTCCCCCATCCTGTACAATATATATACGAGCGATATGCCCCAATTTTCTAACGCACACTGTATCACCGCGCAATACGCCGACGACACAGCATTCCTCTCATCATCCAAATACGAGTCCGACTCCCACAACCGACTGCAAGACTTCATTCCCATTCTGGAGCAATGGTGCACAGAATGGAAGATCAAAATAAATCCCTCCAAAAGCACCGCAGTCCGCTTCGCCCGCAAATACATCGAACCCGTCAGAACTCTTAAACTCTTCGGCCAGAGCGTCCCATGGACCGACCACGTGAAATACTTAGGCCTCACCTTAGACAGTAGACTCACGTGGCGCAAACACGCCCTCATTGTAAAAGCAAAAGCTCTCGGAACTTTAAAATCATTATTCCCATTGGTCGGTAAATTCAGTAAATTAAGTCCGCGCACTAAACTCCATCTTTATAAAGCGATCATCAGACCGCAATTGACATACGCCCTTCCGGTATGGGGCTACGCGCCGGTAACCACGATAAATCACATTCAAATCGTTCAAAACAAAGCCCTCCGCATGATATTAAACGCGCCCTACATAGTTCGTAACTCTAGACTCCACGCGGACACCGCACTCGAAACTATCCCCGATTACATGCGAGCTCTGGCCGAAAGGTTTTACAGTTCAATATCAAGACATCCCAACCCCGTCATACAAAATCTCGGAAACTACAACGCGAACACCAATTACAAGCACCCACGTCCAAAATCTATTCTCCGCACCCGCCCACCCGCAAACGCCCCCCCAATTGCAAATGACCCCGCCACTCTGAATGCCCCCCCGTCTTCTACACCACTTTCTACACCATTTTCTACACCATCTTCTACACCATTTTCTACACCATTTTCTACACCATTTTCTACACCATTTTCTACACCTATTTATACACCGACACCGACACCTCAAGCGGCAGACGACAGCCTCCCACCATAGGCAATCGCGTATTTCCCATATTTATGTATTAATATATTTTTAAAAGTCACACACGTCTCCCCAAATACCCATATTTATATACAACATCTTATGATTTACTCACCATCATCTCACCTCCATTTCTTTCTCACCACCCATCTAATATATATAAGCGTGTGTGACATCGCACATCCACAAATATATGTATATTCGTATGTAATATCATTTATATAACATCACATGTATACAAGTATTTAACGTCTTATTATTTCTCATAATCATTCATCAAAAAAATTACATAAAACTATCCCTCCCCGTCTCCTAAAACAGGAATCAAAATATCCAATAAAATATCATATCAGTCAGAACTTATCCGATGAAGGAGTAAGGTGTCCTACCATTGGACCGAGACTCCGAACGAGATATTCATCACTTGGAAAAAAAAGTGTCAAACACGTGTTCACGTTGCGGTCATGAGTGCAAGTAAATGAGTAAATCCTTGCTTGCTTACCATATTCAGTAATAGTTTTTTATATCGCCCTGAAAATGAAAAGACAGCAACATCTTCGAAACGTTAGCCATCATTGAAGCAAAATCAACCCGGCGACAACTTCGAACCAAAAAACATTTTAAACTTATTGTTGCTTAATTACTTTATATAGAATTTTTCAGATACTCTATTTACGGTCACAAATTTTAACATCGATACGAGTATAATCGATATCAACAACTCCACCGTCATTTCACATTTTATTTGAAGAGAGTAAATACATTTTGAGGCATTGAAGAAGAAAGATTTCTTGTCTTCTAAATAATAGTGACTGGAATGAAATACAAGGGATGGGGAACTCTTTCGTCTGGTTCAGACCGGAAACGCTTTTTCTCTGATAAGGTACTGGGGAATATCTGATATGGTGCTTTTAAAATATAAAAAAATTACGTTTTCAAGCTATTTTTCAAGTTGGATTAAGTCAATTCGTTACAATTGCGCATTTTAATTCAATTATGAGAATGTAATATTTGGGTAAAGCCATGTGCGGTATTTTTTATTGTTAATAATCATCATTTACCTCGTGAAGTAAAAACATATGCAGTTCCTTATGAATCTTCCCCTCCCCCCGCCTACCTTATCTTACACTCAGTTTATTTTATTTTTGTAATATTTTTATTCCCGATTTAGAGTGCCTTTGAGAATAAACTGTCTAAAAGGCGCCATATGTGTAAATTGTTCTGTTGTCAATAGTATTATTCTAGAAATTAAAAGGAATTTATTGTATTAAGATTACGCTACTGTGCAGTCCTGCATGAACCTTGAGGGATATTTATTCAGGTGGCGTAGCCTGATTAGTGACTCAAACTTTGCAATCTTGATATCCAGTGTTTAGTTTCCGAGGATAACAAAGAAATACAATGTTATTTACAGCTATCCAATACGAATGTTACTTCTCATCCGATAGAAGTTGTCATTATTATTATGACAGGAGATTCATTTAAAAATTCAAATGGAGGAACGCAGGAAGCAGAATTCTAAAATTTATTTTTCTTAATGTTTACGTTTATCCCACATGTTTCTTTTTTTTTGTCAGGAATTATGTTTCCACAGACGTGTCGTATGTGTGTGTGGTGTTTATCTATATATACTTTGAGGAAGTATTTGAACCTTCTTCAGTTTATGTTGTTTATGGGTCATACATACATAAATACGGTTTGGGAAAAAAAGGATTCATCTCAATTTGACAAATGATAACCTTTGAAATTTATTTTGTTAGTCGATATCTGACAGTAACCGGTTAATATAAAAAAAGTTCCCAGTCTGTGTCAAATTTCAATTGTTCGTTTGGTAACAATACTCATATGCACTAGACTTATAGAGTGATGTTGAATCTTTACTTAATGTAGTATTGCCGTGCGATGACGAACTGCGAGTGGTGTGCCTGCTCCAGTGCTTCTAAAGCTCGAAGGTTTGATTAATGGAGCAGAAGACAACTATATCCACCGGATATTCTCTTAAATATGTACAACGCAAGTTCGTATATTTTAAGGGTCACCAATGTGAATAAAACATAGATTTTAACAAATTTTACACTGATCAGAAATAAAAAAAGACCAGTTATATGATTGGGAAAACATATATTAATTAACAATTGCATCAACAGTAAGAAAAAAACACAGTGAGAGCAGTAAAACTTAATATCATATAGATGAAAAAAAAAAATTCTTACACAATTACTTAGAAAAAATGTATAAGGCAAACTTAGCATTCGCATAATGCAACAAGATTTTATCCATTCGAGGTGCGAATAAGCAAAACAATTTCACTTAGCAATTGTTCTAAGATTATTACTAGTAAAGAGGTATACCACACATAATGAGTACTGATATACCATATTCCTCGAAGCTATCAAAAGTGAAATGTAAAAGTTAGGCCCCAAATATATAATGTATTTCAACAACTGATCCACGAAAAGAAGTTTAAGAATACAGGCGAGGTATCAGACACAAAAGGACGTCGTAGAATTATATAATACTTTCCCGTGTATTATTGGATTACGATGTAGGAAATTTGGACGCATTTCAGCGGATCAAAACGCATTCAGCAGTATGATCACAAACCTCTGAGTACGAAAAAAATACATAGTCATTTTATTTCATTGATGTCAGTTATTTGAATTGTTTTTGTTTTTTTTTAATATTTCTATCCGGTTCTTATATTATAATTAAGAAAAACATAACAGTCAAAAGATAGTGATGTTTTGAGCACGCATACCATAATTAAGTCCGGTCAATCCTGTTATTGAGATACGATTTGAATAAAGTTATTTCTCACCCTTAATGTTATCTCTTAGATTATACTCGTATTTCAATTAGCAGCGGTAAAAAAAATAATGAGTGGAGTGATGAATGTTGTATTCATTATGTCACTCATTCTGATGCAGACAAACTCCCCTGTTACTGATTTGGCTACTTCGTGTCAAGAATTGATTGAACCACTATATTCATAACCATAATTATCACAACAAATTTAACTCTAATCTTGACCATCATCATTTGGGGACAACTGCTTTCGAATATTTCATGAATAACCACGTAGAGAAATCTTGTGGTAACTATTATTTCCAAATAATATCGCATGTGCTTTATACGGTATCTACCCCATCTCACTATACCTTCTTTCAAACGGAAATTTATATCTCTTAGGGCTTTACTTCAATTGCTCTAAGATTTTTCATTTCATTAGTTCCGAGCATATTTTTTTATTTTTGTTGTATCTTCTCAATTTGATTCCATATATCATGATCGACTTCACACATGCTTTGTAAAAGACCTCACTGTCTATTAGCTGTATTTGTTATTCCAGTCCGCTAGAGACGAGGCCTCTACATTTACAAAAGAAGGGGTGGGAGTGGGGTAGTGTGTTGAGGTTTCCTGGGATTTCCTTGTTTTTGACTACATCTACTCGTATACGTATGATTTGTTAAGAAGTTCTTCTGATCTAGAAACTGAAAAATTGAGAGATGACACAGATTATCCGGAAAAGGCAGACTTGTAATAAGCTAAATATTAATAATCCCAACCTTCAACCTTAATTGGGAATTTGACATTAAAACTTAACCATGAGACGAAATTATTCATTTGCACGATTGCACCAAATACGCAGGCTACAATGAGGATCTTATATTATTGACAAAGTAGCTAATGAGAGCCCTGTGGGCTAAAACTTGAAGATACTATGAAAAGATTGACAATACTCATTAAGACGTCTTCATTCAAGCACTTGGTGGAACAAAACTAATTATTTTTCTTAGAATCAGGAGCGAACTGGGCCGGATTACTATTGGAAATTTCCCGGTTTACCTAATAGAAAATTGACCAAATTTTTCGGTGAACAGTTTTAAACTAAAAAAATCGAGTAAAATAAAATGCGCTTCATTTGATCAGCTCTCGAAAAGAATCACACTAATATTAGGAGTAACTACAATTGCCAAAAAATTGGGCTAAAATCATATATATAACTGCAAAAACTTTACAGTATGTTGCTTTTATGTATGCAGAATTTAGTTTGCGATTTGTAGCCTATAAGCACGATTTTATAGCTTATAAACATTTCTTAACTTTTTCATCAATACCGGTATTCTGAGACAAGTATTTAATCAAATTAAAATATATCCATAACCGATTACTAAACATCTTAACTCCTCTCGAGAATAGCAAATCGTTATTCATGATGATGTCTTGCGAAAAATATATTTTGAGTTGTTAATAATAATAATGTTACAAACATTTTAGCATCAAAAAACAAATCATGAAATAACTATGTAATGTAAAAAAGATGAGGGAGGATAAGCGTATTAAGTTTTTGATATCAAAAAGGGGCTTTTATATATCAAATCTACAATTTCCCGGACCTATTTTAATCGTCTGTTCGCCACTGGGCACACCATAGTTGAATGTGCTATAAATTTGTTGTAGCGCAGTCAAAACAAATGCGTGTGAAATCTGACGGGCAATTATGTGTATTTGATAACCTGTTTTAAGTAAAACCTTGCGTCAAATAAATACATCTAGTTGTATAGTATTACAATAATCTTTTGGTAATTTTTTTCTACTTTCAAATGCAAAAAAATATTGTTCTATAATAATATCTAATGTTATCTTTATAATGGTGTATTGCTATAGTTTACTTCAGAAAAGAGTATCAGACCTTCCTACTTCGACAAACTTCCTTTGCCTCTTCTTTATTCATGCATCTTCTCAAACAACTCCTTCGATTTCCCTGACTTTCTGCATTTCATTCTTTCAAAATATTCACTTGATCCAACCATGCTTTCCTGGGCCTTCCTCTCCTACACCTTCCCCTTGCATGTGCACTATATATTGGCTTTACTAGTCTTTGTTCATTAATTCGTTCCAAATGCCCAAACAATCTCAGAGTGCTCTTCTTCATCTTACTCAACATATCAGCAGTTTACACTCATACCTTATCACTTCGTTCCATATTCTGTCATACATTGTCATCCCATGTATTATTTTAAGTACACGCATATCCTTGGTACTTTCCATCGTCTTCGTCTAATACGGCATCCATTCACATTTGCATTTTATATATTTGTTTTGTTAGTATCCCTTCATTCATTCGTTCTACACTCCCAAACCATATCTGTGCTCTTCCTCATCACATTTACTACACATAAAGTAAAATGAAGAAGAATTAAGTTCACGTTAAGTCCTTTTCATTTTATTCCGTATTTCATACATTGTCCCACATTTATTTTATTCGATTCCTTTCAGTCTATTCCCACGTATGTGTTTAACTCTCGTATATCAAAGTTGGTACTAAAATACTATTTTGTACTATCATCTTTTGATACTTAACGGTTTCAGTGCTAGATTTTATTACTATTCGGTTCGATTGCATATGTTTAATTATCCCATTGACTTTGTTTACTATCACTAAATGCTGTTGAATTTCCCAGTAGATTCTCCCACCATTTGAAAAAAATGCTACCAAAATTGCAGAATCCCTAAACTTGCTCTAAGCTATTGCTCACTCATAAATCGTATTTACCTATGCACATTTATACCATCAAGCCATATTCCTTTTGAGGTAGGCAAAGAGAACAGATCTACACATCTTTATATCCATGGGCACAGCTTTCGCCTCGTCTACATCCATACATTTCATAATACATGCTCTTCTGTTTCTCATAACTAATCATCCCCTCAGTTAAAATACCTCCAACTATCTCCTAACACTCTTTTGCCGGTCTTCCTCATCGTAGTCAAATCAATTCAAGATTCTTTTCTCAATTCTACTTATAACATCCATCTCTAACAATTATTTATCCTTTACCTAATAATTTCTTACTCTATCAAACTAATATTATACTAATCTATTGTAATACCACACATTCTTTCCACATTTACTCTACTTGTTCTAATCTTTAATTGTTTGCTCATACGTTTCAATTACTCAGAATCATTATTTTCAACAGCCACAACCTTCTACTATACGCAACATTCATTATCAAAAAAATTATATAAATTCTTTATTCAACATTTCTGAATACATTTCATTTACCACCACTATTAATATATGAAAAAACAATCACAACCGAATCTGACATTTTCACGCCTCTCGTTTCTCTCATCATCACTTTTACACATTAGTAATATAAATACTGAAGAGCCATGGAGACATAACACATCCTTGTTTGACGACTTTATTTATATAACACCATTCAGTTATCTGTTCGCCCACTCTGACACCTGCCTTGATTCTCAAATACAGGGACGCGACTGATCTACTAAGTTTGTCATCGATTCCTTTTTATTTTAAAATATCCCATAAATTTCCCTGTTCGTTAGAGAGTATAGTTTTTAAAGAAAAATTAATGCACAAAACATTTTTTTATTTATACTCAAGCATTTTCAGTGATTATTTTCAAAGTAATAATCTCATCAGTACACCTTCACCCTCTCCGAAAAATAACCTTGCTCATACCATACTACTATTATTTATTATAATTTACCTATATTTACATAATAAAAATTCAACCCCATAAATATCTTCTTGAAATCATAGACTGACAAACCGTCAATTCGTTATTACAATAAAATATGTATTGATGCATATACGAGTATAGCCAGTAACGTGATGAATAATTATATTTATTAATTCCTCAGACTGCAGAGAAATATTAGATCTTAGATTTTGTTCCAAAGTCTTTGTAGCACAGTGTAACATGAATGATTATTGTTGGGTAACATCACCATGCTTTAAATGATTAATTTACAACCATTTTATGATTCATTGTCAGTCGTTTTATTATACATTTCAATGAACATGTCCGTCTTATTCGATTCATTAATATCATTATCAGATGATAGAAAATACGAAGTGGTCATTCAATTCTACAGAAGCGTTTGAAAGCTGAACTTCAGAATTGATTTTAATTTAGGTGTTACACGTGGTTTCAATGGTGAAATAAAACTATTTAGCTGGCATTTTAAGAATACCAATGAACTACGAGATTGTAAAAATATATTTTGGAGTTTTTTTTTTTCAGATAACAAAACTATTTTGATTTTAATTTGGCATGGAGGAGTGAGGGAGGAATGGTCTCGGAAAAGAGTTTATTAGAACACATACTCGTACATCTTCATCGCTAGTGTCGAGTAAAATTTCTATTGGTACCCAAAAATTAGGTTCCAGTCTACATTTTTCACTTAAGATCTTTAAAAACATTGAAAAAAATCACATAGCTCAGCCCACCAAATTGTATTGTACACCGTAGATTGTATACAAAATTTCATTAACGGTAAATGAGAAGATTGTTTATAAAATCTTGTCTGAAACAGTTGCTCTCTCACATTTCACTTAAGACAGGTGGAAATGTCATTAAATCAAATTTTAAATTGAAATAGATGGAATTGTTCTTCACCGAAATTTCCACATAAGACATGAATACATTGGGCAACCCAATTTCCAGCTGTGACTAAAATTTAAATGAGTTGAAAGATATTGGTGTAAGTTTAGACAAGTCACTTTTTATTTATTTATCGAGTTAATTGTTGTATTGTATAACGCTTTCGTTGTATATAGTACAGCCTGGTAGGTTTACAACAAAATGACAATATATTCTAAATATTCAGAAGTATGGTAAGAGGCTTTAAGGGAAAAACAGGCTGGAAACTTTTTTATAAATTATGTACCAACGGGAATCAAATCCTCAAACACATGTTTTGGAGGCAGGCGTCATACCAACTAAGACACGAAAGTCTTGTTTATGAATACCACACAACGAAAATTTCTGTTTTAATTTTAATGAAGCTCTCAATAGCCCTTTTATGATACCGATCTCCGTTAATTTTTAATTAATAACAGGTGATGGCAATAAAATAACTACTTTGAACGCCCTTAGGATTTAATGAACTTAACTGCAATTGGAGTTATATAAGCAAAAACGACCCAACTCAAATGTTCATTTAAACAAGATCAAAGTTTCTTCATCTATGGGATTAACTCAAAATTGGGTTCGTTGGGATTTTTTAAAGGTCGTAAAATATTTTCATTAATAATAATACGAGTACATGTGCATTTGTAACATACGTCAAGGTTTTCAACTTTTAGTAAAACAAAAAAACAAATTGGGAACTGACTGCAGTTTTAAGATTGCCGAATGTGTAGTCTATCTAATATCATCATCCTGTCGTGTAGCTCATGATTGAGTATCATGACTCCCATGGTAGCCTCTGACGACTTCTCTCCATCCATCTCTGCACTGTGCGGCTCGAAGGGCAGTTGTTAAGAGTAGTCCAATTGCGTCTCTCACTCGGTAAGTCCAACACTTTGGTATTCTTCATGTTGTACGTCGTCCTTCTACGCATCCAGTAACCCACAAACCTTTCCAAACTGCCTCATTGGCCACGAGCAATGTGCTCAAAGATTCGGAGAACTCGTCGAAGGCATATTGTCGACAATCTGTCGGTGATTCTCAATTCTTTGAGAATTGAGACGTTAGTTCGCCTTGCTGTTCATGGAGTTCGTAATATCCTTCTCCAGCACCACATTGCAAATGCATCTGTTATACGCCTCTGGCTTGCTCTCAGAGTTCAAGTATCTAATATAACACCAAGATTTAATGAACTTCCAAAACTTAATAAATCCCAAGGTGAACTATAATGTAGTTACTTGTACCAATATACGTTATCTTTAAGTATTATTAAAATATAAAATTTATTTAAATCTTTTATATGTATTACTTTTTTATTCATCTTTATTTGGGTCGCGAAACTTAAACTATATAGTATTAGAAGAAACATATCATCTGTCGGCGCCATATTCCAGCGATTAGAATGCTTTCTTAGCTATCAGAAGTCTATTCCGGACGACGAAAGAGCTAAGGCTATGTCATTTTGCGATCGAACTGCTGCCAGAATCAATCTAATTTGGATTTTTTACCAGTTCCTCCTGGCGCATTTAAGAAGAAGATTTCTCCAACCCCGTTATTGACAGTTGGCATTATTTGGTCGTAAATGCCTTTTTGCTCAAGCGTTAGCTTAGGAATATTTGATTGCACATACGACAAAAGATTACCCGTGTTGTAATTTTATTCACGACGCAATTCTACATTGAACGAAGCAGCAGCAGATCGATTCGGTGATGGCATTCCCAATTGATTGAAAACTTTTTTTACGATTTCTAAGCACAAATCTTCAACTATTATCAACGCTTCGTTGTAGATTTCTGCTGAGAAATCCATGTTCATATTTGAATTATCCTCGCGTATTCGACGGAAAATATCTTCAGCTATGTGCGATTTATATTTCTCCCATAACTCTGTTGGACATGAAGGAGAGCAGGCGGTCAATATGATTGCAAACAATGCACGAATTTGATTTAAAAAAACGAAATGAAAGAATCGGAAACATTGAAAATGCTAAGTGACATAACCTGTATATGAGCAATGTTTAGTATTGCGTGATCAATTGACACAGATCAATCCCGTTCTTCCTTAGTTTGATTTGCAATTAGTCGTCGCACTGCTTCCGCTCCGTGAGTACGACGACCTAAGTTTGATCTTCTGCGAGGCATTATTTTGATGAACTAAAGCAGATCGATTGTACTGAAATAGAAGAAAGAAAGTTGTAACAAAAACATATAAAATTGCGAAACATTAAAAAAAGAAAATACACGAACTAAAAAACCAAAAAAATATTAACGAAATATTTCACTTCAAACGCAGATCAATCGACACAGGTCAATTTACATTCCAGTCATATTTTCACATAAGCCCTATTTAACCTCTTTTTGATTGGTTGAAAGAATGACAATAAGCCCGCTAGGCTGTACTGTATACTACGAAAGTCTAATCTATACAAATGTAAATGTTCATGTGTTAAAAATCTTAAATCTCCGAAAGTTCTTCACCAATTGCTTTGAAATTTTGACAAAAGGTTGCATTCGAATACACGCATGTTTATATATACTTTTTTTATAAACAGTTGTATATAAAAAAGTATATAAAACAGACGATATAATAGGAGCGCCCTCTGTTGAACGTAACGGCAACACACGCAATATAGATTTCGATTTATTTTCATTTTGATTTCGAATATTAAATAATTAAATATTAAATATAAATATTAAATAATAAATAATCAAGCCACCCTCAAATTAGAACACAATCCTCTTGCTAAGGCCACCGAAGTCTTCAATTTGTTATTTCAAATAAACCAAAAACATGTGATTTAAGGGCTGTATCCTTTTTTTCATACAAATTTCAATAGGGTATAATTAAGCAAATATGATTTAACCCCCAAACATATATTTGGTTTATTTGAAATATCAAAAAAGCAAAGATCAATCCTGTGTCTACAAAATATTATGCCTGTTTAAACAGAGGTTTCATATTGAAATAATTTCTTTAAGTTTCTTTCCATACAATACCATAAAAAAAACAGCAAAATATTTTCTCAGTATCTCAGAACATATAAAATGTAGGTCGAGTCCTTTTTTAATAATTACGTCCAACTGAGTAAAGGTTCCTGGTAAAGATCCTGAGGTATATTCAGTGGCATAACATCAGGTGAAACTAGAAGAATAATTGATGCAGAACTTTTTTAAATTCCCACCATTGTTGATATAAATGTGCAATTTAAGAAATTTATTATTTTAAAATGATATTTACCTTGCGTATCACGTTATACTGATTTTATGCTTAAAAATAAAACGTTATTCAATATTTAAATATACACTGTCAAATTAAGAATCCATTTGATTCTATAAAAAGGAAAGCAGTAATGGTTTTAAATGTTTTGATTGATTCATATTTTTTTTATTTATACATATAACTTGACTGGTAAAACATTTGTCTCCCAACCTGGGGGTCGTTACCCATTTTTGTAAAAAGATTTCATTCTGGTTTTTACTTAAGGCCTTGTTTAACATATTTCAGGTTAGTTGGAAGAGATTACCACATAAATCAATCAGATTGGGCGTTTTACAACAAAAGGGTAATACTAATATAAACTACACAAAATAAAAATTAACTAAAACAATTCACCTAATTTTCATACAATCACTTAGCTAAATACGAAAGCACCTGTATTACATTGATTGTAAACAAAGTGCAAACGAATTGTTCATAATAATTTCACGAATAAAATATATACACACTATTTTTGGTAATTTTACTTACTGTAAATTTGTAAAAATTATTACAGGATTTAAACATTCTTGGAATTATTAAAAAATAGCGTTTACATCAAGTACTCTGCTTGAAATGAACGACACTTGTTCCATTGTTTCATCCATTTCACAAAATATATCCTGAAGTCATTCATATATACGTATGACAACCTTTTAAAATATCCAAATTGGTGACTCGGACATATTGAAGAGCGTGGCCGTAAAACAATATGGTCTTAAGCACTATTAATCGAACCTTCGAGTTGAGAATCACTGAAATAGGGAGAGAAATCACGGTTCGTTATCGCGCTTGTTTGGAATACTATCCCGCACGTGAAAAGACAATAACACTGGCATACATGTGTGAATATTGCAAGCAGACGGATTCTTACACCAGACTTGTACAGTCTTTTTTAGGGTACCATCTGAAATCGAACTCGAAACCTCCGGACTAAAGTCAAATATTTTAGGCCAGAAAGGTCGTCATTTCCTGTATTCGTTTATTGTCACTGTGTCAGAAGAGTTTTCCTTTTTATTGAAATATTAATTTACAGTAAGGTTTTACGATTTGAATCAAATTCTATTCATTTTAATGTTACACCTATGGATATTGCGGTTAAATTAACTATATGTAATACCATATGTTTAAGATTCATTATCTTTTAATAGCTCATTGTAAGCTGATGAACGGTTGGTGATCGTAACACTCGGAAACCATAACTAGTTAGTTGTTGGTCAATTTTCTCCCAACATGATATTTTATTTGAGTATATTTATTAGCTAACCTAGATCTTTATTGAGTTAATCAATACTTTTTACATGCGTAGAAGATTCATCTCGTTAATTTCGACTTTATTTATAAATATAAGCCAATAAATAGAAATAAATACGATATCTGCTCTGCACTATTATGCTTTCGTTCTATACAGTGCAATATGGAGGACTTTTTGTCATCTCTTCAAACCATCCGGATAGATGTAAAAGAGGCCTTTAGAATGTTATCATTTTTTTTCTAAATTTGGGTTCTAACGGGAATCAAACCAGCAACCCCCAGGTTGAAAGAGAGGCGTCTTACCAAATAGACAATACAGGAGGGATTGTGACATACAATGCTTATGAGTCCACCTACTATTTCAAAATTATTTAGGCAATGCCGAAATTGCTGTTCTCAATAAAAATCTTTTAAACTGAAAAATATATTTGTCTTATATGTGGATTAAGAAAAAAAAACTTAATGAATTTTTTAATGCAAAGATAATTTTACGTTCAGACCTTTTTTCAAATGAATTGATCTTGTTGGGTATATTGCCTAACTTCTATCAATTCAAGAACACCGCGTTAAAAGAATATTTATTATTATTATTCAAGTTATAAATTAGCTATCGCCTGTTTCTTTTTTATTTTGCCATTACTTTCGATGTGTGTGTATAGTCATTCATTTAAAATCATTAGTAAAAATATTTTAGCCAAAAAAACTTGTATGAATAATAAATGAATGTTTAACAAATTGAAATTTAGAATATTTTATTACAGTAAATATAATACTTGCATAATGATTGCCTTATATTATTTACAAAAGAATCTTTAAGGGTTAGTTTTCTGCAATTCATACTACTACTTTATTTAATTACGATATTAAGTAAAACGTTTGACTTCCACCCTGGAATGTTGCATTCAATTTCCGATGGTACCCAAAAAAATTGGTTCCAGTCTAATTGAATTTGGTAACAATACGCGAGTTCGCCAGACTTGTGTAAGTGTTTTTGTCCCTTTACGTGATGTGGAATTACCAACACGTGCCATGACGGACTTAGAGTTTCTTGCTTACTCCATTGGTGCCAAACCCGAAGGAGCGATCAATAGGACGAAGACAATGTTATCTTCCAGTCACAATCTTCAAGATGTGCACACCGTCAATTCGGATATGTTAAAATGCGCCATGCGAATTAATGAACTAATCTAATTTATAATAAATAAAAAGAATTTAAAAAATTGTATGTAAAAAAATTGCACGCTGAGATAACAAAATTTTGGACTGCGTGAAAGTAAAAGTAAATTCAATACAAGGGGGACCATTAAAAGATAAGAGAAAGTTGATAAATTCTGCTATTTAAGAAGTATTTTCTCATAAAATTGAAGTGATAAGATATTAAACGGCTTGTAGCGATAAGAAACAAAGTCAAAGTACACATAAACATATATACTCGCTCCAAACAGTTTCAAAATTACTTATATGATAGTCCTCGACAGTATTGTAGTACTAACTTGTGATGTATGGGAGTGAAATATGGATGTGGAAAATACTAAAAAGAGTCGAATAAATATGTAGAAATGCGTACACTAAGAAAAATACATGAGGAAACAATATAAAGCAGAATACTGAATGATGTTAGTAGAAATTAATGTAAACTTGATGCTGATGTATTGAGTAAGCTGAAAAACAATATTCTGAGTTGGTTTGGGCGTTTGGAATGAATGAATGAAGAAATTCTAACTAAACAAATATACAGTGCAGTTGTGAGTGAAAAGCTCGGTAGAGGAAGACCAAGGAAATTGTGGTTATGCAAAAGGAATATATTTTGAAAGAACGAAATATAAGAACTAAAATAAATCGTAGGAGTGGTATGAGAAGGTCTATAGATATGGAAGATGTGTGTCGAGATTGGAAAGTCTGACCATCCATCTTCTCTGCCTGCCCCAACAGAGAAATGGTATAATGATATGTATAAATATAATTCAAATATTCAACTAATTGCTTACTTCTGTATTTGGCTCTGGGAGATAAATTTATTTATCATACATAACTAAACGTGATTGTTTTCCTAACGGCTTCGCGTCATTTATTCATTTTTAAAAATGAGTTGTCAAAACGCCGTATCTTTGTAATCTTTTCAAATAAGACAAGCTATGTGAGTGCTAGATGATTTGAACCAAATGCATGTCTCAAAAAAAAAAAGAATATTTTGCCCATAACTAGAGTCCAACAGGCCCGAAGCTTGCATCACGAACTAATCAGTCGTCCTCCATCTCTCATATCGTCTGACTATGAAGAAGTGAAATGAAATTCCTTTTGCAACTCAATTTGAAAATAAGTTGCGCGTTTCATAATACATAGGAAACTTATGTTTTTGAACTTATTTGATACAGATTTTGTTGGTCAATTTTAAAAAAAAAATTACAGAAAATTTAATGACTTCTGAACCGTTTTACTGGATCCGATGACACATCCAAGTGAGACGATCGGAGCACACCGGCTTGTTTACTGGATCCGATGACACATCCAAGTGAGACGATCGGAGCCCACCGGCTTGTTTATTGGATCCGATGACACATCCAAGTGAGACGATCGGAGCACACCGGCTGGTTCACTGGATCCGATGACACATCCAAGTGAGACGATCGGAACACACCGGCTTGTTTACTGGATCCGATAACACACCCAAGTGAGACGATCGGAGCACACCGACTTGTTTACTGGATCCGATGACACACCCAAGTGAGACGATCGGAGCACACCGGCTTGTTTTTTTTCTCTTTTTTTTTAAAGAAGAGATATGATCGAAGTCACAGTTATGTTTGCACTCTCGAATACTAGGCAGAAAACATGTCTGTGTCATTCGAGAGAAGTAGCACAGCGCGGGGTTCGAAGTAGTAGAGGTGGCTTAATGCGAGGTGAACATGGGGTTCCTTGAACGAAAGTAACACTGAACGTGATTGTGGAGATAGACAAGACTGACAGCACATGCTAGTTTGTCCGAACATCGGATCTACGTGCTCTGGCCAGTACTTGATTGATGCGAATGATAGGGCGATCTCTGTTATCTGCTACTGGAAACACGTGGCATCATTGATAACTGATATTCCGAAAACAGAAATTAATTAATATTTCAAATGTTTGATTTAAGCAAAAAAATCAGTTATGAAATGATTTTACTTAACCATTTGAGGTGTGTCGTTATCGTTTTTTTTCTTTTTCTTCTTCCTCTTCTCGAGATATCCTCTTTCATCGGAGGTTGTCCACCATCGTGACAATTCTTATCCTGTCCACTGCAGCCCGGAACAATTAATTGGATAAGAGCAGAATATAGGTTATCAAAAGCTCAATTCCATAAAGAAAAAATATAGAAGATCAATAATAAACTTCACAACTCTTGTGCTGTAAAACGTCTGATATTTTTTCCCAAGCATATTTATCAAAGAACAGACAGACTCATTAGCTAGCAAACCATATCATCGCATAAACTATGTCACAAGTGTCAGTCGGAATATAAACAATGACCAAGTCATTGCTTTTTTCTCTGATCAAAATCTGCGCAACAAGCCTATTAGCTTTATGCCCCGTAGCTATCTGCTGGCCTAGTCCCCCCTCCACAATCCTGAAAATCAAAAATAATAAAAAGCATGAAATCAAAAATAATAATAAGAATGAAGAACAAATACGTTTATTTATTTTATTTTTACACTTTCATGTTTAGTAAACGGGTCTAAGAATATTCCTCACTCACAATTCTTCCCCTAAAAATTCGTCGCCGCTTTAATTGAAATAATATTTTTGATAAATGTGACTTTTATTTAGATTGGTATTTCCACAGATTTTTTAACATTGTCCAAAGCTATTTTGTATATGGTACATGTTTATTTATTTTTATACGTACATTTTTACATTTTATAGATATATACCATTACGCTGTTTCATTATCGGGTTTGGCAGAAAAGAGAGCTAATGACTTTTCAATTACAAGACACACATTTAGCCTCTTTTATATCCTTACATCTTCTACAACTCTTACGTTTACGTATATTGCTATGTTAGTCTTTTTTCATACATTTGTTCTACATACCCAAACCGTCTTAAAATGCTCTTCTTCACCGCGAAAAATTGTTGGTGAAGAATTGTGGTTGAAGAATCGTGAACGAAGAATGTTCTGAATACGAAAGTTAATATAATATATCTAACGGATTTATCGTTTTAAAGCAATTGCTTATATTCAACCAGCTTTTGTTTCAAAATTATTCTTAGCATCCATGACCGTATCGTTAACTTAGTAAAATCTATTATATAATTTGACTAATGCCATGACCTCGAAATTGAAACAAAACATACTGTGACCGTAAAGGGAAAATTAAACAAAACACATATGCTAAACCTACTGAGTAAAGTAAGTATTTCAATTTTGAAACACATGCAATCATAGTAAAACAAGTTCTCAATTGGAAGGTAGGAACTTGCAATATGAAATTATTTCGTTTTTTTTTTAAACTAAACGTTGGTTTTGTACTTTTTTATACAACAAATTAAAATACATTTACTGCTATTCGAATGCATTAAAAAATGGGGTAATGGTATTTTAAAGTAATAAAATGCGCAAAAAAACGTAGATTTTTCATTACATATTGAATGTATAAAGTTAGTAACATTCAATGCGACCTTTAAATTTTAAACTTTATGCAGAAAAAAACGTTTCAAAATGCCTAGAAGACCCAGATCGACAGTAGAAGAGCATGTGGCTGCAAAGTGAAGAAAAGCAAAGCAACGATGGTCATAGCGACAAACTATTAACGAATAAAGACTATCTCTTAAGAAGGATCGAAGATCACCGATCTTAAACGAAGGTCGATAAAATCAAAATAAGAGACGCCGCCTGGCTAAGGAAAATCATGTGATGATTAGTAATATGCAACAATGATAGAAGGTATCATAAGTAGGTGTATTTAGTAATTGTTTTCGCATCTCTTTGGATAGACTTTACTGCTAGTAATATAATATTTTAGTAAAAGTAATAAAAATTACAACAAAATAATAGATAAATTGAAACGAAAACGGGGATAAGGATGAAATTGTATACGAATTAGGGACGAGAAATATTAAGGATGAAGCACATCTGATTAAGACAGGAAGATCGTTCCAAAGTCCACCCGAATAAACCGCAAAAATAATATGCGATAAAATGTGTTGGAATACAAAGGGTCCTACCATCACGATATCAGAGAGACAATCCATATTTCATCCAAGAATTGAACACATTAAACAAATACACGTACAGACGTCTTCTATTCACAGTTTTGTGACAATCGAGGTGCATGGCCGCGCGGTAACGCATTGGACTTCCGTGCGAAAGGTCGCGGGTTTGAACCCCGCGCTATGTTACTCCCCTCTAATGACACAACTATATTTCTGCCTTGTATTTGGGGGTATAAGGGTACCTATGACTTTGGTCATACCTATTGTTTAAAAAAAACATGGCAGTATGCTCCGATCGTCCCACTTCAGTGTGCCATCATCGCTACAGCGGTGTAGCCGGTGAGTTTACTGGTATGCAACGGCTCACTTACTTAAAAAAAACTCTACGGTACAGCATCGCTTTCTTACTGAATTGATAATGAAAAGGCGAGGGGGTCCTCGACTACGAGACCCACCAACGACAATGTCAATCATATTCGATCACGAGGGATAAATTTTTCATAATTCTTATCTTACTCTCTCCAACTACCTTTGTACTTTCGATAATTATGAAATAATTTTGAAATCTACGTCAGTGCCGCAAAAATGCGCATGATGGTTGTATCTATCAGAGTGTTTCAGATCGAGATGTAAATAAATTTTGCGGCGAGAATTGTTTCCTAGGAAAGCACTCCATAAATATCCCGGCAATCGGCCCAGCCAGCATTGAATAGCAATAAAGCAGACAGTGTAATATCGCTGAATCTCGTGTAAATGGTTCCGAGGGAATGGTAGTAATGCGCATTACGCGCGGTCCCGACATGATCATTCGGTGCGCCTGTTTTTATTATAGCGAATGCCCTAACATATCAGAGGTGTGCAAACTCGTCTCATCTTGCCCCTCTTTTGGTATTCAGCATCCTGCTTCAACTACAATGATGATGATGGTTGTATGCTAAAAGCATGAACATCATAATACGTTATGCAATCATGCGTTAGGGATGTGCTTTCTAGGTGACACATTGTATTTCTAGGTGGCAC
This sequence comes from Odontocerum albicorne, assembly GCA_949825065.1. Lineage (NCBI taxonomy): Eukaryota > Metazoa > Arthropoda > Insecta > Trichoptera > Odontoceridae > Odontocerum > Odontocerum albicorne. The sequence continues at coordinate 22,782,241 of OX463848.1, read as the reverse complement.
GTTAGGGATGTGCTTTCTAGGTGGCACGTTGTATTTTTTTAGATATGTAGTTTGATATAGCGCTATCTGATCATAACGATTACTTCAGGAGCACTTACTAATTAGCTCAACAGCAAAAGGAGATTGAGAAGCACCAATGTCGCTAATCTGATATTGTACTCGTATTGTGTTACATGTAAACTTTCATTGCATACCGTACAGCAGGGCGGATTTATTAACACGTATCAAATTGTATTTTATTAAGCTTTTATTGTATACCGTACAGCCGGGCGGATTTATTAACACGTGAGAAATTGTGTTTTATTAAGCTTTCATTGCATGCCGTACCGCCGGGCGGATTTATTAACACGTGACAAATTGTATTTTATTAAGCTTTCTTTGCATACCGTACAACCAGGCGGATTTATTAACATATGACAAAAAATCTGCAGACGAACCTGTAAGAATAAAGATAACTTAGTCCCAACATTAAGACACGCAAGCATAACTTGACAGTGACAAAAAAACTAAGATAAATACGATGGAAATAAGAGCGCTGTGTAGAATGTGTGGAGAAAACTGAATAAGAAATTAAGACATTGAGAAATAATGCGGATTTAAAGAAGATGCAGCGCATAAGATGAATAAAGCGGATTTGAGATAGATCAGTCACATAGAAAAAATGAATAATAATAATTTAATTCATCAAGTGTGTAAGGGTGTGGCAATGTAACATACCATATAAAAATACACAATTAATAGTGGGTTAAGAAGATGCATATAAAATAATAATTAAAAAATAAATAAGAATACAAAAATAAAAAAGTACTTACTTTTTTAATAAACCCCATTTAAAAAACTCTAAAATACTCGTAAATATCTTTTCTATTCACATTTTGTGCAAATAATTATTAACGTATATATTTTCTGTTCAAATTATTCACTTTTTGTGCAAATAATCATTAAATTTATTGTCAGTTCGCATTATACGGTTATGTATTCTTAGAAGTGCATCAAAACCTGGCAAATACTGAGCAAACATCTCTGAAGCAATACAATCTCTTGGCAATTCTAATATTATTCTATATGCAGTACTTGAAGTTTTTTTTAATCTTTGAACGTGTAGTATACTCATAGTTCACTTGAATACAAGTAACATGCAATACTTAAATAGTTGTTTCTTTTTGTATCGTGCTATGTCACGTATGTTCCATCACATCCATGACGGAATATTAAAAAAAGTTATCTATACGAGTAAAAAGTCTTCACAATAGGAAAGTATGCATGATGAGGTGTATGGTAGTGACTGAAACGAAATATGTGCGCTAGGATAAAATGAAATGGATACCTGTCTTTCTGCCTACTACAATAGGGGCATGGTGTGATAGTGAGTGTGATGATACTCCACTTTATCATACCTCAGATAAAAAAAATCCCCCTTTTCTATTCAAATCTCAATATGATAAATTGCTTTCATTCGAATTAAATTACTTTTCCTGATTTAATAGAATCAGGAAGTAATGTATATTTTTTTAATGTATTTAAACTTTACGAATTTCAATTTGTTAAATCAAACACTGCTCACTCCACCTTACATAACGTCAAAACGCTACCGGTTTCAAGGCCTTTACCTCATCATTAGGGGAGCGCAAACAAGGCTGGAAAACTTCACTCAGTAATTATCAATTGAATTATTCTTTTCTCAAGTATTATTTTCACTGTGTATGTAGATTATGGATTATGTATTTTTTTTTTATTTACATTTCTTCAAAACTTTAATTTGTCACCCAACATTTAAGCACGTCCTTCAGTTTGAATAGCACTGGCCAAGGGTACGCAGGTATGCAGGATGCAGAACATTTCTTTGATACAGTTACCAATATATTACATTATCACTCAACGAGTATATTATTAGACTTTAAAATGAAAATTTCACAAGGTAATAACGTGGTAATATGAGAGAAATAATCTCATTACCAAAGGAAAGCCTTAGAAGTGGAATTGATTTTGCTTGAACACGCGTTATCAATTCATCCTTTCTTCTTGCAATACGAGATAAAATATTTAAACGATGAAACTTAAGTCACTGCAGTAACATTTAAAGTAACATAAAGTTTGCTTATTATTAGATAATAAGCAAACTTTATTTAACAAATAAAACATGTAAATTTTTGTACTTAATAAGTATATAAGCGATTTGGAGATATACTCGTACGAGATATTTTTAAGATCCACAATAACTCACGGAATTGAGACAAGAATGAAATTTATTTAAATAGGAACGGTGGCGAAAATCTTCTTTCTGGAAAGTTGCTCTAAATATTCTGCGCATCATTGGTCATTTTTAAAAGCATCTTTCTCATAATTTATCTGATTATTTTTTATATTTTTTTCTTACTCTGAAAGTTACGTATGTGCTATAGTTTTTTTTTGCATCTAGCAAGGTGTTTTCTCTATTACTAAAAAGGTTTACGTGAATCCATGAATATATGATAAAAAATAATATTTATTGAATCATTTCCAAATGTACTGACTATCGGATGTGTACAATCACAGAATAGCAATGCAACATTCAATCAATGGGGATAAAACTTAAAAAGCGGACTACTTGAAATACTTGGAATATAATATAGGTGTAAATAATATAGGTGCAAAAACAGTAAACTTGACAGCAGAATACGAACAGTGAATCGCGAATTAAGAGTGTTCGGTGATGGGAAAGTCTAAGCTTTCATTTATAACTTAAATGCAATAAAAAGTGTTTACATTAATATACAGACCAATCCTGACCAGAACAAAAATTCGATACCCTTGTTCTTTCGTATGGTATCCCTCAACATATTCGAATTAGTGATTCGGAAACATTAAAAATCGTGTCTGGGAGACGTAATATTGTTTTCGGCCCCAGTAATCGAACTTTAGGGTTTGGAACCATTAGAGTATGCAAAGAACTTGTGGTTTGCCATTGCAAATGTTTTTTTTTTTTTTTTTTTTTTTTTTATCCACTTTGCACGGATTTCTCCTGTTACACAAAGAGGGTTTGCTTCTAACGTTAGCTTATTCGTTAGGAATAATATCAGCCAGGATTCTTCTCATACTGCTAGACGGTACCGAGAATATATCAACCGTGTCATTCAGTTGGTTCAATATCTCTATACCACGGGTGACTGAGTTTTTGGCCATGATATTCGTCCTGTAAGTTGGTATGTAGAACAGAGGGTGATTCCTTGCACGGATATATTTATTGGGTACATATAAACTTAGTGCTTCTAGAATCGCGGGACAGTTAAAGGAACCTTGGAAAACCTTTATTAGGAATATCGCAATGGATTCTTGCCTTCTTGTTTCAAGGCTTCTATAGTTACACACCGTGAGAAGTTCGGCATGGTGAGCATATTTTGGGTAATCGCCCTTTGTTCTGTACCATAGATATCTGAGGATTTTTTTTTGTATTTGTTCTATATTGTTTTTGTATTTGAGCTGGTGAGGAGCCCAAACCGTAGATGCATATTCTAATTTGGTTCTAATTAGATAATTATATAAGTTTCGGGGGATATCGGTGCTGTTAAATTCTCTCGATATTCTCATTACAAAACCGAGTAGTTTGTAACAGTCCGATATCAAACGTGAGACATGGTTAACGAACGTGAGTCCGACATCGAAGGTTACGCCCAAATCCTTGAATTCAGAAACTCTGTTTAGTGCCACTCCCTGTATAGTATACTGATGGTGGATTGGTGAAAACGATCGACTATAAGATGCACAGACACATTTATTAATGTTGAACAGAAGATGGTTTTGCTCACTCCAGGAGACTAGGGAGTCTAGGTCCTGTTGTAACTGTGCACAGTCCTGAGGTGAATTGATCTTTTTGAATATTTTCAAGTCGTCAGCGAACAATAAACATGTCGAGTGACTTATTGAATTTTGAATGTCGTCTATTAATATGAGGAATAGTAGGGGACCTAAATTGGATCCTTGTGGTATACCAGATCTTGCGATAAATTCCACAGAAGACTTGTTACGGATTGTTACGTATTGAGATCTTTCTTTTAGGTAAGATGCAAATAATCCAATTAGATTATCGCTGAAGCCAAGTTTGTGCATTTTCTTAAGTAATATATCGTGATCAACTTTGTCGAAAGCTTTCTGAAAGTCTGTATATATTACGTCCGTTTGTGAAAGTTCGTCTAAGTTTGACGCAATCTGTTGTGTGAGAGAGAGAAGATTAGTAACAGTCGATCGTTTTGGCAAAAAGCCATGCTGGTTTCCAATAAGTCTTGTTGATACTTGGTGGGTCAATTGGTTGCACAGTACAGTTTCGAAAATTTTTGAAAGCAAAGAGAGAACAGCTACAGGTCTGTAATTATGAGAGTCTAACGGGTCTCCCGATTTGAAGATAGGGCAGACCCTGGTTGTCTTCCAGCTTACGGGAAATGTATTGATATTTATGCTCAAGTTAAATATGTAGCAGATGGGATCACACACGTATTTCGCACAGACTTTGAAAATGTCGGCTGATAACCCATCTGGTCCGATTGCTTTGTCGGTTTGCAAGGAGTTTATGCTTTTCAGCACGTCTTCCTTAGAAATGGAATGGAGCGATATGCTTCTGCTGTCTGACGAACTGTTTAAAATATTTTTTGTGTCATATTTGGCCGCTGAATCTACGTAAACTGATTGAAAATATTGTGCAAAGTTTTCTGCAATCTTTTGGGAGTCTTCGGTTATACTGTCTCCCAGTTTCATAGATTTGAAGCTAGTTTTATTCGTTTTTCTATTTTTTACATGATTCCAAAGATTCGAATTCGAAAATTCGAAGATTCGATTCCAAAGATGTTGATGACACTACCGCACGTGCAAAGACAATATTCGCACAAATACTTGACGCGTACAAGTATAGTACTTGTGCGAGTGTTTTTGTATTACTGTTTGTTACCTGATGATTCTTGTACAAGACGAGGAAGTTTTTTTATTTTTTAGGGTGGCATCATGAATTGAACCTGAAACTCTCGGGTGGGAGTCAAGCGTCTTACCGACTAAATAATGAAAGATTGTAGTAGAGGGATTCTTCTATTTGAGTAGAACTATCTTAGAAAGAGTTAAGAGGGAAGATATCGAACGGCGTGTAACAAGAGGAAGTAAGGTATGGGGCACTAAAATATAACATATATACTCAATCCGTACATAATCAAAATCTGTTAAAATGATAGTCCAAACAGTAATTTGGTATCAACGTTGATGTGTGGAAATAAAACGTGGATGTCTTAAAATACTGAAAGGATCCAAATAAATGCTGTAGAAATGCGTGCACTGAAATTAATACACAGGGTGACAAATATGACAGAATACGGAATGAAGTGATAAAGGATGAATGTGAACTTAAGGCTGATTTGTTAAGCAAGATGAAAACTGCACTCTGAGATGGTTTGGGCATGTAGAACGAATGAATGAAGAAAGACTAACAAAACAAATATATAATGCAAATGTGAGTGGAAGGCGTAGTAGAGGAAGACCAAGGAAAATATGTTTGGATCAAATGAATGATATTTTGAAAGAAGGAAACGTAGAAAGTCAGAGAAATCGTAGAAGTTGTTTGTGAAGAGTCTAAGGATGTGTGTGTGTCGATATAAGAAAGTGTGGTGCTCTATTCTCTCTGCCTATCCCTACAGTGAAATGGCGTGATGGTATTGTATTATATGTACAATATTACTAAAGAAATATTTCATATTTATAACGTTATGATTATAATCAGTAACGTAGCCTTGTGTCTATAGATAACATTTGTCGAATGGTGACTTTGTCCCAGTTGGTAGATGTTTTATTTTTTATAACGAAATTTTGTTCTGATTTATATGGTAATTTTTCAACGTGAACTGAATGTGCGCGCGGAATTCAGCATTTGAATGATGAGTCCAGAAGAGCCAGAAGACTGGTGATACAATCAGATGGCTTTATCTGATGATGTTACAGTCGAAGGTGGCACGGACTAGGGTAATACTCGGCATTAAAAATAAAACAAATCTTGCAAAAGAGAGCGATGAGTCAGCAACTTTTGAAGGTTTCCACATATCTGGAATTGAAACAGCCCAGCAAACTGTTGGTACTTCCAAAGAAAAAAATAAATGCAGCAATACCTTCATTTCACACCACTTGATCGGACTTGCTAATCGGTGTGAAGATGAACTAATGTTAGGCTGAATGGAAATCCCTTCTGTAATTGTTGACTCGATTATCATCGCAGCAATACAAAATGTAATATGTGAATTGATCAAGATGAGCGCAAAAATTACGATAGAATAAAGGGACAAGATTGAAAATAATAAGTTTGCCACTGATTGGCAAACGAAATAACGAATTTATTTTAGAAACAATTCCGAAATAAAATATCCCAAAAAATAAATTAATAAGATTCCTAATCTGATTAAATAGGTCGTCGCGTAACATTACTCTTAAGCGTAAGTCGTGTACGAGTGTTGTTGATTCTCCACGTGCATTAATATTAACAACCCGTACGATGACGGCCTGTGCATAACGTGGCTACTTCAACAGTTCAACGCCCCATGGCTCGATTCATGAGACCAAAGACAATTTTATCTCAAAGACAATGTTTAAGAAATACCATAAGACTGAAATAGTGTATTTTATTTGACTTTTTTTGAAAGATGTATATTTATTTCAATATAGTCACAATTCAAATACGTCAAGATTTTTTTTATCATACTACTGAAAAGTGTCTAAGGCTCGTCTCCATCTTGTACCAGTACTGTATATAATATACTTTTGGTTTGGCGAGTTTATTGCAATGTGACAATCTCTTATACCTTTAGTGAAAACAAGGCTGGAGTCCTTTTTTAAAATCTAAATTCCAATGGGAATCAAACCCGCAACCCCCGGGGCAGAATATAGATGTCTTACCAACTAGGCAACGGAGGTCGACAATACAAAGGACAAGAAATAATTAACTTCGAGATGTTCAGATTTCCAGATATATTTATTTAATTTTATTACAAAACGTAAGGGCAAGTCGAGGATATTTTGTGTCTTGAAAGTATGCTCATATCGGGTGACCGCGCGAAGTGCGAAATTGATAGAAGAGAAGTAGCAGGCAATAGAGTGAATGGTAGGTTATACAGTGTGTACTGTTATACTACTGGAGCATTTCAAGAAAGCAAAACTGGCTGTTCATAATGGAATCTTGATTACAAAATTAAAATATGCAAGCCAATTTCGGACGTGGCAAAAATGTTATCAAAGTAAGATAAATGCGTTGGAATTGAGAGCGTTGCGTAGAATATGTATAAAAACAAAATATTACAGAATAAAGAATGAGGACATTAAGAATGAATGCGGATTTAAAGAAGATACAGTGCTTAATATGAAGAAATTGAGATGGTTCGGCCAGCTAAAAAGAAAGAATGATTAAAAAAATACAAAATGATCTACACAAGTATTGTAGTATAAAAGAAATGAGATGTTAAAAAGACAGAAAAACATGGCATGGCAAATTAATCAAATTCTAGAATTTGGGTGAGTAAGAAGCATTTATTTTAGGAGAGTATGAATGATGAAGAGTATCGACGTAGCAGAAGCGAATAATGTTGTGTTGTATTACACTTTCGTTATATACAGGACAACCTAGAGGGCGTATTGCCATGTAGTAAAATCTTTCAACCAACCAAAAATATGATAATGAAGCCTTAAGTGATAACCAGACTGGAATCCATTTTTTTTAAAATCTGAGTTCCAACGGAAATCGAACCCGCAACCTCCGGGTTGATAGTGATGATGATAGTTTTATACTAAATAAAAACAGTCAATCCATCCCTGGCGTTGTTAAATACATGACAGCGAAGTTCGATCATTATGAAATGATGGTCTTCAGCCTCTACGGTATGTTGGCCCTTGTCACCGACGAGGATGACGCTCTGTCACGACCGGCGCGAGCCGCTGCCGGGCCGTCTCGCTCCAGCATCCTCAAGTTCCTCATCCTCTCTCATCTCCATTCTCAACATTGGCTGGAGTCCGATGGTCGAAATTGTCCAAAATATCTGGACAAGTGTACTGACTCTTGATGCAAGTCGTAGTATTAATTAACATGAAAAATATGCTCAGATGCAAAAATTTAAAAAAAAATATTTTTCATACTGCTATATTTGATTTTTCGCAAATTGATAAAAGTCTAAAAATAATAATAAATAGTCCCTTCCAGCACTGGCCGCAAGAATCAGGTAGATTTCGTCTGTGTTTGAAAGGAAAACAAAGTATGTCTTAGAAAAAAAATTCGATACTACCGGTAAACGATTATATTACCAGTATTCTGATGTAAAAACAAAAATGAGATTTTTTTTATTATGAAAAAGGACGCCTGATATTGTTAGCCTTGGGTACTCGAATGTATTAAGACGCCCTGCATATCGCCTTATTCTATACATAAATGTAAACGAGTACGGGATAACTCTGATACACTGCCGTGTAGTCATCGTAATGAACGCTATGCCAAAAGTTGACGAAAAAACTAAAAAGATTTAATTTAATTAAATTTAATATATGTAAAAAATGTTTTAGAATGTTTTTAACTTTTTCCCCCCTAGAACCTATACTATCTGAGTTACATTTTATTTTATTTTTTGGAGCCATTATACAACAAGATAGTGGAAAAGTCTGGGTAATGAATTTACTCGCGATATTTACAAGGTTAATTAAAAAAAAAACTGTCTCCTCAAAAGCCATTATATCCCATACATACTTTTTAACGGAGGGTAGTTTAGGGTCTCCTAGTTATGATCCAAGAATGTAAATTGAAATGTTTCTATAGTTGCGACATGAGATATTCTGCATTGGGTAATATTTTTGGGTAACATAAAAAACATTAATACTCATGCTTCCTTATGAAGTTAGTCAGTTATATCTAAGGTAACAATAAATGTGAAGCTGTAACAATGATTCATTGTGAAATAACTCAATTATGCCTACAATATTTACTAAAGTAACAATGAATGAGAAGATGTAACAATGATTCTCGTTCTTCCTTCTAAAGTTACTCAGTTATATATTTACTAAGGTAACGAATGACAAGATGTAATAATGATAATCATGCATCCTTGTGAAGTTACTCAGTTATGCCTACAGTATTTACTAAGGATCAGTTCATCATCAATATATCTTATTCAGTTCAATTCATCAACACATCTTCTCATAAAGTTCATTATTTATTACCTACCTTTTACATTTCCTTCTTTAATAATTTAATTAACTTGGTCCAACGATACTCTTCTCGATCATATGCCGGGTTGTGGGTTTGATTCTCATTAGTGTCCATTTTTTTATACAAATGGTGTACATCTGGTTCAAGTTTCTTTAACATCTTTCTGGGTAAGTGTAAAAAATGTAACATCACAATAAACTCACTAATTCGTACTACGTATATATGCAACGAAAGAAAATGTGCCTTTATGTTTAAAAATTGTTGGAGAAACAAATGGCGTAGATTAAAAAATCAGCCAGTAAATTATGATTTATTTTTATTCAATTTATTGCTGATCAAAAGTAGCCTCTGGTAGCAAAGAATATTTTTAAGTGTACGTCTGAAAGGAAATCATTGCAAGAAAGACGTTTCGTTCTGCCGACAATGCGCGCAGAAGCGTGAGGGAGCGATTTGAATAAATGGGTGATTTTTAAAAGAAATATCTCTGAGACATCGGGCAAATGCTATTGTGCCTTGGAATGCCAGTGTTAGAAATGCCGGAATTTTCGATAGAGCAAGAGATAATACCATTATACACCGTGTCAACCTTGGCAAATCGGAATAGTCGCATGTAAAACTGCAGGACGGATATCTTTAGGGACACAAATAGTTTGCAGTTATTAAAACCACATTTTTCTATCGCTTTTGGATAATATGTTAGCAGACTTGTAATAATTGACTGGGTAATCCTGAAAGCGTAGGCCAAACAATATGTATGCAGACCTAGATGAGTTGACTGGATAATACGTTATCAGATTAGAAGAGTAGGCTGGATAATATGTTAGTAGACTTAGAAGAGTATGCTGGATACCATGTTTACAGACGTGGAATAGTTAGATGGATAGTATGTTAGCAAACTTGGAAGAATAGGCCGGATAATATTATATGTTCACAGACCTGAAAGAGTAGGCTGAACAATATGTCAGCAGACCTAGAAGAGTTAACTGAATAATATGTTAGCATATTAGAAGAGTGGGGTGGATAATATGTTAGCAGACTTTGAATAGTATGCTAGATCTATGTTAATATACATGAAAGAGTTGAATGGATAGTATGTTAGCAAACTTGAAAGAATAGGCCCGATAATATGTTAGCATACTTGGATAGATAGTGCGAGTATGTAAGCGGACATGGAAGAGTTGGCTGGATAGTATGTTATGAGCTTTCGAAGAATAGACTGAATAATATTGTATGTTAAAAAACTTGGAAGAATTGGCCGGATAATATGTTAGCTGACCTGAACGAGTTTAGCTGAATAACGCGTTAGCAGACCTAGAAGAGTATGTTCGATAATTTGTTAGCAGACTTCGAAGTGGAGACAGGACAATATATTAGCAGTATTGGAAGAGTTCGCTAAATAATATGTTAGCATATCTTGACGAGTAGGCTGTAAGGCATTTCATTCGATCCCAATTAACATTCGAGCTCAAAATTAAATGAATTTTTAAAATCAAGCTGTATTAGAAAATTCCTAATTTTTTTTCAGGCCAGATACAATTTCGAATGATGTAGAAGCCTTAATAGAAAATCAGACTGGACCTATTTTGTAAAAAATCTGATTTCTAACACAAATCAAATCCGCGACCGCCAAACTGGACAACTGGTATCTTATCATGAATAGATCTCAACCCAGTTAATCTCAGTTAACACCTTCTAGGAGGCGTGATACAATTGGATTATCTGGGTTGAGACAAATGGACAAACGGCTCGAGTAATCTTTGGGAGAGGCTGACCCTATATTTATTCTTTGAGTGATTTCGGTCACTAAACAGCGCTATTAAAATGATTGATTAATATTCACTAATTATTTTTCTTCATGTGATGTGTACGGTATTACTAATCACTCTTAAAAAAAAAAAAAAAAAATATATATATATATATATATATATATATATATATATATATATATATATATATATATATATATATATATATATATATATATATATATATATATATATATATATATATATATATATATATATATATATATATATATATATATATATATATATATATATATATATATATATATACATATATCTGTCTTTGACGCCACGGAATAGCTCCTCAACTGTTTGAATTCATATTATCCATGAATGTTGCATAGTCAAGTCTTCTACCGATTCCGCGTCCACCCTCGATTTAGCCCATCAATATTAATTTTAAGAAGTGATATTTTTCTCCTCTCAATATACGTACTTACATATCACCACGCCGTACCCCGGGTAAACAGAGAGAACAGAATCATGTTTTCCGTGCCTATTTCAGTGTTTAGCTGTATGATATAAAGGGATCGTCTAGTATTCGCGGTTGTAAGGATACCTATGACTTCCGTCATATCTATTCTTAAAAAAAAACATGCCGATGAGATCCGATCGTTCCATTTTGGTGTGTCATCGGATCCAGTACAGCGGTGTGGCCGATGAGTTTGCTGGTGTGCAACGTCTCAATCACTTTAAGGAAAAAATAAAAAAATAAAAAAACTCCACTGCATAGCTTCGCTTTCCAACTGAACTGACTTTGGAATAGACTACGAGGCCCAGCAATGACCCTTAATCGTCTATAGGAGGCATTTGTTTTACTTATAAGTTTGTTTTTATTAATTCGAAAATAATTCGTTCTTAAGATGATCTTTTCTAGTGAGTATATTAAAATACATTCATTTTTATTTATTTAACATACATGTACGAGTATACATACATATCATCAAACCGTTCCCCTTGCCGGGTAGGCTGGAAGAACAGATCTTCAAACTTTTCCATCCAAGCAATTTTCGCCTCCTCCATATTCATACATTTCATCATGCGTAATCTTCTACAAGTATAGTATTATTCATACTTCTCAATTTATCTTCTATTAAAATCTGGTTCATTTGATTCAGCCATGTTTTCCTCGGTCTACCTCTTACACACACACACTCCTAACTTCAAATCCATACTATTTGTAATGCCTCATTACATTGTCTGCCCTGCCGACTAGTTTTTCGTCGTGATCCGCTAATTCTAGGAAAGAATTGTTACTCGGTCATATCAAATTGATCTCGGTCTTGTGTATGCGAGTACGTGCTCGATATTATTATTAACATAGACCCGAGTCCAGACCCGCCCAACATAGGACCCGCGGAGATATCGAGGGCTGCGTCGTTTCTGAAGTGGGAATGGCAAACGCTCGAGTATATGATAATCATACTCTTACTATTCTCTCTCTAGTATATGAGTATATGATATTGTACTATACTTGATCACTTGAGTATATGATAATCACATACTATTACTATTCCCTCTCCAGTTTATGATACTCTACTTGATAACTTAATTATATCATAATCATATACTCTTACTATTCCTTCTCCAGTATATGAGTATGTGATAACATACTTGATCACTTGAGTAATTGATACTCACATACTCTTACTATTCCCTCTCAATTATATGATACTCTAATTAATTACGTAATTATATGATAATTGTGTACTCTTACTATTCCGTCTCCAGTATATGAGTATATGATACTCTAATTGATCATTTGAGAATATGATAATCACATACTCTTACTGTTCCCTCTCAAGTATATGATACTATACTTGACCACTTGATTATATGATAGTCATATAAATTATAACATACACATATACACACGAAAATGGTATATTTAGGCACTAATGTAAAATAAGCAAAGAGCTAATTTATTGCTTTACGGACATCTTTTCCAACCACCTAGGCAAGAGTTTCTCAGGTTAGTGCGAATTGCTAGGTGAAAAGTTATAACGGTATTTTCTAAATAAAACCTACTTAAAACATTAAATACGACGACCTCCGCTGCCTAGTTGGTAAGACGCCTGACTTCCAACCTGGGGCTTTCAGGTTTGAGTTCGATTGTTGTACAGATTTTATAAAAAAGGTTGCAGTCTGGTTTGTACTTAAAGCTTTGTTGCTGCGACGAAGTTGCTGCGAGATTCCATTATATATATCTTGATAGATAACTAAAATTACCAAAATTAGCAGCAACGTGTGAACTTTCCAAAACCATGGTGCTTTGAATTCAGCACAATCATCTTGGCATGAATAAGGTCTCATGGTATGACTTGGCCCTTAGGTCTTTAATTGTGGTATGTTCGTAGACATTAATACCACATTTTTTTCATTAAAGCACGCATCTCCGCACCAGTAATCTTATAGCATTATTCTTATGAAACATAAAAAAATCATATATGATATGTTTTCCAAAATACGATAAAACTATATAAACACGTATAAGGCCTATTATAACGTGAAGGCCTGAATTTAACACATCGGAAGGTCTGAATTTAACAAGTCGTCCTGTATATCCATAAACTGGAGTTTTTTTAAATTGTTATGTACTTGTATTAGACGAAGTCTGTGTATGCCTGCCCTGGCTGATTGGACCGCTGCTTGTGGCGGACCACTTATTGCTTTCCTTCCTACTAGTTGGGCTTCTTAGCACACCTGACAATGCGATTTCATCTCTTGATAGGGGCACTCAAGTCCACAATAAATATAATTTTTTAAATATTTTTGAGACCTCTTTGATCAGAATGATTGTTATTAATTTGTACTTGGAGTTTAGAACTTTCCACTTGTTAATAAGGATGCCAGTTTGTATCAAGTATCAGATGCTCCGAAAATATAAAAACTCAGATCGCTTGTCCATTTAAATATAAAAAAATATGAGCAATGTCGCTTTCTTTTAGTTAAACATAGATTTTAGATAAACATATAAGACATTCCTTCTAAACCTTTATGTGACATCAAATTTTGATTTCGTATTACTGAATCCAATAAAATATCAAAACTATCTAACTTAAATCAATTACTCGCTAGATTTATACTCTGCGATTACTCGCTAGATTTATATTTTGGCACGATTTCATTGAAAATTCCCTCCTCGAGTCGCGACCAACAAAGTATAAAAATTAACAAACTCACCTGTCAAACATACTTTACATCAACGAAATTAATAGTTCATTGTAGTTTTCACAACGTCTGCCCATCGTGTCGTTGTTTTCTCGTGGACTACAGTCGGACTCAGTTAGTCTCTCCAATGCGTTTTATTGTTTGGTTATATGGCGCTGTATGATTGACGATAAACGCTGTATATTATGAAGATCTTCCAAAATTAAAAGATTTATTATATATGCTCTCCATCGTATGAAATTATAATCATAGTCGTACAACTCTTGTGGTGAAGAGAACACATAGGGTGAGAATGTATGACAGAATAGGGAATGAAGGTATTGGGGATGAATCCGAACTTAAGGCATATGCGTTGAATAGGATAAATCACTCAGAACTAATGAATGATGAAAGACTAATATAGCGAATATATAGCGCAAACGTGAGTGGAAGGTGTGTAAGAGAAAGATCAAGGAGAATACGATTGGATCAAGTGAATGAGTGGAAGGTGTGTAAGATAAAGACCAAGCAGAATACGATTGGATCAAATTAATGAGTGGAAGGTGTATAAGATAAAGACCAAGGAGAATACGATTGGATCAAGTGAATGAGTGGAAGGTGTGTAAGAGAAAGACCAAGGAGAATACGATTGGATCAAGTTAATGAGTGGAAGGTGTGTAAGATAAAGACCAAGGAGAATACGATTGGATCAAGTGAATGAGTGGAAGGTGTGTAAGATAAAGACCAAGGAAAATACGATTGGATCAAGTGAATGAGTGGGAGGTGTGTAAGATAAAGACCAAGGAGAATACGATTGGATCAAGTGAATGAGTGGAAGATGTGTAAGAGAAAGACCAAGGAAAATACGATTGGGTCAAGTGAATGAGTGGAAGGTGTGTAAGATAAAGACCAAGGATAATACGATTGGATCAAGTGAATGAGTGGAAGGTGTGTAAGAGAAAGACCAAGGAGAGTACGATTGTATCAAGTGAATGAGTGGAAGGTGTGTAAGAGATAGACCAAGGATAATACGATTGGATCAAGTGAATGAGTAGGTGTGTAAGATAAAGACCAAGGAGAATACGATTGGATCAAGTGAATGAGTGGAAGGTGTGTAAGATAAAGACCAAGAAGAATACGATTGGATCAAGTGAATGATATTTTGAAAGAAGGAAACGTATGAGAAATCGTAGGAGTCGCATGAGAAGATACATGGATATAAAAGAGGCAAATGTGAGTTGAGATAGGAATCTGGCCCCCTGTTCTCTCTGCATACCTCGACAGGAAAGTGATGTGATGGTATATATGAATAATTGTTGTGTTTTGTGTAAGTCAGCTGTCTCGGAACAGGCAATGAGCATAATAAGGCGGCTGATATAGACCGTTTGTCTTGTGTAGAATATTTAAATTAATAAAATATGTTTCTCTCAGTTTCCAATATACAGAGATTTAAATTTTGAGTGGTTTTAGACCTTATTTTAATTCATTGTCTTATATAAATATCTTACTAGCTTTGCATAAACACGAAAAAATATATAAATTAACGTTACACTCGTATATAAATCAGATCGAACTACTTAGAATTATAACCTCAGAATTGATATATCAAGAATCTGCGTTTACTTAAATGCAACAGTGTGTACACAATAAAAACTAAAATACACATAATCATTTATCCACATTAACTAACAGCTTTTTTTCAGATTGAACCTCAGTGACCTAGTTAGTAAATTTTCTCTCTAATCGTTATCTTCATGATGAGGCCTACACAATATTTCTCCAACCATTTCTGTCTTCGGCCAGATGTGAAGCTTCAACTAAAAGCTGGTCGGTCCAATGCAAGGCGGCCCGGCCCGGCCTCTTGGTCTTCTACCAGAAACATTGTCCAGCATTAGTCATTTCGATACTTTTATCATCGTGTCCTCGTTATGAGTCCGAAGAAACGCAATACTCTTTGTTGACAGATTGTGGAGAGACGAGTGTTTATATGGAGTTTCAGTAATATAGACTAGTTTATTGTCCATTCGATATTAAGCCTTCTAAATCATTTCCCGTTGGTATCTAATTATTTTTAAATTATTTGTATCAGTCTAGTTTTCACTTCAGGACAATTTAACATCTTTCGGATTAATTAAAAGAGATTTCCACATGGCAATTAACCGGCCAGGGTATATATAACGAAAGCATAATACAATACAATCAAATTTGGAGATACAGTTATTCAGTTAATAATCAATTTATATAGCGCCGTTGTGGCCAAATTTACACGAAAGTCGCTTCTTTCATATTGTAACATCCCTTGTCAACTTTTGAAGACATCTATTTATTCAGCCATTTAACTTTTATAAACATTATTTTCTTACATTTTGGTACATGATAGACGACCTCCGTGACCTGGTTGGTAAAAAGCCTGTATTCCAACCTGAAGATTGCAGATTCGATTCTTCTTGGAACCCATATTTTTTTTAAGTTATTCCAGTTTGGTTTTTACTTAAAAGCCTTTTCAACATATTTCTAGCTGGTTAGAAGAAATTACCGCATGGCAATAAGACCACCATACTGTATACAATGAAAGTGCATAACAAAGATGAAAATTTTGATGATTTTTTTATTAAAATATTATTCACTTGGTCCAACCATACTTTCCTTGATCTTCCTCTACCACGCCTTCTTCTCGTCACTCATTCGTTATAAATACCCAAACTATGGTAGACAGTTCATCCTACTTATGAAATCAATCCTTGAAACTTATTTCGTCATATGTCGCCATTCTTGATTGTATTCTCATGCATGCAAAAAAAGAGAAATTATGCGGTATATTATTTCTTCATTTATTCGTTCTACACATAAAATCACCTCAGAGTGATCTCTTGAACCTAATTAATATACCAGTATTATATTAATCCTTAATCACTTCACTCCGTTCTCAGTCATACATAGTCACCCCATATATTATTCTTAGTGCAATAAGCTCAAAGTCTCCTTAGTAAAGAAAGTTTAGCTGATCATTAATTGATATCAGTCAATTATTTAAACAAAATGATTAATGAATAATATACAATATTAATAAATATGTTTCATCATTTCAACCCTGGCTAGGCAACTTCCGTCCATCTGCCGTTGTTCAACCTCTAGACCAGGTGAGGCAGTAGGGACCGAGGGCGGGGAATAACAAATAAAGCGCTCTGATATTATAAAACTCAATATCCAGGGGCTCTCATGAGGCAATTATAATAGAGCGAAATTATAAAATGTTAGTCAAATTAAAAAAAATTTATGATTTACAAATCATACACCGAAATCTAGGAGAAAGAATATTGTAAAAAATTACCTTACAGCTTGACAAACCTAGTGAAACCCGACACATCTCAAATTGAAAACTCGGCACATCTCCTAATAAAAACCGGACACATTTTCTAACGAAAATCTGACACAGTTCATAGTAAAAACCTTACATATCTTGCAATGAAAACCTGACACAACTCCCAATGAAAACCTAAAAAAACTTATAGTGAAAACTTGACGCATCTAGTGAAAACCTGAAATATTTCTCAGCTTAAACTTGACCCACGTCCACGACCCAATGAAAACCTAACACATCTTATAATGAAAACCTGACACATACTCGTATTTCAATGAAAATCTTACACATCTCCAATTGAAAACCTAAAACAACTCATGGTGAAAACCTAATTCATCTCTTACTGAATACCTGAAACATTTCTCTGCAAAAACCTGACACATATCTATAAATGAAAACCTGTCTCGTCTCCTTGTGAAAACAAGACATATCTCCAAGTGAAAACCTGATACGTCTCCTTGTGAAAATTTGACACATCTAATGAAAACCTGACACATATAGGGAAAACCTAACACATCTCCTTGAGAAAACCGGACATACCTCGAAGTGAAAATATGACACATCTCGTAGTGAAATCTGACAAACCTCCTAGTGAAGCAACTTGCAAGGAATAAAGGAACATGAAGAGGTTGCTAAGGTTATTCTACTCGTACGTCACTTAGCATCATTCCTGGTGGTTGACATCACAATCAATGACCTAGATCCGGTTATTTTCAAGCAATCCTATCACGTGCTTTCTTGGAAGCTTGTTTGAAGTTCGTTTTTTTCGGACTGTGTAATCATAAACTGGATATTTTATTGAAGGAAGACAAAGGAAAGTCTGTCGTAAATGTTTGACTAATTAAGGACGACCTTCATGATCTATTTGGCAAAACACTTTTTTTCCGACTCGGGGATACGATTCTCATTGATACACCTTAAACAAAAGTTTCAGCCCATGTAAAACCTCTTTAAAATATTTTGATAAATTTTAAGATCAGGTTTCAGAAGGCAGGCTTAGACAAATTAAGACTTTTTCACTTTCTTTAAGTGATTCATGGCTGTAAAACTTTAATTACCATTACTTTCGAAATTATTCATTCTTAAGTGTCCAAAGTACTCGAGATATCTAAAAATGCCTATTTGATTCATATTTCCTCCCAGTACTGACATATAGGTTTGATACGGCTACGTTAATAATAATAATAATAATGTAAGGACAATTTATATAGCGCCATTTAGAGAGTGAACTCTTCTCAAGGATGATCTAGTTCAAAGCAAGCACAAAGAAAAAAATTATAGATAACGCATAGGGTCATAGAGAGAAGAATGCTGAAAATGTCATTACGGGGTCGAAAGATGAATACGTGTATAAGGCAGCAAACCAAAGCCGCAGAGGTCTCTGAGAAGGTTACACCACCCATAAGTAGAATTGGGCAGATCACATTGCCAGATGGACAATGAAGAAAAATATGGGAAAAATAAGACATCTAGCGAGATAAGATCAGAAAAGTGACTGGGAGCAACTAGAAGTAGTGTGACCAGGATGACAAGTGAAGAAGGGGGGAGACCTATAATAGGTTAGTCAAAAAGTTTTGAAAGCGACATCTATGGAGCAGTAGAAAACCAAAATTTCTACGCCATTTTAATATTTCATCTTTCATTAGAACGTACTCAAAATTTCATTTCGATCTGTCAATTCATTCTTTGTTTACAAGCCATTTGAAGTTGACGTGTCAGTGTATTTTTTAACAATGGAAAAATCCGAATATCGTGCAGTGATTAAATTCTTTGTTTTGGAAGGTTTATCGGCTACTGAGATCCATGCAAAGATGGTGAAAGTATTAAAGGAGTCTTCTCCTTCATTTCCAACCGTTCACCGATGGGTTTTGGAGTTTAAGCGTGGCCGTACAAGCGTTGAAGACGATCCACGCTCAGGACGTCCAAAAAGTGCATCAACACCAGAAATCATAGCGAAAATACAGGATATGGTTTTGGAAGATCATCGATCGACTGTGGATGTGATAGCTGACACATGGAACAACATGGCATATTTTGGCTGAAGTTTTGGGTTTCAAAAAACTGTGTGCACAATGGATGCCGCATTTGCTAACAATGCAACAAAAACACGTTCGAATGCGACTTTCTGAGCAAAATTTGGAGCAATTTCGAAAGGATAAAAAGGATTTTCTGCGTCGATTCATCACTATGGATGAGACTTGGGTCTACCACCATGATCCTGAATCAAAACAAGAGGCTAAGGAGTGGTGTGAACCAGGCACTTTGGCTCCGAAGCGAGTTCGTGTCCAGAAATCGGCCAAGAAGGTGTTAGCGTCAGTTTTTTGGGATGCAAAAGGAATTTTATTGATAGATTATCTCCAAACTGGTAAGACAATCAACTCTGATTATTATTGTGACCTTTTGGACCAGTTGGATGAAAAAATTTGTGAAAAAAGACCCGGTTTGCAGAAGGAAAAAATAATTTTTCATCAAGACAATGCACCTGCTCACACAGCTCAAAAAACCATCGCGAAAATCACTGAATTGGGGTACGAATTGTTGCAGCATCCACCCTATTCGCCAGATTTAGCTCCCTCTGACTTCTGGCTGTTCTCACACCTCAAAAAATTCCTTCGTGGAAAGCATTTTTCATCAAACGAAGAGGTTATAGCCGTCGTAGAGGAGTATTTTGCAGGCCTTCCAGAAAGTCACTTCCGTGATGGGACAACAAAGTTGGAAGATCGTTGGACCAAGTGTATTGATCTTATGGGAGACTATACTGAGCAATAAAAGTGATTTCCCCCCAAAAAAATGTATTTTCATTTCCGCTTTCAAACCTTTTTGACTAACCAGTATCCAACACTGGAATTAACCAGGCTAATGATGACTCGACTCAGATCAGATCATTTTCCTCTAAACATGATTTCAACCATGTCTCAGATTTCGCTACAGCACCAACAAACGAAAACTATACATCATGGATGCTCCAATCCAAGTCCCTATCAGCCGAGCAGGCAGCGCGAGCCTAGGAAGGAGGTCACGAAGTTGACCCTGCCCAAGGCAAGTGCCCCAACAATGGGCGGGTGCTGTTCTTTTTAACTGGACTAAACGTTTTTAGAACGTCTCTCTACTTAGAAACCATCACGTCTAATTTTATCGGTACTACCGATACATTCTTTATAATGGACCAAATCTTCGTGGTTGCTTATGATTTATTATTATTGGACAAAAACTGGTATTATAGAAAGATTTTCAATCATTTTTATTGTGTTGTTTTGTATTACACTTTCAGTATATTCAATACAATCTGGTGAACTAATTATAATGTGAAAATTTCTTACGAAATATCCCATAACTTAAATACACACCATCACGCCATTACCTTGCTGGTGTAGGCAGAGAGGACAATACGCCAGACTTTCCTATCTCAACATCCATATTTCACCTTTTTCACATCCATACACCTTATCATACAGTTCCTACGATTTCTTTTCCCTCTTACTTTTTTCAAAATATTCACTTCATCCAACCATACATTTCTTGGTCTCCCTCTGCCATGTCTTCATTCACATTTTTCAAAGTGTTCTTTATCATCACCATCTTACTCAACATATTAGCCTTAAATTTACATTCGTCCCTAATCGCTCCGTTCCGTGTTTTTTTCAAATATCGTTTCTTCTCTCATTTATTGCTCGAAGTACGCGCATTTCTACAACATTTATTTTAGTTCTTTAAGCCTTTTTCCACGATCACGTTTCACTTACATACCTCACAGTTGACACTAAAATACTGTTGTAGAATATCATGTTAGCAAATTTTGATACTGTCCGATTCGAGTATATATGTTTTACTGGCCGTTGCCTTTGTTTCTTATCGCTACAAGCCGTTCGATACCCCTCTTAACTCTTCCACCTTCGGGGAAAATACTACCTAAATAGAATGCTTCAACTTGCTCTTATATTTCATTACTCGCCATATATCACATATACTTTTCTATCACCAATACTTTGGATTTCGCAACATTAATTCTCTTTACGTCTATTATACTCGTACAATATAATTAACTTATCAGACTCTGTAATTCACTCCATTTGACATTTGTATGTCACTCATCTCGGCTTTTTTAGTTTTCCTTCATATGTGAATTTATATAAATATTTAACAACCAGGGTGACATAAAACATCATTGATTTACCCCTTTTGAAATATCAAACCACTCTGTCAAGGAATCGTGTACTCGAAATACATGCTCAACTTTCAATACATAATGACGCAATACCACCTATTCATTTGCATTCAACACCATATTCATTCAATGCTTTTCATAGTTTGCCTCTTATCACGAGGACATATACTTTTCCAAGTCAACAAACACACAATACACCCTTTTATAACACACGTAACATATTAGAACTTATTTTATATTACAAGTAATTTAACTTATGTTTCTATAATATTATTTGTATCGGACGTATGCGTCACCTAAAAAATATGATTTGTATATACTTTCTGTGTACCTATTGTAATTAAATGTTCCTTATTTGTGGCCTTCGCAATAGTCACTAAAAAATCGGACAGCCCATGCACGCAAAGAGAGCGCGGTGTACATGGTATCTAGCAAGTATCTAGTAAGCCATGACGGCATACACGGGCGAATAAAGGGGCTTGCGATGAGGTATGGGCTGCACATAAGGAACGAAAAATGACAAAAATATATTCTTAGTTTCTGGAACGTCTACTGTGTTCTTATTTACGACCAACTTCTACCTGCTAAAGAGGAATAAGTGAACCGAAATCTCCGAGGCGTTTTGGCGGCAGGCAAATTGGGCGGCAGCCATCCACCTATTTTACAGTCTTTGTACCGGTGCTGTACATTATTTAATAATCAAAATCACTCCAAGAGTACATCATCATACGAGTATTATGTGTTGAAGATTTTACAAAAACTCGTAACTTAAGAAGGCTCTTGAAGGCTTCTACAATAAGAAGTTAAATAACAACCAACCAATAATAAAAAGTCACCAACCAATCAGATGTTAAATAGTCAAACAGTAAGAAAATGGAAAAGGATACATTTTTTTAATATCTCTAGGAATTGAATACGAACCCCACTTATGATAGACAAACGCATATCACCCAAGCGACACGTGTTCAATTTCAGACTCCACAATCTAGTTAGTAAGACATCTGTCGTCCAGCTCGGAGGTTTCGGTGTTGGTTCCCATTTTTCGTAAAAAGGGTTCCGTCTGGTTTTTAATTAATGCATCTTAACATATTTCTAGTTTGCTGGAGGATATTGCTACCTGGCAATAGATTCACCGGGCTGTATTGCATACAACGAAAGTGTACTACTATAGCTTCAGGCCTTTTTCATAAGAATTTTCAAAAGAATAAAAAATATTTGACCGAATTGATATTCAAAGAGTTTCATATATCCGCATGTCTATTTTGTTTTCAAAGACAAAACATATTTTACTAAAGGATACTTGTGTATTAAGGATTTACTTAATATGTATATTTTTGGATTGCAAGTGGGAACATCTAATGAACAAACTCGAAAATTTACAAAATAACTACTCATGTAAGCAAATTTTAGTTAACACGGTCAATATGAAAGTGTTAAATAAACAAAATAAAAATTTCTTCCAACTATCTCGTTGGTAAAAATATTCTACCTTACTCGCCGAGTTGGTTTACTTATGGTATTGACTATTATAATGCAATATTTGCTGTATTTAACAGCCATTACTGCGATTTACGTCTGCTAGCCTAACACTGGATATAGAATAGAGCTTAATAAGTGGCGATACATTAAAAATACATCAAAAGCACGTGCGTAAACACACCGACATCGACGGTAGGCCTTTAATAAATAGGTTTATACCCAGAACGTGACCATAAAGCTAAATTAAGTTATCGAGTAACAAAACCCGCGATAGACACTTATTTTTAAGAATTCTTCGTAATTGTATCACTCATCACCAACAGTCTTAATTTTAACGATAGCTCTTCAAACTGTCTCTTTCGACGCGGTCAATAGGTCGGACTCTTTGTCCGACCTATTGACCGCGTCGAAAGAGACAGTTTGAAGAGCTATCGTTAAAATTAAGACTGTTGGTGATGAGTGATACAATTACGAAGAATTCTTAAAAATAAGTGTCTATCGCGGGTTTTGTTACTAGTTCTTTACTGGAGGGCTCGTCGATGACTTATTGTTGACAATCTATAAGTGATACTCAGCTATTTCTAGTGGAGAGGTACATTGGGCATTAGCGAGTGGATTTGGCCTGAAGAGGAATAATCATCTAGCTCTGAAATGCTCTGGAAGACCTATGCTAGAAATCCCCCGATAAGTTTCGAACAGAGATTGGACGGACGGACAACGTAGCAAAATAACTAATATTACACGATTGATCGATTATCTGTATCTGCAATAAGGTGCAGTCCATGCGACATTTACTGCAGTGCTAGAGGAATGTCTTGCACCGAGGAGGACTTGATTCGTGAAACTCCCAGTGCTGTCCAGGTGATGGGATTCTGGACAGAAATAATTTTGTGCCGTTGACATAATACAAAAAAAAAGCCCTTTCAAAAAAAGATATATTAATGCGATTCGCCGTATATGGTCCTCAAAGCATCCTTCTTCTCCTGCACCACATTTTAAGTGCAACTAATCTGTGCATCTCACTTGCTCTTCGATTATATGTGTCCACGCCATACATAAATATAATATCATAAAGAGACACTTCACCAAATTAATTGTTGTTATTATAGCAATACTTGCACAATAAATTAATTGTTACTTTGAAGTAACAATGCAAATAAGATAAATTAGTATACTTTATGATGGTTCTTTAATACGAAGAAAGTTATACTTCGCAATCCAGGTCAGTCCACAATTTAATAAGCAGTCAGTGGCGGACTAGGCCAGTGGGCTAGGCGGGCATTTTCCGATGGGTCGATATACAAATGGGCCGAAATACGGAGGTGCGTGACACGGGCATGATAGCTCGATTGGTAAAGCTGTTATCTAGACAGTAATGGGTTATAAGTTCAGGTCCTATTCGCGTCATATTATTTTCATGTTTTCCTTAACAATTCCTATTTGGTTAATTATTCTCTCCTTTTCTATATATATAAAAACACCATGAAAATATCATCAGCGATGGTGTCTCTTCAACAATAATCATTAAGACGTATTCATTCAAATGTGTAGTTCGATACGCGGGACTAAAACAATTATTTCCATAGGTAAAATCTTCGTCGGACTGAACCGGGGGAGTACCGAAAATTTCCTGCTGAGCCGATTATTAAATAATTGTTCGATGTAAAGAAAATACGAAGTATTTGGCATTAAAAAGGGGATCGATTTCCCAGGTTTATTTTAAATGCCAGTCTGCTCCTTACAGCAGTTAATGTTGGCTTCTAGTTCCTTGAAATATATCAAGGAACACTCTTAGGTATGTACGAGTATATTTCATTATCTGATTCGAAGCACCGCAATTATATGTGGGTTCTTATTAAATAAATATTTAAAATTAGAGAAGAAAATGTATTCTTTGATATACAATAGCAGGTTTTGAAACTCGACGATTCAACGATACGCACGCCACGGCTTATAAAGACATAAGATGGCCACTAACCAGGATATTTAACTGCTCAAATAACTCATAGGAAATTGTCGATTCTAAAAGTCTCATTCAACAATAATAATCGTCCGACTTTCCAATAATAATTATAAGTTGTAGCCTTGTTCATCGTTCTGTAATAATAACTATTCGCTTTATTTGATAACTGGATTAAACCATACTCTAAATTTACATGGTCAAAAATAAATGTCTTATGAGATCTATTTCTTGACAATCTATTTTTTCTAACGCTTGAATATACACAATATATCCTCTTGAGATATCCATAATTTTAAACATTGTGGGATCTAATTTTTCTTAAAACACTTTTGACTTCCTTGGTAACAATTGATATGAAACTTTTTTTGTATGGTGCCCTTCAATATCTTCGAATTAGTATTTCGGACATATTGAAAAGCATTTCTTCGAGTTTAGAGCATCTCAAGTAGATACGAAACTTACGGTTCGTAATTAACGTATTGACAACATTACCAGATATTTTTTGGGGACCATCGAGAATCGAACCCTAAACTCCCGGGTGGCTACGGAGGTTGACTGAAGATCATTTGTCATTCTTCTTCTTCTCTTGACATGTCCGGTCTCCCAACTTCGGCTATCACTTGGGGTAAGGCCTCTATAGAACAGCTCTTGGACTCCTTTAAATCTAGTCTACTCTCGAACGTTCCGGAACAAGAATAATTGTCTTCTTCCAGCACCACGTTAACTCTCAATTTTTCCTTTAAGTGAAAGTGTGGAGATCTGTTCTCTCTGTATATCCCGTGGGGGAGACTGTGTGATAGTATGTATGTGTTCAATATAATGAGAAAATAAACCTTACATCTAAGAACTAGAAAAAATTGTTTAAAAACAATTTTATGTATGAAAGTAGAAATAAAAATGCAATGTGTGGGGAAATCATTTGTGGCGGAATACGGAAAGGGGAAATAAGGGAAAATGAGAATTTGCGGATTACCGAGGCAGTAAAAAATATTGATTTTTTTTAAATTAGAAAAAAAATCTTTTTTCTTCCATTCAATTACAATACATAATATAACTGTACCAGAAAATAAAACTGGGAAAATTAATAGTATGTAACATATAATAAAACTGGCAAGATTAAGCACGCCATTAATCAGAAATCCTGGTCGGTGACGTTGCAAATTATAATATTATTTAGGCGCATTTAGATTCTGTGTTTAATTATGATGCAAGCGGGTGGGCGCATCACGTCAAATTGTAAAGTACGTGTGGAATTGAGATTGATTTATTAATGACTATTTTTATTGTTTATACTCTTAATTCATATCCTTAATTTTGTATTTTCATGTCACAACCGAGTTTTACGTATATTTTTTTGTAGACTTTTTAATATTCTTTGGTGAGTTTTCGCATCGTAGTGTCAATTTTACATCTTATCTTAAGCAAATGTTGCAAATTCTATTTTTAAATCTAAGCACTTTTACCGACAATTAATAACCTTAATAAATTTGAGTTTATGTTTTGATTTTTTTCCGAATTATTTTGGGGGATATTATGAGGACAAATGTTTTCCCTGCTATCTCGGTTAATCGAGATTCTACTGTTATAATAAAAAAGTCACAGAAATAATTGATCAATCATCATAGAATCAAAGAAAGAGTGTTCGCCAACCCAATTCTCAGCGATCCCTGTATACCACCAAAAAAGTCTGGCATTTATCTTAATGCATTGAAATTAGTAGAGGCTTGATTAATATGTACTCTATAATTAACTCCTAAGTGTCTCACAAAAAATAGATTAATTAATCGTCTTGTAGGGACACCAAACAGTATTTTACATAACAAATATAGGCTATTTTCATGAATCTTTGTTGATTTATTTCAATTCAATTAATATAAACAACATAGCTTAAGTGTATATATACTCGTGTGTATCTTCATTTATTACTGTTTAAATCCTACTTTATCACTACTAAAAAACAATACCATGTCTATTTAATTGGCCTTGTCCAAAAAAAAATTATTGTGATGTGAAATATATCGAACAATATTAAAAAACAAACCTTTAATTTATGGACATAGCATAAAAATTGCCCTATATTTCGAATTTCATCAAAATTACAAAATGAATAGATTTTTAGGTATCAGGAAGATATCTTTCTATAGAGGGGGTCCCAGTTTGAGTTTTTCATGAGACACATTTGACAAATTTCTTGTTCGTTCGGAAAAAATGTGCAAAATATGCTGAATGTCTTCCACTGGATAATGCATTGAACACTTTTTTGGGATATGTTCATTCAGAATTCTCAAATATCTATATGATTCACAATTGAACCAATTTGATTTTTTTAATCTATAAAGGTAGAGGTTCCGCATTAAGTATAAGGTATATTCCATCTCTCAAGACAGCTTTCAACACACCATGCACGTATAACTATACGTGCCCAATACTACATACTCATTTTATTTTCCCAAGTTACGTTAAAAAAAACTGAAAATGATCACCTTAAAATGGCACAATGGGAAGTCACAGCAATGATCCTTTCAAGATCACTCCATGTATCTTCTGCAAAATAAAGCTGAGGTTTTTTTATTTTCCCCAGTCAGCTATCTAGTAATTGTACCTCAAGAGTTGGTTCCGTTCAAAATCTATCTAAAGTCCAAAAATATTCCTGAATGATTCTCTTATTAATCTTGATGTGTTGAACATAATTTATTTTCAATTATAAAAACACATAGTCTTTTACAATTATTTATATCTAACATTTGAAATGTCAGAATTGAAATTAAGGGTAAAGGGTAGTAAAATAAGAAACATTTTGAAAATACTTACTTTTAATCACACTCACATTTTTTAACGCAACAAAATCACAAAAAATATAATTATTGTTTTCAACACTAATAAGAAACAAAAGAATCCTTAATTGGACTATAAAATATTTATTTAGTAAGTGTAATAAATATATTGATAAAGTTGATTAAGTATTGTAAAGTTATAATATTCACAAAAGTATATTTCCAATATACTCGTAAATAAGGGTAAAAATAATTTTAACCCTGAGAGCGCTACGAGAAAAAAATATAATTGTCTATCTAGTGCTGAGATATATTTACGATTCGGACGTTCGTGATAAATATTTATTCTAAACAACAAAAAACCAAAAAGAATATATTTTTACAACATAAATATATTTTAGAATATGTACCCTTGTATTCTAAATGAATGATATTCATTTAGAATACAAGGGTAGCACAAATTTCTTCCACTGCTATAGCAGTGCGCCGATCTCTCAGGGTTAATAAAACAAATATGTAATCAAAATTATGGTAGTAAAAAGACAAATATACCAATATTCCTTTAAAAGATTTTTGAAAACAGAAAAGAGCCTAATTTGAATTACATCTAAAAAATGATCACTAACTCTTTCCTTCTAAGCTTCCTAAGGAAGCATTATTTCGTTTTTTATTTAAGTAAATTATAATAAAAAATAAACGTATTACTATAAAACTAAATATACTCATACGAGTATATTCCAATTAAAATATCTTTGTGGATAGTATAGTTGTAAAAACAAACTAGCATTAATTAAAATATATTCATTCAATTTTCTTCATTTTTTGATAAACACTCCATAGCCAATCTCATTTCCAATGTGAAAGTATTATTACCTTCTACAGTTTGTTCAATTCGAGCTTCTTCCATTTTCTTAGATTCATCTGTGAGTATTTGATTTACTAAATCTGATTCCCCTCCTTCCAAAACATCACTTATTTTTATCATTGTTGAAGTGGTTGGTATTCCTGAAGTATCATCTTCAATATTACATTTTTCTTCTGTCTTGTTCTGATCATTTTTTTCTAAATTCTCAATCTGTACATTGATCTCTTCATTTTTACTCTTTATTTTATCCTCTTTAACATTACTTTTCTTTTCGTAGTCTTCAAGTTTTCCATACAAGTGTGTTTGGTCCATTTTAAAAACATCACAAATATTTATCATACTATTTCCAATTGACTCATTTTGGATAATTTCATCAACCTCTATGAGAAAATTGCTTTGTATTTCAGTAGACAAAATTTCTTTTGTACTTAAAATGCCACTTATAAATATCATACCATTAATGTTGTCATCATTTAATAGTGTTTCATTTATTGGTGCATCATTTGAAGTGCTCCTCTCAGAAATATTTTGCTGATCACCAATATTTGTGTCACTTTCTAGTAAAATTTCACTAATATTTACCATTTTTCCATCAGAATTATTTAATTTGAGTTTTAATTCAACGGTCAAATCATTAGAATCTACTGATTTACAGAATTCATCCTCAATTGATTCTTCTACTTTATCCTCATGATCTTCTTCACCCAATTTCGATTTTCCTTCGAGAACATCACTTATTTTTGTCATAAATTTATCTGGAACTGAAATAAACTCTTCACTTTCTTTAATTAAAATTTCAACTGGTAACAAATTATTTGACGCTTGATTTTCCAAATTTTCAGAAATAGGCTTACATCCTTGAATTGCAATTCCTTCATTTTCAGATACAATTTCACTAATATGAATCATGTTGCTATCAAGATTTATTTTATTTTTCAATTCCTCTGGTAATATTTCTAAAACTTCTTTTCGAGAATCAAAACCAATTTTCTCATCATTTTCTTTAGTTTCATCTTTCAATTTTACATTATCATCTAATATTTCACTAACTTTAGTCATACATAAGTCATTTTCAATTTCTCTTTCATATTTTTTTTTACTATTGACAATTTCCTTCGATTCAATGTAACTTTCTTTCTCAAGGTATTTTGAACAGTTAGGCTCATTTTCTTCAGGGTTATTAATTGGCTCTAGTTCTTCTGTTTGTACATTATCATAAGGCAAACCTTGGATAAAGAGTTCATACACATTTTCTATAGTTCTTATATTATTGTTCCTTGTTTGCATGGCAGTCATACGATTCTCCAATAATTGTGAAACTTCTGGAAGCTGCAAATTTAAAACAAAAAATGAAGGTAAATAACTCAAATGTGGCCATGGACTTAATTATATATTGTACCCTTATCGAATACAAATGTTTAAAAAATTTTAAATTTGTATGTACCCATGAAACCGTAATTTTTTTATAGAAAATACACATTTATTGTATGAAAATGGTAAAAAATATTTTATTCAAAGTATTGCCAATCACTAGCTACACATGTTTCCCATCTCTCTGGCAATTTGTGGATGCCACGCCAAAAAACCTCTTGCTCTTTTGGTAAGAAGTGAAGCACTGCTCAGCAAGTGCGTATCTCATTGATGCAAATAATTAGTAATCGGATGGAGCCAAGTCTGGTGAGTAAGCCGCATGCGAAAGTATTTGCCAATTAAACGCCTCAATCATTTCCTTGACCGGTTTTGCTGTGTGCGACGGTGCATTATTATGAAGCAAAATTACTTTGTGTTGCCTCTTTTGATATTCTGGTCATTTTTCACGTAATGCTTGGTTCAAATACATCATTTGTTGTCGGTAGTATTTGGTATTAACGGTTTCGCCAGGTTTTAGCAGCTCATAAGAGATAACACCCTTCTGATCCCACCAAACACAGAGCATTGTCTTCCGGAGTTGATGTCGCTGGTTTGCTTGGATTTACCCATGATTTTTACGCTTTTTACATATGTAGTTGTATTAAACTTGCATTGTTGTGAGTTAAAAATCTTTGACAAATGTAAACACAAAAAAGGCGCCAATGACAAGGTTTGACAGTCACTACATTGACAACTAGAGCCATCCATGAGCAAATTCCGGTTTCATAGGTACACACCTGGTATGTGCTTGTATGTATTTTCTTTTATTGAAGTGAATAGTATTAGATCAATAAGATCAACATCTTTGGGCAGGTTCATTGAATGCCTTCTGAAACGGGGCCGTAGAGCCTCACTTTAAGAAAAAACAGCTTTCAGTAGGTTGACCTAATATACAATACTTTTTCTATGTTGATGTTAAAAATTGTCATTGACAACCTCTTAAACCACCATTCCGAACACTTATGGAAAAAATCACTGTGAGCTTTATATGTTGCATTTCTGCATACTGAGTGTATATCTTGACAGCAATGTCTTTATTTCAGCATATTTACTAAACTAAGTATTTACCTCGAATATCAATAAAAATGAATTAATATATTGAATTAATATATTGAATTAATAAATACCATTACCGTTAGTTCATCATCAAGCTCTTCTGCCACCTGCTCAATTACTTGGTTAGTTTGGTTATCCAATTGTCCTATAATATTGGGCACTACACGAACTCTGACATTATTCACTTGATTTATTGGTTCAACATTTTCTCTTTCATTTCCTCTATCACTTGATGATTCTAAAATGACAAAAATGAGAAACAACAAACTTTAAAATATGGGTACATTTTTTTAAGATAAAAGAAAATTTTACATCTTGAAGAAGCTATATATTTTATCGAAAGATTAATTAATTTGCAAGATCATTTAAAGAAACCAATCCTACATATCACCCTTCTTACATTTGTCTCTTATTTACAATGTTGAACCTCATCCAAAGGGTAAAAGGTAAAGTACAATAACATCATTAAACTTTTACTTAGCTGTTTGAGAATCATGTTACTTTAAAAAAAAAAAGTTTTTTTTTTGAAGTAGCTTTAACAATACTGCTTATTTTAAGCCATTCATTGTCACTTGTATATCAATATATTTCACCATTAAAAGATGACCTTAAATAAAAATCCCTCTATATTCCCAAAAACATCCTGAACAATGGAAATAGGAAACTGTCAAAAAGCATCCAAGTCCATGGGTAGACATTTGTAATAAATACTGTTTCATAGAGGTTTTCTAATTCAATATGCTTCAGGTACCAAAATATTTATAAAACACATTTTAGTTTTTGAAATGATATTACTTATCCATCAGGTTTCTAATGACTACCAACCTTGGTTGTTATTGTTTTCAATTGCATCATTTGTATGTTGACTTAAAACCTGTACAATATTACTTCTTCCAGCTGATAAAACATCAAAAACAGTATCGTCTACATTTTGAACACCTATTTCTTCTGCATTCGAATCTAATAAAACATCAACAAAGTTGGATGGATAATTTTGTGCATGCTGAGCATTGTAAAATGAAAAATTCTCAATGTTTTCTCTAGAATTTGCATTACTTTCAGGAAAAACAGAAAAAGGGTTTTCTCGTCTCTTCAAAACTGTCTCCCTGTGTCTATCTAAAAGGCAGCTTTGAACTCCATTAAATCGTTCAAGCATAGGATCCTCCCTTAATATTCCAGGATCCATTATAGCTGCAAAAATCTCATCTTCAATTTCATCAGAATTCTCAGTTCTATTTGTGAATTCAGGAATGTACTCTTCATTCTCTTCAGTAAGAAATTTCTTCAAACTTTCACCTGCTTCTATTTTTGCTATTTTATTAGGACTGTCATCAATGGTATTCTGACTTTTACATATAATAGAACCCGAAGTAACTGCAACCACAGAAGTATCTTCATTATTAAAAATATTATTCCTTTTTGTTGTAGCTCTACTACAATCCATTCTAGTGGAGAAATTTTCTTTTTGTAGAGAAAAGTCAACATTTTCTTTTATATTTTCATTTGCAGTATTGCCAGTGAGTCTCTCAATTTTCTTGATAACACTTTCTTCATCTTTCAATTTTACAATTTGAGGAATATCAATCATTTCTTCAACAGCATGTTTCATAATACTTTCAGGTGATTTTTCTACAACAGAAAACAGTAGATCTGTTTTTGGAACTGAATCAACCACATCTGTTATTTTTTTATCGATCATCTGTACTTCTTCAATTTTATCAATAACTTCATTTTGTGTTTGTTCAGATTTAGATTCATTCCTTTCACAGAATATTGGATTTTGTTCCTTAGACATCTCATTTGTACAATAACTTTTGTTATTATTTCCACTTAGTTCTTCTTCTCCAACAACTGCTTTTTCATCACTGTTATTTATTATATTCTCATATGAACTTGTACCTTCTGTTTTTATATTTCCATGATTTTCATCTGTTGGTATGTCTT
The DNA here is from genome assembly GCA_949825065.1 of Odontocerum albicorne. Taxonomy (NCBI): domain Eukaryota; kingdom Metazoa; phylum Arthropoda; class Insecta; order Trichoptera; family Odontoceridae; genus Odontocerum; species Odontocerum albicorne. Next base: position 22,749,082 of record OX463848.1, on the reverse strand, counting down.
GTGAGATTTCTTTGTGACTTGGACTAGTTTTATAATCAATATAGTCCATATTCTTAGCACTTTCCTTGGCATTACCTATAAAAAATAAATTCAAGTACAGAGAAACCCTTTAAGGATGTTTCAATTAAAGTTATTTTCATATTAAGAAGAAACTTTCTTGCATTAAATCTTTTACACCTCAAATAGTTTACTTTTAATTGATTTTTTTTTCTTGTTTAATTTTAATATTTTTCGATTTTAATATGTCCATGTGTATTCATTGTATTCATTAATGTGCATTATTTATAATATAGAGTTTTATCCTTTCATTTCACTAAGTTATTTATTGACCTTTTTTCTTAATTATTGTTTAAATTCATAGAATAACGAGGATATTTTTATTTATGTAGAAGCTATTTTCGATCTGTGAAGAAGAGTGAGTGTGTTTTGAGGTATATAAGCAGTACTATTTAAATTAGTAAATGAATATCTTATATATTTTTTTCTTATGCAGCATACGATCCTGGACCTTCTGGGCACTAGCTTGTTGTGTGCGATAGTACTATGCGTATCCAGAAAGTAAGTGTACTGAGGCTCTCACGACCGGATGGATTTTATTTTCGACATGTTGGCTACACTTCCGTGTAGCCTGACCCTTCCCCTCCGCAATGAGACCGGTTCAAGGTCAGTACGTTGAGAAGTGTCGACGCGACAACACGTTTCGTAAAAAATGTAAATCCAATCTCCCGCCAAGTGCGAAATACCAGGCGTCATCCGTTATCTCGTTTGGAAGGGAAAACCTCCGGTTCAGGTTTATAATGAGGGGAAAACTGCATATGGTGATAAAGCTATGAATCGTACGAGTGTGTACAAGTGGTGTCGCGAGTTTAAAAACGGACACGTCACACCTCTTCACCCTCCGCCAAAAAGTTCAAAACCACAATTTCAGCCAAGAGAATCATGGCATCCGTGTTTTGGGACTGTCAAGGCATAATTTTAATTGAATATATGCCTCAAGGGGAGACCATCAACTCTGCAAGATACTGTGAGACCCTAAAAAAATTGTTTAAATAAAAAAAATTGTAACCTACAAAAATTCAGTACACTTACTTTCTGGATATACCTCGTACGTATGTATTTCACTTTGACAGCAAATTGTATAAATCATGTTTGTGTTTTGATATTTATGTATAATATTGTAACATCTTGTATTTCTGTATTCAATTGCACTCTGATTATATTTTATAAAACATATTAATGGATGAAATCGACCATAAATGAATAAATAAACATTACACTTATGAAAAGTTTTACCATTTAGGAAATTTCAAAAAGCTGATCCCATGAAAAACGTGATAAGAGTTTAACTTGAACAAAATAATCATATTTTATAAGTTTACAAAACAATATTCAAAATGAAGCTTTTCTTTGCTCCTAGTTAATTAATTCAGCACTGTTGTTTCAACGCAGGAAAGGCCAGGATACTTCTGCTACATGTAGAAAATATTGTTTTCCATTACATAGGTCTTGATCATCATTATCAGTGGTGCAACAATCAAAAGTCAATCTCAGACGAGCCTTATAATTTATGTAGGTCAAAAAATTATCTAAAAAAAATCTTACCGCTATTTGATTTTAATAAATCATCCAAAATTTTTATTTCATTCTTATCAACAGAGCGGTCACAAATGTCGGACGATTCCAGCTCAGTGATTTTAGGTTTATCTTCAACTATTTCCTGAATTAACGCTTTTTTATTACTGGATTTTATTGACCAATTCATACATGCAGTTCTCCATGGAAGTCGAATATCTGAGAAGGAAGAAGTGGAAAATATTTATATATTGATGTTTTCATAAAAACAAAAATCTAAAAACTATTTTCATTTTCACTTAATTTTTTGACTGTGTATTGCATTACACTTTCGTTGTATACAGTACAACCTGGTTGTACTGTATACAATGAAAGTCTAACTAGATATATGTTAAAGAGGTCTTAAGTGAAAATCTGATTTGAAACCTTTTAAAAAAATCCGAGTTTCAGTGTGAATTAAACCTGTTACTCCCAGGTTAGAAGAACAACGCCTTACCAATTGGTCCAATGAGATTGTCTTACCAATAAAGGCACAGAGGTTTATGGATCACGTTAATATCTCTTGGATTACATTACATAACACGAAAAGGCAAATGTTTTTATTTCAGACAAATATCTAAAACAATTTTACACATCATTTGTAAATATTTTGAGAGAAACAAAAGTAATTTGACTAGCACGAGGCATATCCAGAAAGCAAGTGTACTGAATTTTTGTAGGTTACAATTTTTTTTTATTTAAACAAAAAAATTACGTGTTTACCGTAGTACATATGTAAAGCTATTTTTCGACATAGTCGCCATTCCTCTCAATGCAGGTGGTGAAGCGGGGTATCAACTTTTTGATGCCTTCCTCGAAGTAGTTTCCCGCCAACCCCTCTGTCCACTTCTCCACCTCCTCATTTACCTCCTCGTCGGTTGAAAACCTTTTTCCACCCATGTGCAGCTTCAGGGAGGTAAAGAGATAGTAATCTGAAGGTGCTAGGTCAGGGGAATGCGCGGGATGGTTCAGGACATCTCATTTAAACAAGGCGAGCAGTTGCTTCGTGGCGTTGGCCGTGTGTGGTCTGGCATTGTCGTGCAGCAGGCAGACTCCCTTTCTCAGCATGCCTCTCCTCTTGTTCTGAATCGCCCTCCGCAATTTTTTTAGGGTCTCACAGTATCTTGGAGAGTTGATGGTCTCCCCTTGAGGCATATATTCAATTAAAATTATGCCTTGACAGTCCCAAAACACGGATGCCATGATTTTCTTGGCTGAAATTGTGGTTTTGAACTTTTTGGCGGAGGGTGAAGAGGTGTGACGTGACCGTTTTTAAACTCGCGACACCACTTGTACACACTCGTACGATTCATAGCTTTATCACCATATGCAGTTTTCACCTCATTATAAACCTCAACCGGAGGTTTTCCCTTCCAAACGAGATAACGGATGACGCCGCATATTTCGCACTTGGCGGGAGATTGGATTGACATTTTTCACGAAACGTGTTGTCGCGTTGACACTTCTCAACGTACTGACCTCGAACCGGTCTCATTGCGGAGGGGAAGGGTCAGGCTACACGGAAGTGTAGCCAACATGTCGAAAATAAAATCCATCCGGTCGTGAGAGCCTCAGTACACTTATTTTCTGGATACGCATAGTATTTACTTTTTTCAGGTTCAGCTCCTATTTCAAGAATGTCTTTAATGTCTATGACCTCCAGGTGCCTATCTTTCAGTCCGGGAGTTACAGGTTCCATTTCCGTTGAAAGCCAGATTTTTAAAGAAAGGTTCCAGATTGGTTTTCACTTAAGGCCTGCCTATTTTACATATTTTTGGTATTACATATTACAATAAAAGTGTAATAAAATTAATTACAATATTAGTATAGCTTACCTCATTCATAATGTTGAAACTATTTCTCATTTCCCCCAAAATTATAAAAGTTGTCAATTTATAAAACAGGTAAAACTATACCTTACCATGGGTATGGCCCTGTGTGGTCTTGTGTTACAATGAATATCAAAATTACATGTTTGAGCTGTTTTCTCTGGGAGAAATTCTCTGAGTTCATTTAGCTCTCAAGAGTGTCAACCATCTGGTCGAGATAGATCATGCAAAAGATTGGGCTATTTTGATCGGTCTTTAGGAGTGACTGCTTCTATAGGGTGGAATAGATTTCTTCTAGTCAGGCTAATGGCATAAAGACTTTCAAAACCCTTTATAAGTTTACATATTTTAAGAAATATAACTTAATAAAGTAATTTTACTGAATATCATTGTTTGCCTCTAAATAATGCTAGAGAAATAAATATAGTAAATGAAATTGTATTTAATTTTTTTACAGTAATAATATTCAGACATACAAACCTCCAATTACTGTATTTCCATGATCATCATGACCATCATCATCAGAATCACCACTACTGGTTGAGTACTCAGACATACTATGTTCTGATTCTGAGCTACTTTTGTTTGAATCCAACTTTTCAAGTGTTTCAACTTTTTCTTCCCTGACCTCTTTTACATTATCGAATTCTTTGAATTCAAATTCATCCGTCTGAAATGAATAAATATCATGATAATTAGTAAAACAATTTATCAGAAATAAATCACAATTTTTAAATAAAAATAAATACAATAATATTAATAAAAAAATTTGATTGTAATCACCATATGAATGAATGAGAAATTCATTCATTCGTATGGTACCTCTCAACATACCTGAAGTAGCGATGCAAATGTATTGAAGATCATGGCCAGGAGACAAAATTGTATTTTGCCTAATTAATTGAGCCTCAAGCGCCCGAATATTATTACCAAATTAAGTAATTCACCAGATGAACTGATTTACCTGACTGGGATACAATTTTCATGTTTTATGAGTTCAATCTGGAATCGAACCCTAATCCCCCAACTTTTCCACAGAGTCTTAACAACTAAAACACGGAGGTCGTTTTACTTGGTTGGAATATTTGAGAAAAAATAGCAATAACTCTTTTTTAAGCATTTTATAAAAATATAAATGTGACCAAAACCATAGAGAATAATAATATTCTTATACCCCTAGAAACCAATCAGGAAAAAGTTGGTTCTTATCCAAGTCCATCCAAGTTTGTTCTTATCCAAGTTTGTTCAAGTAGAGTAGCACAATGTTTGTTTTGAATAAGCAAACTTTTGGGAAAGTCATATTTAAACCTCCCTTTCATTCGCCTCAATTATCACTTATAATGTTTTTTGGAAATAAGTTTATTACTCGTAAATAGGTCACTTAAACTAATTCTTCAACAGACTAATTTATTTTAAAATTTTAATAAAATTTTAACATAATTCTCTCAGTCAATATCAGTGGTCTAACTAGGTGCATTGCCTCTTCTAAGACAGCTGACTTACACCTGCAAAATTCACAAATATATACACATAAACAATGTAGCTAGTCTGAGCTACAGCGGCTCGTGAATATTGACTGCCCTCAGATAAAAAAAGTATTGGAACAATTTTATATATTTTTTTATGTCCGAATTTGTATTTTGAACATATTTATCTTCCGCCCCAGTAAACTTAGAAAATCTGGAGTATGCACGGAAATCGCGGTTCATCATTATGGCGTTAGCCACACTACGCTCGGGACATGCAAATATTGTTACCAAATGAACTCTTTTACCAGACTATCACCCATTTTGTTTTGGGTACTGTTGAGAATCAAATCTGAAACCCCCGGTTAAAAGACAGGAACGTTACCACTAGGCTACGGAGGTTGTCATAATTTCATTGAAATTCCACATCCTTGAGCCACAGCCCAAGAAATATAAAATTAAGCAATTCACACTGCTGAAAGTGCTTTGAAGCTGTCATAGCTAAACTCGTAAAAAATCATGGTTATATAATTTTTAGCACTATTCGACAGATAGCACTTATTTGTGAAAAAGATTATGATTTATTTTATTACATATAAACTAATTTGGTATATAATACAATAATTTATTATTATTGTGTAATTCTCAACAGCAAACACATTTCGTTGGAAGTTGAAACGTCACAAGTTATAATCACACATTCAGATGTGACTGGGGCAACTTGGGACTGTACTGACTGGCTCATACAAGTTACTGTAGCTTGCCATGCTATATTTCATGGGTGGCCCCTAACACACGCCTTACACCATACAATATCGGCAGTGAACGTATTAATCTAAAAATATTAATAAAACAACACCTTTTCTTCCAGGCTGGTTCCTTTCTCTGCAGCCTCCATTTCAGCTCTCTTTTTATTTCTCATGTTAAGCAAGAAGTTCACTGAATCCATAATCTTATCTTGTTCTTGTTTAATCCATCTCCTTCTCTCTGCTGTTTCCTCGTCTAGTCCACCTAAAAATTAAATTGATTATAAAACACTTTCGTTGTTTTTTACGATACAATCAGGAAAATTGATTGCCATGTCGTAGTCACCATTTTTTTTAAAATACCCTTTTTAAAAAAAATTGTTACCAATGAGAATTTAACCCATAACTTCTGAGTCGGAAGACAGGTGTCTTAGCAATTAAGGCACAGAGTTTGTCAATTTAATTTACGACATCTGTGGTTGTTAATGCATTTAAATTATAATATCAATGTAAATCCAAATGTTCCCCAATTGCATTACACACTGGATATGTAGGAAGGAAAATAAGGGAGTGCTGTCTTATAGCAAACTTGATTTTTTTAGTTGAGGTGTCCTGAAAGGACAGAGTTTAAGCTGTACCTTGTGGTATTCAAACCCCTGAACATTCTGCAATACATGACAGAATAATGCGCTAGACATATTATCTCTTAGAGATGTGCTAGACTGAGATTGTGTAGCTTCTAGAGTGTTAATCATCTGATCGCGCTCGATCCGACATACAGGGTTATCACAAGCTGTCTTTTTAAGTCATAGACTTTAAGGCTGCCTACGACACGGTCAATAGGACAAAACTCTATGAAGCTATGGCTGAATTTAATATTCCTGTCAAACTCATTAACCTAGTCAGGCTTACAATGTCCAACGTTGAGTGCCGTGTCAGAGTGCAAAAGGATCTGTCTGAACCTCTTAAAACATTTAATGGACTTAGACAAGGAGATGCTTTGGCGTGTACGCTGTTTAATATGGCTTTGGAAAAGGCCATTAGGGATAGCGGCATACAAACAACAGGCCATATATTCAGTAAATCTGTGCAGCTCCTGGCTTATGCAGATGACATTGACATCATAGCGAGGTCGGAACATGAACTTATAAATGCCTTCCGAGCACTAGCAGCATCAGCAAAAAACCTAGGCTTGGTAGTCAATGAGACCAAAACAAAATATATGCCCGTAAATGGACGCCAAAACCCAATAAGTCTACAAATAGACAACTTTACCTTCCAAACCGTTTCTGAATTTGTGTATCTCGGTACCATGGTGACAAGTAAGAACGATGTTTCCACTGAAATAAATCGAAGATTAATAGCTGCAAACCGATGCTATTTTGGACTGCAGAGGTACATGAAATCACGACATCTCTCTAGAAAAACCAAAACTCTACTTTATAAAACACTCATCCGACCTGTGCTCACCTATGGCTCAGAATGTTGGACTCTAAGTAGAGTGGACATGAGGGCTCTAGGGACATTTGAGAGGAAGATTCTGCGTAAAATATATGGCCCCATTTGCAATAACGGAGAATGGCGTATCAGGTATAATCAGGAGCTGTACGGTCTGTATGGAGACCCTACCATAACACAAGAGATTTTAATTGGGAGACTCAGGTGGGCTGGACACGTGCAGCGAATGAGTGAGGAAGACATTCCGAGAAGGCTCTTGAATGGCACACCGGGGGGTCGAAGAAAGCCAGGAAGGCCGAAGCTTCGATGGCTGGATGGTGTCAATAGGGATGCGCAGCTCATTGGCATCCAGAACTGGCGAACAGCAGCACAGGACCGCCAGTCATGGAGGCGTGCTTTAAAGGAGGCCAAGACCCGACCTGGGTTGTAGAGCCATTGTTGATTGATTGATTGTCTTTTTAAGTGCATATCACGATAGCTTAGTATTTACTACCTCTTGAGCGTAGGCAGCACTGAGAATTTAAATATATGAACAGGCCACCAAATAAAATATGATTTTTTTGTAGAGGCAAGTTATTATCATAAAAAAGAAAATTATAAACCCAAAATAAATAAAAAATGTGAAAGCGGAGATTAGAGTGGTAGTGTATTGGGGAGGTAGACTTATGTATACACAAATTCATGGCAATGAAGACAGCTGTACATTACACAGGGTTTTAAAAGTCACATAAGCTGTTCTCACATATTCACTATTGTAAAGCAACTTGGGACTAAAAAATTTGACTTTTTGATTTTGTTTTTTATTTTGTTATTTGACTTTGAGCGCGCGCAGGTTATATTGTTAAAAAACATTTATAATTAAACAAACAACAAAAACAATAATCAATGTAAATAAAAATTCATCATGGTTATGGGCCACATTAAAATAAGAGGCGGGAGGTATATGGGTAATTTGCCATAATTTGCCAAAGGATGGTGTACAGTTTTCTAATGATTGCAATCATTATACTTATGTAAATATCCCACACACCTCTATTCTAAAGCTTCATAAATATCTCCATTTCAGCCAGAAATTTAAAAATTAATTTTTAAGAAGAATAATTTACGAACTTACTCTCAGTGTTGCCCTTTATAAATATTATAAGAGGAGGGTTGAACTTTTTCCCACTTCTTCAAATATGAAACAAAAAGTTCTAGTATGCTTCAAAACTCAATTTATGTATAACATGTCACGTGAAATACTTCTGCTCTTGACTACCAATTTATATAATTTTATAACATACCTCTTTGCCAAGCTTCAGCACATGCTCTGTCTCGAGGAAATATTGGTCTATTATCCAAATTCAGCAACTCTTTCAATTTCAAAGTAACTGTCTTCCTATATGCTGGAATATTTCTTATAACAGGGTTTCCCGTCAAAACTAGCACTGCAAATAATTAGTAATTTTCATCAGAAAAAACAGTTATAAATGTGGCTTAAGAAAATCATTTCATTTCGTATTACCAGTACAAGACAATACAATCTCTTTCATACTGAAAATTGCTACACTTAATATAAAATTCTATTATTCATATTCGTGAAGTGCATGGCCGCACGGTAATGCACTGGATTTCCATGCGGAAGGTCGTCGGTTCGAACCCCATGATGTGCTACTCCCCTCAAATGACACAAGCACTTTTTCCGCCTAGTGTTCATAAGCATAAGGATATCTATGACTTCAGTCATATCTATTCTTTTAAAAAAAAACAAAACATGAAAATGAGTTTTGCAGCAATTAAAATATTTTTAATATAGTATTCGCCAAAATATCATAACAATATAAAGGAACAGATACTTACTTTGTGCTTTACTTTATCAATATTAATAATTTAATATAAATATAACATTTAAGGACAATGCTTTGCTTCCAGAGTTGAGTAACCCTGCTTCAACATGTGGAATGTTTTGATGTTGCAAGCAACTTGCATCTCGCACTACAAGTGAGCCCATGTATGCATTAAATTTTTTAAATTACCCACCATTAAAATTCTCAATAAATTCAAGTATTCCTATTCTATGTAAGCATTTTACCACTAATAACAAATACAAGTATTTTTCTGCGTACTTTAGATTCACAAGCTTATTCTGCTTCCAAAAATATTAAAATAATACTCTTATCAGTCTTCTTATTGACAAGTTTCAATTAATATATTGATGGAACAAATAAATCATACAACTTTTTTGTCCCTAAAGAATATGTGTTCCACTGTTACGTAAGTGTACTTGGGTACATTTGGTAATATTTTGTAATATACATACACATGCATGTATCAAATTTAAATATACATAATTTATAAATATATAATTAATTTATACGATTACTTTGTAATTGTTACTACTGTTTTATTGTATCTTCATGTTAATTTAAGATAATTTTTGTAAAATTGTTAATAATTTTAAGTATTTGATGTTAGTCGCATTAACCTGATAATCCGCAACCAGATTAACCCGACTCTGGATAATCGGTATTCTTCTATATTTTGAATCTTTCCTAAAATAATATAATCACTTTATTAATTTACCCTTGAGAACAGGCATGTCAGCCAAAACATCTAAAACAAGAGGGTCCTCCATACGATTATATGATACATCCAAGACTGATAAGTTTTTGCATTTTGCCAAATTACTGATATCATCTAAAATATAGAAAAATAAAACATGTTATAACTTCACATTTTTTATCGAGCTTTACTTATAAAAATCCTTTTAATTTAAATAGACAAGTCTAATGTACTATTTATAAAATTGTAGGTTTACTATTCATAAAATTGTAGGCATAGAGGACAAGGTTTTTAAGATCAAACATAACATATAGTATATAAGATTTCAAAGTTTTAGATAAAATATATATTATATTTTCAAAAATTGTGATCTTAAAAAAATTATTCTTTAACATGATCAGTGCGGAAAACACATATAAGTGTCCATAAAAGGTTTTTCTGGGTGCTCAAAATGCCCATTGCTGTTCTATTCCAAATTTCTTTAAATGGATTAATAACAAGTCCCGGAGTCGTCTTACAGTACTGATAGGGTCCGTAAGGGTATATGACAATGAATTATACCTAATTTCACTTTTTTACTCTTTTTTAAGAATTTTAAATATGGGTTTTTTTACACCGCTGTGATTTTATAAAAAATTATTCAGAGTATTTTTATTAACAATTACTCATTAACTCAAAATTGCCAAGAATACAGAAGATACACTTTACGTAGGACCAATTGAAATATAAAAAGCAAATAAGAAATAATACAATAATTTAGCAAAGTACTCACCGACAGTACAGAGCCAGTTATGACCCAAACTGAGTGTTGCCAACATGGGTACAACATCCAAATTTTCAATCTTCTTTACCTGATTGTAGTCAAGATTCAGTGTGTCTAATTTGGGACATCCATGCAAATTCTCAATTTTCTTAATCAAATTGTAATGTAGATAGAGACATCGTAATTCTGGTTGAGCATCTAAACCTTCCAATTTTCGGATACCATTATTTTCAAGAAACAAACATTTCAAACCTGTATACTCGTCTAAGTTTTCAATCTTGGCAAAACCCTAAAAGATATAAAGCAAGATTTTTTATTAGTAAATTTTTCAGAAAACCAGCATAATGTTTAACCCCAATATCTTACAAGAAAAACCAGAGATCTGGGAAACTTAGATATTTCATTACTAAATGGGATACATAGAAAAAAGCAAATACACTTCTCTGAATTATAAAGAAAGCATTATAAAGTCGGATGACACCACATATGTGTTTGTTCATTTATAAGTCCTATGTTAGACCTATAAGTCCTATGCTAGACCTTGGCTAGAATTTGGTTACCTAATATGGAACCCATATTTTATGAACGACATTGAACTTCTTGAAAGGCTTCAAAGATGAGCAATATAAATTCCAAGATGTCTGACTTATGATGATAAACTGCATTTATTGAAGTTGCCAACTCTGTAATAAAGATGAAGTTGTAGAGACTTGATTGAGTGTTATAAGATCTTGAGCAGTCGTTACTCAAAATTCTTCCCACTATTTTCTTTTAACCAAAACACACATTTGAGAGGACATCAGTTGAAATTTTCCAAAACTAAATTCTACAACAATGCAAGGAAATATTGTTTTGCTAAACGAGTTATGGAATAGTGGAACAAACTGGTCGATAATGTAGTGAGTCCTGTGACATTCACCTAGTTTAAAAATAGATAGTTTCAATCAGTTCCTACATACTAACCCAGAAGGGACGTTTTGGTGGGGGTTTGCTTTGCTTATTCTGTTAATTGTTTGTTTTACTTGTCCCTTGGTTTTTCTTTATGAATATATGCAAGTCAAACATGAAATTAATATTAACAACATATTTGCTGCTTAATTATAATGATAATAATAACATAGTGATGTCCTAAGTAAGAAACTCCAGAACCAGTGACTACAAAGGGCTGCAAAACAAACAAGATGTTCTGCACATATAAACCATTAAGTGTTAAACATATTTACCTTGAAATGCAAATATAAGATATCATTCAAATATGGTGTGACATAGAGCTTAAGCTGTTTACAATGATCTACCAAATATTTTTTTGTCATAATTGGACCTCTGAACATTTTGGTTAATTCACTGTCTTCGAATTTTGGCTTTTGTTTCATTTTTGAACATTCATTTTCTGAAATATCATTTACTTCTACAATTTTTACTTTATTTTTTGATATTTCTTCATTTGATTTATTAACAAACCTTAAAACATCTTTTTCCATATCACCATATGGATTATTTGTTATTTTATTATATTTATGATCACTTTTTTCGTGTAAAATACTTTTTGCCTTATCAAGTAATTCTGTATTGCTTTTCTTCAAACTATTTACATTCTCTTGAGTGCATTCAATGTTTTTTATTGTATTTTCCATTTTAAATGGTTCATTATCTTCATCTGTTTCTCGTATAGATTTAGGATGTAAAATTCTTTCAGAGACCTTAAGAACATCTTTTATCTCTTGAAGAAATATTTTGGATTTATTCAAAGTTTTGTTAAAGCTGTATTGTTCCAAACTGGTATTTTCAGAATTATTATCGGATTCTATAATAGTTGATTCACTTTGGTTCATATTCAAAGTTGATTGAGATTCTGATTCATTCCTATTCCTCACTGAAACATTTTCTTTTCCATTAATAATACTTAAATTTTTCTCTTTAGTTTCCTTGGACTTTCTCAATGTGTTTTTAACTTCTTTCAAAAGTCCCTCTATACTAGCAATTTTTTCATCAATGTCATTTTTTAAAATATTGCTGTATTCTTCAGAATTTTTAATCAAATCGTTTTCAAAGTCATTAATGTGCATTTCGCATTCACATGTTTCTATTTTATTGATCTTATTTATTATCTTTTCGGAATTATGATCAGTATTCTCAATATGTTGATTGTTATTTTCATTTACTTCTAATTCAGCCTTCACTTGAAATTCAATAACATCATTGCTTTGATTGCTTTTTTCTTCATCTTTCAATAATGTTGCACTATTATCTAACAAAATTTTAGTTTGTTCAATTTTTTTATCGAGAGATGAACTATTAATATTTTTATCTAACGTATCATCTCCAATATTTGATAAATTTTCGTTTATTACTGACTCAACCACACATTCAGTTTTATTAACGTTTTGTGCTATTTTGCTTTCATCGCTTTTCGCTTCATCTTGCAATAAAACTGAGTCAATATTTTCAAGCAATATTTTTGTTTGTTCAATATTTTTATCGATAGACGAACTATTCATGTTTTTATCTAATATATCATCTTCAATATTTGTTAAAGTTTGGTTTGGTACAAACTCAACCCCACATTCAATTTTATCAACATTTTGTGATATTTTGCTTTCATTGCTTTTCCCTTCATCTTGCAATAAAACTGAGTCAATATTTTCAAGTAATATTTTTGTTTCCTCAATTCTTTTATCGAGACATGAACTAATCATATTTTTGTCTAATATATCATCTTCAATATTTGTTAAATTTTGGTTTAGTACAGACTCATCCCCATATTCGATTTTATCAACATTTTGTAATATTTTGCTTTCATTGTTTTTCCCTTCATCTTCCAATAAAACTGAGTCAATATTTTCAAATAATATTTTTGTTCGTTCAATTTTTTTATTGAGAGATGAACTATTCATGTTTTTATCTAACATATCATCTCCAATATTTGATAAATTTTGGTTTATTACTGACTCAACCACACATTCATTTTGTACAACATTTTGTTCACTTTTATTTTTCCCATCTTGCAATAAAACTGAATCAATATTTTCAAGTAATGTTTTGGTTAGTTCTATTTTAGACTGAACTGATGAATGACTTGTATTTTGAAGTATGTCGTTTTCATTACTGTCATATTCTGTATTTGTTGAATCACAATCAATAATTTGAACATTTTGTTTTACTGCTGGTTCAACACTGCATTCTTTCTCAATAATATTTTGTGTTTCAGTACATCCTTCCTCATGTTTAAAAAAAACAGAGTCAATATTTTCAAGTATGGTTTTAGTTTGATGAATTTTTTTTTGAATTGATGAACTATTTTTATCTACTTTGTTATCATTTTGTGAATCACTATCATTATTTTCTACATCTTCACAAATTTCTAATCTGTCTACACATTCATCTTTAACTATATCTTGTATTTCATTACTTTCCTCTTCATCTTGTAATAAAACTGAGTTAATATTTTTTAGCAACGTTTTTGTTTCATCAATTTTATCCTTGACAGATGTAAAGGGAATATCTGCATAAGAGTCTATTTTACGATCATTTTCTGTATTTGTTGAACCATCACAAATATTTCTATTAACTTCCAATTTTACAACTTCTTTATCTTCAGCAATATTTTGTGATTCAATGCAAATATTTTCACCTCGAAACAAAGTAGAGTTTATATTTTCTAGAACTATTTTTGTTTGTTCAATTTTCTCATGAACTGATGAAAATTTGAAATTTTGAGCAAATTCGGTATCATAACTAGAATCATATGCGGTGTGTACTGGATTATTGCAAGTTTTTGATTTTTCATTTATTGAACTGGGAATTTCTTTGGAATCTATAACATCGTCTTTGACTTCTAACAAAATATCATCATCTTCACCTTCAAACTGAAATATTCTTTGTAACAAATTTCTCGTGTTTCTTAGTTTATTTTCTAGTTTTTCATCACCTTCTCCTGTTGTACTTAGTCCATCTTTTGGAGATAAATTCATAGGATTATTTAGAATACAAGTTTTTTCTGTAAGTTTATTTTCTAGACATGTTGAATTAGCATTATAAACAATATTCTGATTTAATTCTTGTTGATCATTAATGCTTTTTATAATCTCTGCAGCACTATTAGTTTTTTCTATGTTATCAATCTTTGAAATATTTTCTTTCAGATCTCCTCTATCCATTGATATAGTGGATACATCTTTTTCCATTTTAATCCAACCACTTTAAAAACTTTTTACTTTCAAATATATTCAAACCAAATTATTTGCTTTTTCAGTGTTCTATTAATGTTTCTCAATCACCTATTTTGATTTATTGAAAATATGTCACCATGGAAACATTGATCTTACTTCAAATAAAATTTATTATTGTTTGTGTAAGAAAGTACTGTAAACTAAATATTCCACATAATATTGTAATGGGAACACCCAAATTAAGGTTAAAAGTTATTTTTTATTCATAAATTTTATATTAGAAATGTTCTTTTTGTCATATTTATTTATGGTTGTATAATGTCTTTTAATGGATAAACGGCAAAAAACAAGAAAAGCCAAGAAAAAAGTAAGAACAAGTTCTTATTCCAGCCTGTATAAACATGGTATTGTACTATACATTTCTGAGAAAAAAAACATGCCTTACTTATTATAAAAATGAAAGTAAATTTAACAAAACCAAAACAAATATTATACATTATAATTGGATATAATTAAACAAAAATGACCCACCAACAAAACACATTATTTTCGATTATGTAGTTGAAAAATCAAAAAAGCACAAATAAATTTTATTCAACCTACAAAACATTTTTGTTTTGATTATTTGAAATATTGAAAAAGTATAGATAAATCTGTAGAGGCTGATACTAAGCCCATAAAGTAAGTTTTCATGGTTAAATTACATATTAAAGTATTTTGTTTCATAGAAGCTCATGCCATAATTTGACTCTGACGTATCATCAACATTATTGTCAACCTAGGTCGATCCACTGCTGGATGAAGGTCTCCCCAAGTCAACTCCAAATAATTCGGTATTTTGCTCATTGGTGCCATGGGATGCTGCCTTCGGTCTTTTTCTGAGCATCTGTATGCCTCTGGAGTATCATTGAATTATTTCGGATGTCTATCGAGAATCTGACATTCTGGCTACGTGTCCTGCCCATTGCCACTTCGTTTTCTTGCACATATTTATTACGTCTTCTATCTTTATTTTGTTGCGAATGGTGTTTCATTTATGGTCTCTTTTAGTGTATCCCAACACACATCTCTCAATGCTCATTTGTGCGGTCTGGAGCTTTTATGTGTTATCCATGTCTCACAACCATACGTAAGTACTGGTAGAATACACTGGTTGTAGACCTTTCACTTCAAAGATATTAGGAGATCATTTTTGAAGATGTTGTTCAAACGTCCAAATGAGCTACATGCTAGTTTTGTAATTCGTGCTATTTCCTCCGATATGTCACCTTCAAAGGAAATAAGTTGGCCCAAATACCCATATTCCTGGACCAGTTCCAGCTGCTTTCCATCTACAATCATTGGTTTTGGGGTAACAAAGCTGTTCATCATATATTTGGTTTTTGATACGTTCATTTTTAAACCAACTTGTTTACTGACGGTGTATACTCCATCATATTATTCGTGACGGTGTATAACATACTTCTCTATTGTTGAAGAAGAGCTCATACAAGGCGGCAAGATACTCGTATTTCCTCAGTTATCTAAAAACAGGAGGAAATGTTGGTTTGGTCCTTTTACATAATTACGTCAAATTGAACATATATCAGTCCATTGAATAAATTGTTTTATTACTTTTCTTTTTTAAATTTTATCTAGATCTAGAAATTGTATGCTAAGCAACTGCTAACAATTTTGTGAAATCCAATATGATGCAACCAATCATAAGAAATATACCTCACTCTAAAATAAAGAATGAAATATTCATTGAAAGGTGAAAATAAAGGAAGATTATAATCATTTTAAGCAGAGAGAGACGTATTAATATTATTATTTGAGGATACAAATACATTATTTTAGATATTTCGGTTGCATAAGTATTGTAACATTTAACTCCAACGGGATTTGAAGTATTGTTAGTTAATATGTATTTAAGAAAATTAGCATATTAATTTGAAAATTCAATTTTAAAAAGTAAAAAGCACGACTTACCGTTAACGGTTTTCCAGTTCACTTAGCTTTGTATCATAATAATATCTCCCCCCTCTTTTACGTTATTAAAGCTCGACAAACTTCAATTTGAATCAATTCAATTTAGTTCAGTTTGTTCGTATATTTTTATTATGTATAGTTGTCTGTGGTATATACAAACTCTGGTTCAGTTAAAAGCAATCTTGGTTGATATCACGACCATTATTCAAGAAGAAGAAGAAGGATCTTGGGATAAAATATCTGAACGTCAAGTTTAATTGTGTTTTTTTGGGGATTCTCTCTGGTCGTCGGCCCGGGAAAGTTGTGCATTTTTGGTTAAAAAAAATACTAACTTTTTTTACACTAAATTCATCTTAATTTAGATCATATAACAAATAACCGTTCATACTACCATTATTCATATACGTATTGTATTTTAACTTAGATTGTGCACATATTTGTGGTTGATTTCATCGTAGATCCAAAGGTAGGTAGTTTGTTTTTTCTCTCTTCAAATTTTTTTTTCCTCGTGTCGTTTTTTTTCTCTTTCTTTTTTTTAGTACGTAGGCAAAATGATTCCACACAAACCTCCTGATCCCAAACCACCAGATTTAAACTCTGATAGTGAGCTGTTGACTGAAGAGGAAATTCCGGTCTCGTCCTTCACAGAAGTGAAAAATAAAACTAAACGAAAGAGAACGAGGAACCTAAAGCCAGGGAGCCGCCAAGAATCGCCGGAAAGAAAGATAACCCCTCTTAATGTACCATCTGAAATACCTCAAACAATCACAACCCCTACAACATCCTCACCTATACCCCCTACAACCCCGTCTCATCCCCAGGTAAGGGAATACGGCAAACATGACCGATTCCCTTACGTGGTACATGTACAAAAAACTTCAGAGTCACCAGGAACATCCATCAACTCAATTTCCTTTGGGATGTTTCTTAAAAAAAAAAAAAATCCGGACATTTCGCCAAGAAACGGCATAAAATTAATAGGCCGAAATAGATTGGCTGTAGCTTTCGATAAATTCCCATCAGCTAATAATTTCCTTCAAAATGGAGCCCTTGCCGAGTATGGGTTTAAATCATTTATTCCTTCTTTCATGGTCACCAAAATGGGCCTCGTAAGAGGAATCCCGGTTGAATGGAAGGAGGAGGAAATTATAGAAAACCTGGAAGTACCGGATGGCTATGGAAGAGTCCAGAAAGCCAGAAGACTTAACCGCAAAATAACCAACTCAGATGGTGTGACATGGGTCCCTACACAAACAGTGGTACTAACTTTTGACGGACAGGTCCTACCTCAGAGGGTCTATGCTTTCTACAACTCTTTAGTGGTAGAAAAGTACTATTTCCCAACCATACAGTGCTACCAGTGCCTCCGTTTTGGACACACGAAGCAACAATGCAGATCATCTGCACGTTGCTTCAAATGTGGCCAATCTCACCTAGGTGAAACCTGCTCCGTAACGGCTCCAACATGTATTACATGCGGTGGGCGTCATACGGCAGTGGATAGATCCTGCCCGGAATTCACTAGACAAACAAACATAAAACGCCTTATGACTGACCAGAATATGTCTTACCAGGAAGCATTCAAATCCACCCCAACCTCTGTGAAATCCTTCGCCGAAGTTACAGCACACGGTGAACAAATCTCGCACCCACTTTCCCAAAATACACCCTCTGCTAACCACCATAAGTCGTGGAAACCAAAAATGTTAAATGCCACCAAACCATCAGGTCCCACTTTTCGCCCTCATATCACTCCTTCGACGAAGAGGGAGATTGAGGGCCTCTTATGGCGTCCAAACACGAATCTTCTTAATGGATGTGGCCTCCCTCGAGACACTCCAATCACTGCACAATCACTAGATACAAACATTTCTTCAACATTAAATAAACTCATATCACTCATCTCTGGTCTTTTATACAATTCTCCTCATATACCGTCCAACGTTGCCAAAGAAATATTAAACGAAACACAAAATTTAACTTACCAAATTAACACATCTGAAGAAACAGATGCAATACAAGGAAGGTCCGGACCGACCTCCCTTAATTAAATATTAAAAATGGCCGAAAGAAAATCTCACCTATCATCAAGAATATTGCAATGGAATAGTCGTAGCCTCCCCTCCAACAAGGCTGAATTTCTTCTGATGCTAGGTGAGTTCTGCCCATCTTTGGCCGCCGTCTCGGAGACATGGCTGTCTCCGGGGGCATTATTTAAAGTTCCCGGGTACTCGTGGCTACGGGACGATAGGGCGGATGGAAGGGGTGGAGCAGCCCTTTTCATCTTATCATCCATTCCATATACGCAAGTGGTTCTGGGTTCTCGGGACGCCAGCTTCAATGCAGTCGCTGCGAGAGTCCAGAATATTACGTATATATCAATTTATATCCCGCGCCCGTCCTCCATCATCATCTCACAACTTAGAAATATAATATCAACACTACCTCATCCCATCATCTTACTTGGGGATATGAACTCCCATCACACGCTATGGGGATCACCTAGAGCATGTAGATTTGGAGCTGAAATTATGAATATTCTGGACGATTTTCAACTTTGCGTACTGAATAACGGATCACCCACCCGCTTAACACCCCCGAATCAAAGTTCAAGCGCAATAGATCTATCCATATGTTCAGCTACATTAGCCCCTACGCTATCGTGGAATGTAGTGCCTGATCCCCACGGGAGTGATCACCTCCCCATAATCATTACATTTCCATCACCTCACCCCCCATTCATTAACCCCACTTGTTATCAATTTAACACCCGTAAAGCCAATTGGAACAAATTCTCCCACTCCGTCGATGCCTCAATACAACAATTAGAATGGCCGACACATAAAAATTTTCATACTCTGTATGATAAATTCGTAGAGTTGATCCAGGCGGCTCACTACTCGATCCCCCTTAAAAAACCTCACTTCTTTAAGCCACAACCCCCTCCATGGTGGGATGAAGAGTGTTCAAATGCAGTTAAATCCCGGAAAAAAGTATACCAATCCTATAAAAATAACATGACAGAGACAAACTTCCTCCTTTTTCGTAAAGTACAAGCCGTCACAAAACGCTTGCTTTCTAAGAAGAAGAAAGATGGATAGATACGGTTTTGTCACACCCTTTCGCCAGAAACTCCAATATCAACAGTGTGGGAGAATGTGAAGAAATTTAGGTCCATCTACTCAACCCGCTTACATAAAATACCAACAGAGTGTTGGGTTCACACCTTTTTGAATAAAATTGCTCCTTCTTCATCGCCAACCCAATATGACGTGCCATATACATACTTTCTCGCCTCTCATAATCATCCTCTAGATGCGCCCTTCACAGAAAATGAACTCAACATGGTTTTGTCCAGCCTAAAGGACTCCTCCCCAGGGTTGGATAACATCCCATATTCCTTTTTAGTGAAAACCCTACCCTACACCAGGAAATATTATCTAACACTGGTCAATTGCATTTTTAATACAGGAAAAATTCCCAAGTCCTGGAAAATATTTAAAATTATCCCAATACCTAAAATGGGTAAAGATCTTTCAGATGGAAATTCCTATAGACCAATAGCCCTTGCGTCAACTTTGGAAAAAATCACAGAACATCTTATTAAAAACCGCCTTGAATGGTTTGTAGAACACAATAAAATTCTGGATATTAATCAATTTGGTTTCCGTAAATCACGTAGTGCTATGGATAATTTAGCTATTCTCACTACTGATATTCATTCCGCATTTACTTATCAAAAACCACTTATAGCCGCTTTCTTAGATATTACCTCAGCTTATGACAATGTCATTTTACATATTTTAAAACAAAAGATGTTACACAAAAAAATACCCAACAAAATCACCCACCTCATATTTAACCTTTTATCAGAACGCTCCATCTTTCTATCAGTGGAGGAGATGTCTTTCACAAGAACCGTTTGGAGGGGTCTCCCGCAAGGATCAGTCCTTAGCCCCCTCCTTTATAACATTTATACGGCAGATCTTGCTCACCTGGTTCCCCTCAATACCGTCGTATTACAATATGCAGATGATATCGTGGTTTACGCGTCCAATGAATCCTTTAAAATAGCAGAAAAAATATTAAACAATTCCCTCCACTCTCTCTCCAAGTGGCTCAAAAACCATGGATTAGATATTTCCCCCTCCAAAAGTTCTATTGTCGTGTTCTCGCGGAAAAGACAACTGCCTACCACTAATATTTATATTGACAATGCCCCTATTCTTAACCACAGTTCACACAAATTCCTCGGAATGACATTCGACTCTAGGTTATCTTGGAAAAATCACGCTGAGAACATAACATCAACCTGCCAAAAAAACATAAATATTCTTCGCGCAGTATCAGGAGTCTGGTGGGGGGCACACCCAACCACTTTGAGACTTCTATACACCGCCCTAATCAGAAGCCACCTTGATTATGGGTCATTCTTATTGGACCCAACCTTCAAATATATCCTCCATAACCTAGACCTTATTCAATTTCAGGCCCTTCGAATTATAGTTGGAGCTATGAAATCGACGCCGACAAATGCCCTACAGGTTGAATGTGTGGACCCACCGCTCTGCTTCCGAAGACAGTTCTTAGGTACCCGATACTTCCTCAATATATACAAAACAACATCCCACCCCCTTCTGCGTAAATTGAAATCACTTTCAGATCTCATTCCCACAAACATATTTTGGAGAAACAAAACACTCCCCCCTTTAATACAAAGTTATCGTAAATTCTCATCGTTGAATGTGGTAGTCCAAAAAAACCCTATTCCTCCTTTATACTGCACCCCGTTTCAAGCTTTAATTATAAATCCACGCATTGTTGAATCCGATGATGGAGGAGTGGACAAATTACTGGAATGCCTCGAACCGCACTAGGGGAAAAAGATATGCATTAATGCAACCCTACATTCCAATCAAACCCTGGTTTTCCAATTATAGAAGCACTCGGAGAGAAGCGACAAGTATAAGCCGAATACGCTTTGGACATTGCTGTTCCCCTGTCCACCTGGCCAGACTACATATGAGGAACTCTTCTTTATGTGAGTGTGGCCGGGAGGAGGGAGATCTTGAACATATCTTCTTCTCCTGTTCTCTGAATACTTTCCCTTTGATCTTTAAAAAACAAACAAAAATATTACTCCCCGCAAATTTCCCCACCTGTTGAGCCTCAATAAAATTTCCATATTGAATAGCATCACTCATTTTATTAACAAAAACAAAATTAACCTTTAATAAAATATATGTATAATATATATGATAAATATCGATAGGAAATTAAATCATTCGCTCGCTCATATACATTTAACTATCATCTTATTGTAAATATTCATTTAGTTGTAAACTATGTAGTTTAGTTGTAAAATAATTTAACTCCATAGTATCTCACTAGATAACAGTAGTCCTGGGCCGATTTGCTTGATGTGCCGTGTCGCCCATATGAATAGAACTACCTAGATACTATAAGCTGACATCACTCGACACTGGCGTATACTCCTTCATATATAGGAGTTCACGGCCATTATTCAAAGAGAGAGAGAGAGAATTGTGTTTTTTCCTACAATTTTTTAATATTCCATGAATATCTTTTCAAAAAATTGACATTCATTAGTTATCGTTTGTTTGTCAATAAAAAAAATAAATCCCGATGCTTGCAACATAGGGATATTCAAATAATGTGTCAATTTGTAGCGCTGTGAAATTATTGATTTCTTCGTGTTTACCTTTTAAACATAACATTTGTATCGTATTTTTATATTTTATGAACGTAACAGTGATCGAAACAATTTTTGCAGATTGAAATTCTTATCCAATTTACATTTAAATAGTTTTATAGTATGATATGAACCAATTATTCTTCAAAAATGAATAGTAATATAGATAACCTCAAAGCACTCAACCTTCAACCAATTGACGACCCAAATGAAAACATTGGTAAGTTTCTGTATATGAAAAAATATACACATGAAAAAGTTTTATTTATTGTATATTATTATTTTAGGAAATATAATCCTTATTGCCAGGTTTTTCTCTTATTATGGAGAGTTAGCTCTTTCTTTAGAATGACGGCATGCGCTCTCGGCGGAGAAACAACGTCTCAACAACTTCTAAAATCTTTGCCTATCGCACCAGATACTTCTTCCTACTTTAACAATAACAGTGTGGAGACACAGATGACGCCTCTACAAAAATATGCATGAAATAAAAAGATCTTCAAAGCTCCGATAAAAATGTCAATCTGTCCCACCGATAGGCACCTCGCCACTCTTTAATTATTTTAAGCAATGGAATCAAATACAGAAAAAAACAATGCAATTTATGATACTCCCATTTTATGTGGTTATTTACAGTATTCGAGGGCTAGCCAATATCATCTGGAACCTTAAACAGTAACCACCATTTGTCTAAATCCATTCCGGTGCCTCGCTGACTGGAACAACTCCAAGGTCCACTGAATTTTGAATATTCCTTGACTAGGAGTGTCCTCACCGTCAATTATTCCCATCATAATTGTTTGAAGGAGTATATAGTCGTATTAAACTTTCGTTGTATGCAGTACAAGCTGGCAAGCTTATTGCCATGTGGTAATCTCTTTCAACCAACCGGAAAGACGTTAAAGAGGCCTAACTAAACTTTGTTTACATCTAACCATAAGTGTGA
This sequence comes from Odontocerum albicorne, assembly GCA_949825065.1. NCBI lineage: Eukaryota > Metazoa > Arthropoda > Insecta > Trichoptera > Odontoceridae > Odontocerum > Odontocerum albicorne. Next base: position 22,725,869 of record OX463848.1, on the reverse strand, counting down.
GGAAAAAAATATGTATTGAAAATTAATTTCATAAATAAATACTCTTAATTTATAACCTTGCAGCATTTAAACATATGGGATTTTTAGTTTTTGACCAGGTGATCCAGGTGCATTGAAAAAGTACACAAATACAAATGTCTGGGATTCTGACTAATGACCAGTAGAATCATTCCTGGGAAATCAGAACAAGGATTGATATGACACAGAACTGTTTCTTCAAAATGAAAAATATTCTCTATAATAGAAACTTCAATTTTGAAGCCTTTGAAATGTGGTGCTACAAGAGAATGTTTCTTGGGTTGACAAGGTACACAATGAAGAGATCCTCATATGAGTGAAATAAGACTAAGAAGTACTCACTTGCATTAAGTGGAGAAGATTGAAATACTTTGGGCATTTCATGAGAGGAAACAAATATAAAATCATTCAAGTTATATAAGGAAAACAAAATCCAGTAAGAAAAAGAAACTCCTGGTTGAAGAATCTAAAAGAGTGGTTCTACTGTTGCACGAAAACATTTTTCAGAGTAGCTGCAGAAAAAGTTAACATAGCCCTGATGATTGCCAACTTCCTACGTGGAGAGAAAAATTAAGAAGTTTGTGACCTCTCAACAACCCTCATACACCACCTGGATCTTTCTCTTGAATTTTTTTGTTGTGTGTTACGTAGGCCAATTAGGTATATTTAATTTGATTAAGTAGCTTTGTACCGGACAGGGTACAAATGAACTGTAACTAGGTGCGTTGGTTGCTGCGCAGCGCTCAGAGAATTGAGGTAGCGAATTTAAAAAGCGTAGATCCAGAAGAAGAAAGTAGCGGTGTGGAGAGATTCCTCTCAGGCAGGTCTGTAGCGGGTCTCAAAGTAAAACACAGTAGAGTCGGTTGTTACTGAGAATATAATTTTCCCTAAAAAGGGACCTTCCTTATTAATGGTCGGTCGGTCATCACAAGCGCTCATTCCCCGCGAAATACAACTTTCGGGGTTTCGAGCACTGCTTAAGCCGACCGGCCCGTGACCTACTCACGACGCCCCACCCGCAAGTTTTTTATTTCCCTTGCGGTCGCGAACACGATCGGAGTCAAACTGACTAACATTTTTCATACAAAACTATCAAATTTACATCAATTTATACATACATTATTATGGATTTTATACATATACAAGGGTTTCAACATCATATCAAATACAGATCTAGGATTCACATACAATACACATATCAAGAGTCAAGGATTACACATAATCAGAAGGGTGACCGCACACGTCCCATACAAGCTTTCTGTCTACCATACCTTCAACTCCCATTTGCTCGATTAATTGATTTTATCACTTTTTTTATTCCATTCTATACGCCCATGTCATCTCAAAGTGGCCTTTTTCATCCTGTTTATTACATTAGTCCTTAGTTCACAGTCATCCTTAATTACTTCATACCATATTTTATTATTCAAAATAAAGTTCAAGTATTAAGACAATTTGATTCGTATTCACCACTATTTTATTTCTTGAATTCGCTACCGGTTTCATGAGAAAATGAAAAACTAAATTAAATGTTTAAATTATATTTAGTCATTGACAAAGAAAGAGAAGAGTTAGTGACTAGTAAGGGTAAGATGTGTGAAGGCAGAGTCAAAAAGTTAGTATTTTAACGAAAATCTTTATTTCTGGTAAACATTAGTTTTTTCGAGTAATATTTCAAATGGATGGATCTTTTTTGTAAGTCTGCCTCCAAGTGTAGAGATAAGAGTGGTGTATACAGCTTTTGGAAACACTTGAAGACAATCCTTTTTGGGAAGTCTTATCAAAATGTATGATATACTCCACCTAAACCTGAATGTGTTACTATCACATATAGGGAGATCTACAATGATTTCTTTATAGTTCGTGTTCTCTTAGAAAGTTTTCTGCGGTTTTCTTACCAAATATGTTTTTCAAAACATATGCAGATGTGGGGAAGTTCCTTATCTAATGGCCACAGCCACTACCTTCCTATCCTTACACTCAACTTTTATTTTTAATCCGTCAATAATAGTAGGTTTGAATCTCAAGAAAGAGCACACTCTAAACAGCTCTTTATCATTTGTCCTTATTATTAAGCAGGTTGAAGTTATTTAAAAAAATAGTAAACAATTAATATAACTCCACAAAGTGAACAAAATATATTTGAATATTCAAGATATAAGAGTAATCATAAATAGTGTGCAAGTATTGAAACATCAAATAAATTATCTATTTACTCATGGGGCAAGGAGAATACAAACTCCTTCTTTTTCATGTAGTCTCTTTCGGTAGTCTGTAAAAGACAGATATTTGCACACAAGACTCCAAGAAGAGCTATCCTTAGAACTTCATCCAGACCTCGGGGCCATTGAGTTAATTCTCCAATACTCTTAAAATAAGATGGTTTGAACATATGTACAGAATGAGTGAAGAAAGATTGACAAAGTGAGTATATATATAAGTTCGATGTACAAGATATGCGTGGAAGTGGTAGACTGAGGAAAACATGGGTCACAATGTAAAGTTGTGTGCTTGGATAGAAAGTTTGGAAATCTGTTCTCTCTACCTACCCCGCAAAGGACACTGCGTGAAAATATGTATGTGCAACAGCCATATACTGTCTTGAAACTCGTTCGGCCATGGATGATTCTTATGTCATTCCTGTTGGAATATACCTATATAGTGTGATAGTAAATAATAATAAAATGTAAATACTTGAAAATTTTCCCAAACCTACATTTTAAGGATAAAATTAAGTGACAAAAAAATAGTTTAGTTAACATCTTATTTCTCAGTATAAAAGCAAGCAATGTTGAAACCTTTTTTTTCTTTTTAGGAGAAAAAAGTGACTCAAAATCAAATCATCATAATGCCAAATTTAATGGTTTACATCATGTCAAAAACCATAATGATCATATAGAAAATCATAGTATTTGTAATATAGATAGTACAATTGAAAATGGGTTAAAATTAAATAGCATTTGTGACATCAAAAAGGCTGAAGAAATACAGAATATTAGCAAAGAAAAGGACTCCACTATCTATAAAAATGGTGTTATTTATATGAATGGTAATGAAGATACAATTTCATCATTAAGTGAATCGCCCACATCAAAGGATGTAGAAAATCAACATTCCGAACAGAATGATGATGTTAAACATCACCAGTATGACGATGAACATAGCCAATATAACGATGAACATCACCAATATGACGATGAACATTACCAAAATGAAGATGAGAATCAAGATGGAGTGTAAGTATTATCTTATTTTATATACAAGTATACATTTATATGTGTATTTTTAATGTCATCACATACCGTAATTATTACCGTCAGGCTTTCGTCCGCCACTATTTTCTTTAATCTCGAATGCACCCGTGACCACAATTAGGTTGAAAACCCCTGCAGTAATTGATCAAAATGCTTTTAAAGTTAACATCATCAGCATCATGTCATATCTCTATTGGAGTAAACAGAGATATCAGATTCTTAGTTCCTTCTATCCTGGGATACATCTTTTGCTTCTGCCATGTCCATAATTTCTCATGCATGCTTTCCTATTTAGTTTAAAACAATAATAGAAGTGTTTCCTTCCCAATGTCCTATGATTCCTTTATACACTCCTAGGACTCAATGTTCACTACTTATTGAACCACCCTCGTATTGTGAGTCCTGTTTATTCTCACAATCACATTCAGTGCTACTTTTGTTCAAGAGACCCCATCTCTGCATGGTCAAATATTATTTGGGTAATGAATAAATTAAACGCACTTTAATAAGGTTTCAAATAGATGTTTCCTTATGAACTGGTTATAATATTTTGTTTATTTATTATAGGTCATATAAATGCTACGGATCTCAAAACTACAAATTTTTTGATTCAAGGAGTGATTCTTTAAAAAGTGATGGTGAACCTGTACCTGAGGAAGGCAAGTTTATTATTATCTAAACAAAATCTGGAGTGAACTAATATTTTCTTTAAGATTTATTTTAAATATATACGAGTACATACATACATACCATCATGCCATGTTCCTTTTGGGGTAGGCAGAAAGGACAGATTTCCATGCCATTCTAGCTACACACACAGCCTTATTATTAACCTCTTCATTATTCATAATCTCGTCATATGTGCACTTCTATTACTCATATATTTCCCTCAGTTACATTTTTTCCGATTATGTCTTTCCATTCTTTCTCCGGTCTATCTCTTCAATGCTATGCATTAATTTTTTAAATCTATTTTTTACAGTTTTTGTAAGTCTTACATAACTCATTCTCTCAAAGTAGCCAAAGTTCCACTTTTAATATCCATATCTAATAATTATATTTTATCCGATCATTCGTTACTCTATCATACTTTGTGACACCAGATATTTTCACAAGGCATGCATATCCACTACATTTATTCTGCTCAAAAGGAGTTGTGTCAGATCTATGGATGTAGATAATGTGAAGGAAGTATGTTGCCCTCTGCCTACCCCAATAGGGAGATGGTATGTGTGTATCTCATTTTATTTTTCAATGCCCATGTGCCACTTCCACGCTTACATGTTAAGGAAGACATTAGCACACTATTGTACACAATCAAGTATTTTAAATCGACTCTTAACAAAAAAGTGTAATTGCACCTAGTTCCCCACAGCAACATGCCTTTCAATATTGTTGCTATCTTACCATCATTCAGAAACATGCTTTCCAGATAAGAAAATTCCTCAACTCTCTCTTATATTTCATAGTTCACACATACAATGCAAATACTCATGAAATCACCCTTTTTATCAACCGTGACATTTGACTTATATACATTCATTCTAAAATCTTTCTCCAAACATTTAGCATATACAAATACATGATAATAATTATTACAATAATTATGAATAAATCTTGTACTCACAAATTGAAAATGTGAAAATTATTGAAAGCAATACAAGAAAAAAAATACAGTAATATAAATTTCACACAATTCACAACAAACCATCTAAACCAGATCAAAAGGTCTAGGCTCATCTTATATGACCCCCTCATCCCAATCAAGCATTTAATGAATTTATTTCGGATTAATCCCTAATGTAAAGAGAAGAAACCCGATCAAGGGAATGTTTTCTTAATGAATCAAATCTAAATATTGTGTTATTTTACTAAGCTTGAATTATCCCAACTTTACCCTTGTTGCAAATCCCAACTTTACCCTTGCTAAAAGTGCAACAAATCTTAACTAATAATGCTAAGATAATACAAAAATTTAAAAAAACATAAATCAAAAATCATACTTTTCAAAGCATGTCAGTGCTCTTTTTTGATATCCACATATGACAGAATGTAGTTATTAAGTGTCAATTTAAACAAAGGACTGATTTAATAAGTAGAATGGAGAGGAGCACTCTAAATAAATTTACAGTAGGAATGTGAGTGGAAGGCATGATGGAAAAAGACCAAAAAGGTATGGTTGGACCAAGTCAATGTTTAAAAGAATAAAATATAAAGTGAGAGAAATCGACGAAGTTACATAGATGTGTAGAAGACCAAATCGTATCGATGTTGAAGTCTGATACCCTGTCAAAGTAAGATTACTGATCACAATTATGCTATTTTTTAAGGAACACCATATCAAAATTTTGATGAAGACGAGCATTGGGATAGTGACGATGAATATTGGGACCCTACAGTTCGAGATCCAGTATGGGCCACTCCATACGAAATGTGGCAGACCTTTCTTTGGCTCAACAATTATAAGGACACCAATACAACGTCTGTATGTGACCCTGTTCAACCGAGAGAATTACCAATCGTGCCCGGGCAGTTTGATGATGATTCATCGTAAGAAAATAGTTAACAAATATTTTCTTATTTTATTTATTTCAACTGATTATCTTTTGTTTCATGTATAAAAGGCAGAAGCGTATTTTTGTTTTCAATTAATACAAGTAATGCCATACACATGACATATTATTTAGTTTGTTTTATGAAGTAAAAATATTCATATGAATCACTTTGTTTTTTATAATCTACAGAAGTACTGGTACTTGATGTAAAATATTAAAGGGAAAATATAGAGGATACCATATAATCAAAGGCGGTTTGTCGAGATATTGATACATTCTGACCAAAAGGGTGTAACCATCAATATGAAAATTTGATGAAAGGGACAAAAATCTGTGAGTGGCAGATCTTCACAAATAAAACTACGAAATAAACTGCAAATACTGAAGCTCCTTGCCCTATATCCAATAGGTTATGCCTATCATAAATTGACTTAGATGGTCATCTCTTGTAGCATCAATGACATATACTCTTATCCCCCACTTTGTATTGTGCCTTCTATTATACTCATCATGGGTAATGGGCATTCATTAAATATTTAGTTTGAATGAGTTTTGAATATTTTTTTCTATACTATATAGGAATTAATTAACTTGGTATTGAACACCTCTTTTACCGCCTTTAATATATTGGAAGTAACAGTCATTCAGCATAATTGTATATACAAATCAACAAGATTATTTCTATATATGGGAGATTTTAAAAAAATACAATCAATGTAATTTTTCTTCTTAAAATATACTCATATTTAAAAATTATATATTTGTGTTTTTGGTCGATCTGTATTTTAATTACATCATTCTCGGATGTATAAAATATGAATTATTTATAGTTAATGATTATTTATAGTTAAAGCATTAATACTGTGGAGGTTTATAAACATTGTAATTTTAGTCAAACACTGTTTATCACACTTTATATAACGGTATAACCTTACCCTATTATGAATATTCACATTAATATAAGTTCATCTTAAATAAATTTTCATTATGTAATGAATTTATATAATAATTATGCCCAAAATCAAAGGTATCCTTAGCACTAAAAATTAAGAAAAAATAAATGGCATGCTATTTAAGTAGGGGCTCAGTGCAGGTTTCAAACTAGGGGTTTTCTCCACCAAAGTTCAATATGTTGAGCAAATTACCGAGCACCTCTAACTGCAGTCTACAAAGTCTTAGCGTATTAAAATACAGTGGAACCTCGATTCTCGAACTTCTCTCAACAGGGATTCTTAAGTAAATTCTCCATAATTCATCCTATTCAAATAAAGCTTATTTCTTTATGCAGTTAGACTATTAGTCTCATTGTTTTTTAGTTAGTTTGCAGCAAGCATGTACCTTTTCTATTGGGGTTGATCTGAGATATCCAGTAATTATGGGACATGTGTCGTGAGATATCAAGTAATTTTTTGATATATTTTTCTTTCTTTTAATATTAACAATATGATTTTTTCCTGAATTTATTAATATTATGTTGACAAATTCCACAAACTCTTTGAATTTCTTCTTTATAGATTTTGGCACAGATTATTTTGATATGTATCCGTTTTTGTAATTGTAAATCTTTTATGTTTTATATGACTCAAAACATAAGTGTCATATTGTATCGCATTTTCATTTTATTCAATACAATCTGGTGAGACAATCATATTGGCAACATTTTCCAACCAACAAGAAAGATGTTATAATGCCTAAATATGACAGAACTAGACTGGGACATTTTCTTGGAATGTATCATTAAGAATTCAACCTAAAACATCCAGGTATAATAAAATCATTCGACCACTAGCTTATGAGTTGAATTTTCTTTTCCTCGTGTTTTAATTTATATTTGTTTAGTACACATTTTGTTTATTTTTTTTACCTCACTTGTTGATAATTGACTGTACACTACCTATAATACTAGATATATTATAATAAATTAGTTAATGAAAAATATTGTTTTTCTTCCTAATCGTAATGAATGATTCGACTTCCCTTTTGCGAATGTTGCCTTAACAAGGAAATTTTGGATAATATATATTTTGAATGCCCATTAATTGATTTGTATCCAGCCTTTTATGAATATCTACTTTTGACTAATTGCTCTATGCCAACCAATATGAGAACACCCATTACTAATTTCTCTGATGAATTAAAGATATAATTAATATTTGATAAATGTGGTATTATTCCAAACTTTGAATTGAGAGACAAATGGCAAGAAATCTTGCAGGCAGCCCATCATTGGTTTTAGTGCTGATGATGATGTAGAGTTAAAAATGTGAAGTGTTTCCTTGGAAATGACTAAAAGACAGATGCGAAAATGATTGTCTTTTGTGAATGAAAATGAAAGTCTGACTATTTGGCAAATTGGATGTGGTTTTTGGATTGTATCTAATAGCCTTTAATATGTATGCACGAAGTCATTATACGAAAGATTATATCAATACTTACTGAAAAGTTAAAACTTCAATACCTTTAAAACCTAATAGTTACATGATTTATATTACAATACATATTTTACTAAAAAAATAATAAAATTACAACAGCAAGTAGTATGATATATTTGATAAATTTTATGCAAGTATTTTATAAATAATATTCAGACTTATGAAGAAGAGTGTGAATATAAGACTAATTTAATCAAAACCTTCATAATCTTTCTCTCACAATGTGGTCCTTAATTTGCTCAATAATTGATGACGGAACTTCATTTCTATTTTGAATATTTACCTAAAATCAGAAAAAAATAGGAAATTTCATTAAGTAATATTACTGAAATTGCATTGTTTTTGGCTACAATTAAAATGTAAAATATATTAATCTCAAAACAAGAATATTGAAGGCTAAGAAGGACCTTGATTAAGTGTAATTGTATTTACAAGGAGGTTTAGGAGCAAATATAAAATTTGCTTCATATCCTGAAAACCCCTCGTAACCAGCAGTGTAAAGGCAAAACCGATGCATAGATTAGCAAGGTTTGTTTCGCCCTATATAGCCGAGCTATTAAAATTATCCTATGTAATGTATTATTTAACTTGAAGCCGAGGATTGTTAGAGGGAAAATGCAATGAATCATCAGAACTAGAGAGGCATTATCAAAGAGATTCAAGCTCTAGAGTTGTATTGCCATCAGAGGTAAGATAATTAATTTCATTCATTCGTATGGTACCCTTCAACACAACCGGGTTGAAGATTGAGTCCAGACATGTTGAAGAGTGTGTCTGGGAGAAAATATCTTTGATCCCAACAATCAAGCCTTCATGTTAAGAACCACTGGAGAAGGCACACAACTCACAGTTCGACATCATACATGTTGGTAATACTACCACATGTGGACATGCAACAATATACACATCCAGACGAACTCTTAAACCAGACTGGGATTTTTTTTAGTACCATCATGATCGAATACCAAACCTCTGGGTGGAAGACAAGCGTCTTAACAACCAGATCACCATAGGTCATCAAGTAAGGTAATTAAAAAGTAACTTGAAATATTTTAAGAACTCACGGTAAAAAGAGCAGACTTCTTACTAGATGTAACATATTCAACTAGATGGAGTGGTTTCCCTTTAGCCAAGGGCACTGTGGCTAATATTACATTATTGCTATTATCAAACAAATGTTTAATATTTGTAATGAATAGATTACTAAACATTTCCATTTTTCCAATTTCATCTATTATGATAACACCGTCAGATATTTCCTTTGTCTGAAACATTATAATCGAGGTTGAAAAAAGTTAATCCAGAATTCAAATAACAGAAAATTATTCATTAATGTTTAAACAATCCAAGGATTGTTAATTCAAGAGACGTTAATCAAAACTTCTTAATAATAGGAGTTGTATCGGACGTATGCCGTCACCCTTGTGTGTGTATGTGGTATGTTAAGACAGACAATATTGTGTGTAGATCTGGAGGCAAATTTGTCCTTATATTTGTATCATGTCATAATTATGTTAAATATTTTATAATTTGTATGTTGTATTTCTATGTAAAATAACTCGCATTGAATCCGAATGAGCTCGCGACCGCGGCGGTCTTTGTGCCGTGGCCGAGCCATCGAGACCAAGGCAGAAAGCGGTCAGTTTAAGCGGCCCCCCCGAGCCCCGAACATGGGTTTACCTCACGGGCAACGGGCGCTTACTCTGACCGTCTTTCCGCTAATATAGAGCCCCAAACTTATACTAAAATATATACTTCCAAACATCGCTACTACTTCTCTTCAATCGTCTGACTACGTTTCATTTCTCAACCTTCTCCAAGTTCTACAGAGGAATCTCTACTCTTCTGACTTCACTTCGTCTCTTCGTCTTTCGCCGGAATCATCGTACCGAGTCCGCCCCTGGCACCGTCTGGACAGCTCTCTGAATACGCCGGAACAAGCTCCGCCCACAAGTTCAGAGGCGCATCGACTCAAGAACATTTCACCGGAAATTAATCTAATTAATTTTTTGGTGATTTACGATTGACTTCGCGAACTGGATTCTTCGGGCACTGCAGCAACCATCCGCCCTATCTACAGTCTTTGTACCTGTCTGGTACAAAGTGGTCCTTCGAGCCGGATCCGCTGCGTAGTCTCGAGAATCGTCGGCATCAGAAGCAACCTGGATCATCATCATCATGCCGTCTCCTCGTTCTGGCAAAACTCCCGCAATGGAAGCGAGAGACCAGAGCGACGATTCATCGGACGATGATTGGATTTGGTCCTCACATGCTGATCCGGAGGACGAGATCAGGAGGCTTCAGAGGGTGCTCCGCAACGCAAAGCGGAAAACGGCCGCTCTTGAGAGAAAGCTGAGACTGCAAGCTGCGACGGATGACGCCATCCGTGGACCATCGGAGGAACGCGTTCCTGATGCTCTGGCAGCTGATCCCCTGCGGCTCCCCAATGATTGGGTGAGCCAGCCACAGGATCCATACGTGCAGATGGCAGCGATGTTTTCGGAGCTCATCCGATCTTCACACGAAAGGGGAACCTTAACAGCACCAGCCTGTGAAGTGGTTGTACGGATGATCGCGCTGATCACCGCGATTCGCGACCGACATTGCGCGAATCAAGGGCGGATTGGCGCGAACGAACACAGGGCGTGTCCGCAAGATGAGCGGCACACCGAGAAGCAGCGGATGTGCCAGGATACAGCGGAGCGCAATGACAATGCGCGATCCGAGCTGACACATCACGCTGAGAGAGAGGACGCCGTCGCCGACCCACAGGAGAGCGAAGCGTCCGAAAAGGTAGGCGCAAATCAAGGAAAGATTTGCGCAACCCGAGATTGCGCAAATGGACATTGTGCAACCGGACATTGCGCAGAACGACATTGTGCAATACGCGCGTCTGCCCGGAAGGGAGACAACGCGTGTCCGCGAGACGGGCGGCGCGCCGGGATGCGCCAGGATGCGGCGTCGCGTGACCAGAATACGCGACCCGAGCTGACACATCACGCCGAGGATCAACGGATGCGCCGGGATGAAGCGGAGCGCGCAGAGAACGCGCGACCTTCATCGACACATCGCGCCAAGACAGATGGCGTCGTCGCCATACGGAAGAAAGGCGCGACGTCTGGGGAAGAAATGGCGGCGCGACCATGCCCGCCGCGCTGTGTCGTGGTGAAACCGCGCAAGCCAGGAGGACGGCGTGAAAAGAGGTCGCGGCAGAAACCGGACCACGCCTCCTCGACAATGAAAGCGCAAGTGTCACACGTTGGTGTCACTTACGCAACTAACGCGATATTGACACGCGCCACCAGATGGACGAAACGGTGCGTGTCAAACTGCCGCCGCCCTAGATACCACAGGACCAACGGCGCGCAGACCACGGAGGAGCTTCGAACCGCGGAGCTTAGGTTAATTGGGATTGCGCAAAAAGAAACCTTTCGCGCGGACCTAAGAGCTCTGCGGCGCGGCGAAAGTCTCCTCCCTGGAACGAGACTGAGGGGAGTGTCGCCTTGGCTCGACATCCGAGCGCAAAGAGGACGAGGCGACTCACCACTAGACCAGGGATACATGGAGGCCGGGCGCATCGCATCCAGAGGATGCACGCCTCACCTTCCCCCAGCACAGGACATCGCGCGAGTCAATTACTGACTTGCGCACAAAGCAGACAGATCTACACACCTGCCAAGAACTCGGCGTACCACATACACGGATAAACAAGGCGACGATCACGGCTGGCACCCTACCACGAGACCGGGAGACCACGCCGGGAGGATATCAACCTCTGCGAGGTGACAACGCACACGTCCTTGCCCATTTAGATGTTGCTCCGAAGATGACTATACGGAGGCAACATCGAGGGGAGTGTATCGGACGTATGCCGTCACCCTTGTGTGTGTATGTGGTATGTTAAGACAGACAATATTGTGTGTAGATCTGGAGGCAAATTTGTCCTTATATTTGTATCATGTCATAATTATGTTAAATATTTTATAATTTGTATGTTGTATTTCTATGTAAAATAACTCGCATTGAATCCGAATGAGCTCGCGACCGCGGCGGTCTTTGTGCCGTGGCCGAGCCATCGAGACCAAGGCAGAAAGCGGTCAGTTTAAGCGGCCCCCCCGAGCCCCGAACATGGGTTTACCTCACGGGCAACGGGCGCTTACTCTGACCGTCTTTCCGCTAATATAGAGCCCCAAACTTATACTAAAATATATACTTCCAAACATCGCTGTTACTTCTCTACAATTGTGTTTCACTTCGTCTGACCTTCTCCGATCCACCAGAGAGGAATCTCTCTCGTTCATCTTCACTTCTCCGGAACCATCGTCACCGTTACTCCACTGGCGCTAGGTCGAGCGGCCATCTTGGATATCACGTATAGGCTCCGCCCGGAGCAGTGACCAAGCCCCGCCCCTAGACAGGGGCGCATTGACGAACGGAATAAATCGCCACCAATTAATATTTTGGTGATTGACGATTTTAACCGCGACGCTGAATTCTTCGAGATTGTGCGGCGACCAACAACCTATCGTACAGTCTTTGTACCTGTCCGGTACAGGAGTATTTGAAACATGTTTCATAGGAATTTTTTTTCAAGGCAAAGTAAAAACATTTTAAAGAGATCTTAATCAGGTTTTTCAGTAATGATTAAATATGTATTATTGAACAGTGAAACTGAATATAATGGGGTTCAGTGTTCTTTCAATTCTTTGCTTTTCATACCTAAAAATCATGATGATAAATATTATACAATAAACTCAATTATCTGGGGTTGCAAATTAACCAGGGTGATAAAAATTTTAATTATTTTTTTATAACATTTAATAATTATTCATCAGTGTTGTAAAAAAAAATTTGTTTTTACTGCCCCGGTTAGATTGCAACCTACTGTAAATCTGCTTTAACCTATCCATGACCATAGAAATAATTATTCTTCCTAAGATATTTTAAAGTAACCAATTTGACCATAATTCTTTTTAATAGGTATAAATAAAAAAATAACCAAACATTATCGCATGACAAAAAAGTGTAAGTTCAAATGCTAAAAAGAAAATTATTTTATAAACTTGCATTACTAAAAAATCACAGATGATAAACATGCAATAATGGTATTTTCCACCATTACACTCGTTATATTACATTAACTAAAAATAGTTAAAAAGTCACATCAAACCTTAATTTGAAGTAGAATTGAAACTTTAGAAGTAAAAAGTAAACAAAAGGGGTTGTTTACCTGTTTTGGACCATTTTATGATAGTTGCATGACATATTAAAAAACCACCTAAAACTTAAAATAATTGAATTTGAAATAGGATTGAAACTGTTGAAAAAAATTGTTAACTATGAGAAAAGCATGTTTCAAATACGTAGTTTACTGACAAAAGGGTTTGTTTAGCTATTATTGAAAGATTTATGACAAATGCAAAAATTATAAAGTTAAATGTGCTGCTGATTGATCAGTGTCACAGTGCCTTTAAATATAGCAAAGGTACACCGATAGATCAGCTCATAAGGGTTCAAGGAAAACCATTAAATGCATATGGTGACCAATCGATAATACCAGAATACTTCACTTGGGGTGTAAAAAGTATGCAAAATTATGATATCTTCATCAAACGGTAACCATATTTGTCCACTTTAGGAAATGATTTAGAGAAAGAGAAGAAAAATTACATTTTGTACACTTCCACGTTTGCTCATTCTTTCATCAAAGGATTTTGTAATATGTTTTATCAAATACTGTTTATTCCACTTTTTGTAACGGTATAACCCTACCGGTTTCAAGGCTTTCACCCCATCTTCAGGGGAGCACAAACAAGACTTGTTTGTAGGGTTATACCGTTACAAACCGGTAGGGTTATACCGTTACAAAAAGTGGAATAAACAGTGTTTGATAACACAAATTACAATGTCTTTAAACCTCCACAATGTTAATGCCTTAACTATAAACGAAAATAAAGGATTTAATATGGGGTGTGCAAGATGATTTATAAAGAGCGGCAAAACTTGGCTACACTTTATGTTTAAGATAAGTCAATGGGAAGTTCTGGGACTAAGACAGTGTTCATTACATTCTGCTAACGCTGTAGTGTCTAACAAATTATACCCAAAAGAGTCAATGAGTACTAAAATCCGACATTTAGTGTTATAGTGGAATGACTTTCTTTGAGAGTTCAAACAATTGAAAACTTTTGTATTTTTTAAGACTGACTGAAAAGGGTTATGTTTAAGAGATGTTTTTCACATTAACAGGGCCCTTTTGTTGTAACACTGGGTTTAAAAATCATTCAATTCATTATCCAATTATATTGTGAATGAGATTTTTGCACATTAAAAATACAGATTAAGAGAATCCAATGACATTTACTTTGTGCTGAAAAAAAATCTCATAACAAAGTAAGGAAATCTATAAGGTTTTTCAGATTGTTATATCACGCGGTTTGGCTTATGATGCCGAAGTTTTGAAAATGTTGCAATTTTTATCCAGGGCTTGTTTGTAAAACTTCACCATAAGTGTATGTGCGCCGGATAACTCTTGGCCAAACGACACTCCGAAAGACTTCATACAACTGATATGAAGAACTGCGAAAGCCTCATTACATATTGTACAGGCAGAATGTATTTTAGGTTAGAATTTTTCTTTTTAATTTTCCTAATCCACCTCAAACTGCACCGTCTGAAAACCATTATTTACACAAATTATTAATTTTTATAAAAAAATATTATACTATGAAATAAAGGTAGGTAATAAATTTTACCTTTTCAAACAAACTTGCGATTAGATTTTCAAATTCCTTAATATACACAGTATATTTTCCCACTTTAGGACTAGCTATAGGTACACCTTGTAATTCAGAAACTCGAGCTAAACATCCTCTGGTGCCGTCCAAAGTTACAACATCAAAACCTATTCTTTGACCATTCTTCCGTACCTCCTCTGTGTAGAAACCACAGATAGGAATTTTTGAATCCACTAATAAGGATGATATCTTTTTGACAGCTGTGGTTTTACCAATACCTGGAAAACAGTGTAAAAACTAAATATAAGTGATTGAAAAAAATATAAAAAGAATTCATTCAATAATTCATGTTCTTTCTATTTTTTTTTTCACTTATTTCAATCTCTGGCAAACTCTTTCTGCTTCCATCCAGTTCAGTCCAGTCTTTCTGCTTCCATCCAGTTCAGTCCAGTCTTCACACAATCATTCAACCTGCTTGCTTCAACACCTTCTGGGAATGCTCTATGAAGACTTTGTAGCTCTGGTATTCTTAATATCCAGCCTCTATTCATTTTGTTCCTTGGATGTCCTTATTTATTACTCTACAAGTAATTTCTTCTCTATTCCCTTAAAATAACTCATCTCTACTGTCGGGATTGTCTACCTAGTCCATCATTAAAATTCCATATTAGGTACTCAAAAGAGTAGACAAGTTTATGGTAGTTACGAGTATGTATCCTTGCCTGTTTCTGTTCATGTTTTGCTTACTGTTGAGACCAAGAAGATTAAAAAAATTACCTGGTGGGCCAGTTAAGAGGAAATACCTAGTTGAAGCCATCTGGAAAAAAAAGATATTTACAATACTTAATTCGATATTTTACTAAAACTCAAATGTCATAGGGGACGAAAAGTCTAGCACGATCTACATTAGACGATCGAAATCTTCCCTTTCCCGTAGGGCTGAATTTCACGTAGTAAAGAAGGAATTGCCTTGATGGGACGCAACAAAATGTGAAAAGGATAGTAGCGACGAAGCACTTTCGAGGAAGTCTTATGTCGCGTAAACAGGAAAAATAATAGAAAGCACCTTTAGACTTCTAGTTAAAGCAACTTATAGAGATGATGAAGCGATATTAATGTATTTTAATACGATTCACACGAAACATTAAAAAAATGTTTAAATAACTAAAAAAAGAAGTATACCTAGTAATAGAGTAAAAACAAAGAAGAATGAATTTTTCGTTCGATTTTTTTTATATAATTTTCCAATTACTTTTAGTTAGTGATTTTAATGTTAAGGAAATTAAATACATTAATCCGCACAGTTACAAAAAATGAAATAAAGGAGGGGACATGAAATGCATCAAGTTTTTGAAACACCGCTGGCAAAAATTACCTAAAACTTTCATCTGTCAAATATGTAATCCTAACCTAAAATTGCCCATTTTTATAAATTGTACAATTCACATCTTATGTATAGGCGCGCATATCGCGGTCTAAAGTTCGTGTTTGTTACAAAATAATCGTGCGACTGATAGGCGACTTAATATTAATTTATTCCAGTTAGCGTTTCAACTCCAGTCAGTTTGGTCGCGTCTTATTGAATATAATAATGGCTAGCACCTCAGTAATTCGTCTTCTTCTTGGAAAATCTCTTGTCGGGTCGTCGACAAAGATAATCCCAGCTGCTTCTTTCAACCGTGTAAAATTCTACAGCACAGGTGAATTTAAAATCTTCATAATTAAAGTAAAGAAGTGTGTAGATTTCTTGACTTACACGCACGTTTGCCATATGTAAACCGGTAAGCGTAGCGTTTCGTATATTTATTTGTATTGGTGTATCGAAGTATTTTTTTAATATCCAGTTATTCAATAACAAAGCATTTAGAAAAAATAATAGCTTTGAATATGTTTATTAGTATTGTATTAGTTTTCGCCATTCGAAATTTATTATTATTCAAGGCATATTGATAGCAAATATTTTATTCTTCCATTAAATCGAAATAAGTTTTCGAATAATGTCAGTAACTGAGCAATTGTCACAAAAACAGAAAAGAATTCCAAAATACAATAGCCAAAATTATTTTCAACAATAACCTCTTCGTCTCCCGTTCTTCTTAATTTTGCAGCTGATGCACTAATAAATTGATTGCCTCTAAATTTTCTTTTCTTCTGTCGATCTGCACGCAAATTACTTCCTTTTTCACTTTTTCTATCCATTTTACACGCACAAATTAAAATTTGCACACAAAATTATTTATTTTCAAATCGTCAACAGCGGACGTACGTCTACGCTGTTTAAAGATTGAAGCTAAACTGAACACTGAACTAAACTAACGATTTTCAAAAGAATACGTTACTACGACCTTCGGTTCCCTAATATTTCGGGTTGACTATATACATGTATTTATACCTGCGACAGATGTAGACCTTCCAGGTAGTAGGGTATTGTGCGTAGATTATCTGTCATTCCGGTGCGGCGTAATTGCTGCCTCATTTATAGCTATAACTTCGTAAATATTGGGAATTTTTAAATTTCCTTTTGAGAACAAATTCTTAAGGGCCTAAACTTTAATATGCAAAAAAATAGATGTTTTCAAATTTCTCGAGTAGAATACCCCCTTAATGTCAAATGTTATATTTTGTCTAAATGACTCATTAATAGAACAATCTTTGCTAAACATTTCTAGGGTGACCTTCTTATTATTTTTTAATAAGTCATGGAAACCTGAAGATTTTCAAAATGAAATGAACAATAATAAATATAACTTAAATATATTTATATTTCTTCTAATAGAACAATAGGAAATGAATGCCATTTGAGTTAATTACTTCATCTTACTCAATTTTAAATAGCATATTTGTCAAATGTTCTCCACCATTTACCCAGTCTCTCACATAAGTTTCACATCACTATTTGTCTAATATGTCTGTAATTCCTTCCTTTATGGTGGCTTTGAGTTTGTTGATATCCTAAGGTTTATTAATGTATAAGTACGGTACACTAATGACTTAAGGCAACTCCAAAGAAAAAGCCGCATACTGACAGAGAATGTCTCCTCTAAAAATGACATGGCCTGGAAACATTTCTCAAACGACTGACATAAATACTCTGGCAGTATGGGTTTTTTGCTTGTCAGGTTACCATGTCTCAGCCTGTACATAGATATTAAAATATTTTATATGACCTGCTAGTTAGAAGCTTACTGGAATCTCGTTCAAAAATTAGTTTCCCAATAAATGATTAAATATGAAACTTATTGGATTTTTGCTGAAATTTTGTTCTATTCCTAAATTATATGAAATTGAGTTGTAAATTGGCTAATAATAAAATGGCATTGCTTTCTGACCAAAGACAGAATCTGTGAAATGAATACCTTATATAGTATTGCTTTGTAAATAAAAGTTATTCATAAGATTGTGTGTTAGGCAAGTACTATGCACGAGTACAGCTTTATATGAAACTGAAAAACCAACTGGAAACAAGGAGTATTGTTCATGTGGACTTTTTTGCTGAATGCTATAAATATTTATCATAATAATTTGACTTATTTATTTCAATATCAATAATAAGTATAATAAAAAGACAATTTACAAAGCACCATTTAGAGAGCAGACTATCCTAAAGAGTGCTCTAATTCTGGAATTGAACCTACTATTGAAAGATTAAAAATATTTTAAAAAATAATACAAGTTGACTGTGGCGATGGATGCCGGCTGCGGCCATTCGATTAGGTACATCTCTGCATCTAACTATTGTGGATGATGATAATCTTGGTGGTACGTTCGATAACTAAGCATTCTTGCATCTTGCAATAATGAAAAGAGAAGTTATATCTATGTGTCTATCTGTAAATTGACTCAATCCTGAATTAGAGTGAATATGACTGGTAAACAATATAGTTTTAATTGATTGTAAAGAAATTATGATGTATTTTATAGAATGTACTTGTATATTAAACTTCAAATATGTTTTCAACAGCTCCCAGCTATGAATTCATCAAGACTGAAGTTACTGGTGAGAAGAAGAATATTGCTCTCATCACTCTCAACAGGCCTAAAGCCCTAAATGCTCTCTGCTTTGGTCTGATGAATGAGGTTAGCGATGCCATCGATAAATTTGACAAAGACTCGAGCATTGGTGCTGTTATTATCACAGGTATTTTTTTCTTTTACATTGTTTCATTTTAGAAATCAGTTATTTTATTAAAATTCTACTAAAACTATTAAATATGCCCTTATGCAACTGTATAAATTGTTTTGAGAGTTGCACAATCTGTTGTGGCATTTATATGTTTGGAGATTTTTACCGCTTTTGTCCAGTAGTGAAAAAGAATTTTTGAAAGTTTGTTTGACTTGATGTTAAAAAGTTACCTTCATCCTCACAACAATTCTATGAAAACGTTATGGTATACATACATAACATCATGCCGTTTCCCTTTCGTAGTAAGCAGAGAGGACGGAGCACCAGACTTCCAATCTCGACACACGTCCTTCACCTCTTCCACATAAACGAGGACGATGAAAAGTCTGAAAGGAGCTGAATAAATGCTGTGGAAATGAGTGCATTGCAAAGAATACATAGGGTGACAATGTATGCCAGAATACAGAATGAAGTGATTAGGGATGAATGTGAATTTAAGGCTGATGTATAAAGTATGATGAAGAAGAGCAGTCTGAGATGGTTTGGGCATATAGAACGAATGAACGAAGGACAAACAAAACAAATATACAGTGTAAATTTGAGTGAAAGATCAAAGAAAGTATGGTTGGATCAAGTGAATGGTATTTGGATGAAGGAAATATTAAAAATCATAGGAATTTTATGAAAAGATTAGAAATAAATCACTGACTAAGTCTAAATTTTCAAGATAGAGCAACCCCTTTAATAGAACAACTTATTTTTTTCCATGATCATACCCTTATTATTTTAGTCTTAATCACTGTTGTTATAGCAAGCTATATTATAATAAATCTTTTTTTAAATAAAATCTATGATCGACTTTTTATGGATGTACAAGAGATGAAAGATTTGTGTGGCAACAGGAAAGTCTAGTGCTCTCTCCTTTCTGCCTACCCAGATAGGGAAACTTGTATGTATGTACTCGTATGTAAGAAATTGGCGAAATGAAGTTTTTCCAGCGAAATCTGTTTTTAGTTAATTTTACCAACATTTACTTACAAAATACTTTGGCCTAACAGCAAGCAAAAGCAAACTGATCAGTAACAGAGCCTTGATTGTCTCAAATTCGTGATTTTTCGCGAAACAACTGGACCTGTTTATTCAGCAATATCTATTTTACATTTTAGGTTGTAAATTATTAAAAATTGGCTCTGCCATAAAAAAATTAATGCTCAATTGGATTGTATTTTAAATTTCGTAGTTTTTAAATCAATTTAACATTTTTTCACATCTAACATCATTACATAATATATAAAAACATGTTTTATTTCTTATCAGCATAACTGTTTACTTACCGATATAAATAACATGTGATTATCACAATACTGGGCAAAAAACGGCCAACTTATCTTTACATGGTTCTTCCAGATTCGTAATATCATCATTGTTTCATTAATATTATGTATACAGGTATTTTAATATACAGTAAGATATTCTACATCAAATTCACACAAAACTTGACAGCATTTAAGTTACTATTTTGACTCTATACCAATTTCAGTTATCAAAAACAATTGAAATGCAAAGAGCAGAATTTTTTAATGTCATCACTTTATATAATATTATTCGAGTTTTGAGATCATTGTTTATATGTAGTTTATATTGTTTCCCTGTGGGATAGGCAGAGATAATAGTTTGCCAAACCTTTGGATTGTAAATACGTGCATACATATACACCATCACGCAATTTCCCTGTCGGGGTAGGTAGAGAGGACAGCGCACCATACTTTCCTATCTTGATACACATACTTAGCCTCTTCTACATCCATACACCTTCTCATACAATTTCTCTGACTTTCAACATTTTCTTCATTCACTAGATCCAACCATACTTTCCTTGGTCTTCCTTTCACACGCCTTTCACTCACATTTGCACTATATATCTGTTTTGTAAGTCTTTCTTCATTCATCGTTCCATATGCCCAAACCATCTCAACCTACTCTTCTTCATCTTACTAAACACATCAGCCTTAAGCTCACATTCATCCCTTATTACTTCATACCGTATACTGTCATACATTATCACTCACATCCATCCCTTGTCACTTCATACCGTATACTGTCATACATTATCACTCACATTCATACCGTATACTGCCATACATTATCACTCCATGTATTGTTCTCAATGCATGCATTTCTACAGCATTTATTTGTCTCCTTTCATTCCCACGTTTCACTCCATACATCAAAGTGGGTACCAAAATATTATACTATAGTGGGCTATCATCTAAGCAGATTTTGATACTATCCGGTTTGAGTTTATAGGTTTTAGTGCTCTATTAACTTTGTTTCCTATCGCTACACGCTATTTAATATCCCTCTCAATTGTTCCGTCATCTGTGAAAATAGAAAAATTCCTGAACTAGCTCCTGTCTTTAATTTTTCACCCATATGTCGCATTTAATTTTCTTTTCACACTTTTCTATCATAATTACTTTGGATTTTGCAACATTCATTCTCAGATCTTTCTCTTTGCGTGTCTCATACAGCTTACTAATCAAACTGCAATTCATCTTCACTCTCCGCCAACAAACGTGCGTAGTTTCTTTATATGATGCAGTACCTTGCTGTTGGTCATTTTATCTCAGCCAGATTCGTGTTTGGTGGCACATGTGAGTGGAACAAGAAACTATACCACCAACCACGAAATTCATGCTGTAATCCGGTTTTTGTTTGCAATAGACAATAATGTTGCTGAAATTCACAGGCAGGGTGACACTAAGGTTAATCTATGATATAATTTGTTTTGAGAAGGGTGAATGAATATCCATGACAAAAAGCATAGTGATAGGTCGGTCATTTGATCAGGGCTGTAAGGTGACTGTTCAAAAAAAATTGCCTACATCCCTGATCTTGCATCATGTGACACTCAACTGTTTATGCATTTAAAGGAATGGTTTGCATTACAACGGTTAAAAAATAATGATGAATTGAAGAATGGTGATGAATGATTCAATACATGCAGTGGCAGTAGATTTTTTTGACGATGGAATATGGCTAGTGACACAATATTTATTTATTTTAACTAAGCCAATGCCAAGTTCACATCAATCAGGTTTTACATACGATATAAAGTTTTATTCTTTAGCTTGTCATTAAATTAACATCACTGATGTCACAATATTCTATCAAATATTTATTAGATTATGTTTTGATGAAAAGTTAGTATAATTAACTTGTGTTTGTGGATTCATATTTTATAGGAAATTGCTTTTTACACATTTATTTTTCTTATAGGGAGTGAGAAAGCCTTTGCCGCTGGAGCTGACATTAAAGAAATGCAAAACAACACATATGCCAACTGTGTTAGGGGTGATTTCTTATCAAACTGGGGTAAAGTTGCACAATGCTCCAAGCCCATAATTGCTGCTGTTAATGGATTTGCTGTATGTGTTATTGCTTTTCATTTTTGTTAATATCAATATTAAAGAAAAAAACTAGATAAGATAGCGAATCAGGAGAAGATAATGTACCTCTCTTATTTACATACCAACCAACATATTCGGAGAGTTGAAGAGTTGTTCTGTATCGAAGCCAATATAGAGGTTTTTACCTGAAAGTATTTTTCCAAATGTTTTTTTTTTCAATTACTTATATTACGCTTATAATAATATGTTATGTAATGTGACTTAGACTCATTAATAATGCAAGGTTTAGACACTTTCTATCATCTCAACTATAGTTGACCAAGAAATAAAGACTCTTATTCAAATTTCATCAGAAAGTATAATCTACAAAAAAAACTAGATCACCAAAAAGAGATAATAAATCCCTTATTATTATCATTACCTGTAACTATTATCTACTGCAGAATGATGCCATTCTGTTGCTTTCTTCACTGATCACAGGACAAAAAAATATTCTGTGGATGGCTTTATATGTACAGTATTTCCTCAATTTACGCTGGTGATTGGTTCCAGAAAAGAGAGTGTAAATGAAAACCGCGTAAATAGAACCATTGAATGCTATGTAAATATGAGACATATTTGCGGATATTCTATTCTTACTTATTTAACCGTTAGAATGCTACGCAGCGCAAAAGCGCTGCGATCGTTTGTATCGAAAATTGCGATGCAGCGCAAAAACGCTGCGAGTTTCAGTGTGTTTTTGGTGCTGCGTGGGAGTGGACGTACTCTAACCTCGCGCGCAATTTGTAACGAGAGTGCATTCTTATACATTTAAAAATATTTTTTTACCGTTTTTTTATATTATTTAAGTAGGAGAAGCCAAATACATAGCACATGAAAATGTTTTGATGTGTTCATTCAGAGACAAAAAGTCCAAACCAAACCCAGTCATATTGATTTGATCCAATGCAGATACTAATAGTGTGACGATCAAGAAAAAGAAAGGGAATTTTGAATACGAAAAGGTGAAAACATGCATGATTGATGACTACAACAAATACATGGGAGGTGTGGACGAATCTGACAAAATGTTGTACGTGTATTTGGACGAGCGAAGAACCCTAAAATATTGGAAAAAAGTAGTATTCAACATATTTGGAAGAATGGTGCTCAACTCTTATATTTTGTATGTTTCCAACACTACCGAAAAAAAAATGACCCGGCTCCAATTCACATCGAAAATTATTGAGGATATCGAAAAGGAGTGGATGAATCATAAAAATAGCGTGTCAACACAACCATCTTCATCAAACAAAAAATTTGCACTGGAAAAATTACCGGGACGTAACTTACGCCAGTGCGCGGTGTGTAGCAACAGAGGGAGTGGGATAAAGCGATCCCGCCTTATTTGCGTTTGCTGTAGGAAAGGCCTACACGCTATTTGTGCGGCAAAACATAATTGTTGAGCTACTTTTTTTAATATTTTTTATTTTCAAAAAGAAATAAAATACAATAATATTGATATTTTATGTTTATTTTTTCATATTCATATCAATAAACATTTTTTCTTTATAATGCAAAAAGAATTATTAAAATTGATTGATATTTGTCTAAATTAGAGTGTTTTATTTGACACCATTATTTTTTCCTTTAAATTAATCAATATATATATAGCAATTTTCATACATTTTTGCAAAAATTGCTTAGCACTAAAACGGTTAAAAAAGATTGAGTTATTTTTTTTTAATTAGTCTATATAAGTGGTTACTGAAAACTAATAAAACACATTGTGACAGAGTTATGCGATTTATTTAAACAAAGAAAAAGTTACAGAACTTACAATTTTCTGTGCCAATTCAAAATCACTCTTACTGGATTAATCTTCCATAATATTATAAATCAGGTTGGAGAATAAATAATTTAGAATTCAAATGATTATCACTTTGATGCAGTGAAGATTTCACACTTGATAAACGCTTATAGTGAATTCCCGTAAATGGAGACCGCATAAACAAAGGAATTGCTGTAATATACTTTAAGTCTGTATCAGGAAATGCTTAAGCATGCGATTAATGCGCTGGATTTCTGTATAGGTCACCAGTTTGAAAACCCTTCTGTACTTTTACCCTCGGATAAGAAAAAAATTATGTTGATTTTGGAGGCTATAAGGATGGATTTGTTTTTATATTTTTGTCTTATTTTGAACCAATTATTTTCACAAGAAAGAAAATAAAAATATATTTTATAATAAAGTTTTTATCCTTCCTTAGCTTGGTGGTGGTTGTGAATTGGCCATGATGTGTGACATAATTTATGCTGGAGAAAAAGCCAAATTTGGTCAGCCTGAAATAGCAATAGGCACAATCCCCGGAGCCGGTGGCACCCAGAGGCTCACCAGGGTTGTGGGAAAATCAAACGCTATGGAAATTTGTCTCACTGGCAACTTCATTTCTGCACAAGAAGCACAAAATATGGGTTAGTATTTTTTTCACCAAATGTACTACCTTAGCATTCTGTATCAATTTGAAGAAAATAACAGCTCATCCTGCAATCTCCTCCATACATTTATATTTTATTATTTAAAATATGTTTTGATGATACATTCAAACAATTGTAATGGGAATTTCCTGCAAAATCTTCATCATTTTTGTTTAGATCTCAGTATATCCGAGTCTCATCATTTTGATTCCAAATATCTTTCCAAGTACTTCAGAA
Source organism: Odontocerum albicorne (assembly GCA_949825065.1). Lineage (NCBI taxonomy): Eukaryota > Metazoa > Arthropoda > Insecta > Trichoptera > Odontoceridae > Odontocerum > Odontocerum albicorne. Next base: position 22,700,646 of record OX463848.1, on the reverse strand, counting down.
ACTCAAATTTTACACGTATTCATGCTTTTGATAACCACTCTTTCAGATTTTTCAGCACACTTCAATAATAACGGTTACTTTTACAATGTAAAGAATAATACAAACGGATTTTTGTTTATTTTTACAGGTCTTGTCAGCAAGGTATTCCCCCCTGAGAAATTGTTGAGTGAAACAATTAAGCTCGGAGAAAAAATTGGATCCCACTCTCCACTGATTGTGAAGATGTGCAAAGAGTCTGTCAATAGAGCATACGAGACCACATTACAAGAAGGACTGCTGTTTGAGAAGAAACTTTTCCACGGAACCTTCGCAACAGTATGTAAACTTTATTTTTAATTATTAAATAAATAGATGAAACAGTAATGTACGAGTATAACAAGCCAACTATATATTTTAAAGACTAGATTTCACGCTAGAAGATGTCAGCAACCTATGGCACACGTGCCACCTAGTGGCACGCGGAAGGCTTTTTGGTGGCACGGCATGAAGAATGACAAATAATGAAATTCTTCAGTACATTAACAAATTACATGCATGATTTCTTAAACGAAACAACTCATTTTCTTATATGAAATTATTCGTTTATGGTGAAACTACAAAAAATTACTCGCTGCGCAGCTCATTTTCTCAAACAAAATGATCAGTTTTTGAGGGGTGGAAATCAAAAATGTTTGCTGTGCAAAATCTCGCTTTAATTTTGTATAGGGCCTCCAATTTATATTGTGCGTGGGGCCATGTCAGTAATTTTAATTACTATACCATAATGAAGTAATACTACCTTGAGCAAAAAGTTTTAGGACCGTCCACCGTGTGGCGCTGTCAGTCACCCGATTGGAATTCTTTTTTTTTGTTAGGTTACCACATCTATCATTGACACTTCCCTCCAAATTTCAGCGTCATAGCTTGACATTTGTAAAAGTTACGTTGTACATCTACCTTTGTGCGTGCTTCGATTTTTTACAAGTTTAAAAATGGCATCAACTGTGCATCAACGAGTTTGCATTAAATTTTGTGTGAAAAACGGATTTAATGGTCCGCAGACCTTGGAAATGTTGGAGAAGTGTTTTTCGGTGACACGAACGCTTCAGAAGGGGTCGTGAGTCGGTCGAGGATGACGAACGCAGTGGCAATCGAAAACCGATGAAAACATCAATAAAATCAAAGAAATGTTGGCCGAAAACCGCAAATTGACCATCAGAGAGCTGGTAGAGGACTTGAACATCGCTTATGAATCCGCTCAAGACATTTGGGTTAGTGATTTAGGCCTCAGACATGTCGCTGCAAAACTGGTGCCGAAAGACCTCAATTTCATGGAAAAAAAGGACCGCGTTGAAATTGCGAAAGACATGATTTCCATGAGTTTTTGACCAAAAACAACACGAACACTATCCAGCAGCCTTCGAATTCACCTGATCTGGCTCCCTGCAACTTTTTCCTGTTCAACCGACTTAAAAAACTGCTTCGCGGAACGCATTACAGCACCCGAGAGGATGTCATGAAAAAATCGAAGACGGCTCTGATGGACATACCGAAAATTGATACCAGCGGTGTTTCGAGGATTGGATCAAGCGCTGGCGTAAGTGCGTTGCAGTCGATGGGGAGTACATTGAAGGGGGACATATCGATTTTGATGAATAAACTTGTATTTTCGATTTTATGAATAAAGTCCTAAAACTTTTTGATCAAGGTAGTATAATAGTAATTAAATAAATATTCAATTTCTTAAAGATAGATATTTCTTTAAAGCCCCCGTCCAAAAATTCCTGCATCCGTCAGTGGCACACTGAGTGTCCAATACTTTAAAAAAATTATAAAGTGGCACTTCAATGCATATAGGTTGCCAACTGCTGATCTATACAATATTTTATAAATATTTATTTAATTTTAATTTTGAAATCTAAAAAATGGATAATACCACATATTATACAACAAAATGATTTGTTTTTATAGTAAACAATGCACAAATATTCACAACCTGAAACGATTTAATCACATTTATCATCTTTCATTTTCCATTTCGAAAGTTAACACTCTTGTCAAGTACTTAGAACCATTAATATAATACTTTAAAAGTCCTAACAAAAGAAAAAATCTTCATATTTATAATGGATTCCGTACACCGGATGCCAAAAATGGTGCTTTATACCATACTTTCTTCTGTACTAGATTTATTGTGTGAGCCATACCCTGTAATGTGGTTTTACATGAGCTCAATAATTCTTTCTTTCTCTCTATCTGGGACATTTTTCAAGAGAGAGATATAAAACTTCATGAGAACACTAAAAACTCGCCTGTGGAGTGGGTGAAAAATTTGTATATAGAGATTTTATTTATCAAAACCCTGTTCGGTTTCTCTATTGTCAGTTGTCAGTCTGAATGTTTTATTATATATTTATCAAGGTTTGCATGTGGAGTATTTTAGCTGCTTATGTATTAAATATGTCATAGAATCCAGAAAACAAAAATATACTCCTTGTTTATATAATTCGTAAAAATCAGTTTTTGTGAAGCAACATAATTTTTTGATTAGAACCAATCAGGTGCTAGTTATTATGATACCTTCAGTTTCATTGGTTAATCACATACCAAAAAGGTTTTAAATTAGAGTAAGCTCCAGAAAAATTATGGATTTTGCACTTTGTCGAATGTTTTATGCTTTTTTTATCATATTTAAGCAGCTTAAATAAGTTACAGTAGATTCTCAAGTTGTTATTATTTGATAAACTAAATAGAGTTAAATTTTTCAACCATTTTATTTTGTTAATGAATCTATTAAATGGCCAATAAAAAATTATTTCCTCTTTAACTTTGCAGAAAGACCGTCAAGAGGGTATGACAGCTTTCGTTGAGAAGAGACCACCTAAGTTCACCTGTGAATAAATATATGTATATTGAAGATCTTCATATTACTACTTGTAAAAATATATTTTGATACGCATCTTGACTCAAAAAGTACTAGAATGTAGTATTTGAGGCAAAGCATTTATATTTGTTACCTTTAATCAATAAAACAGTTAATCCTGATAATTGAGTTTTTGTTTAGTTTTAGAACATTAATCAAACCTCTCGATAGATCATTCGTGAAAATGTTTAGTTTTAGAACATTAATCAAACCTCTCGATATAGATCATTCATGAAAATGTTTAGTTTTAGAACATTAATCAAACCTCTCGATAGATCATTCATGAAAATGTTTTGACATAAGTTGTTTTGAAATAAATATTTGTTTGAGATTAATTACAGTAATATTCTTTTTTATAAAAGAAACTATTTAGTTTTTTTTTGGAAATAGAAAAGCCTTTCTCTCTATTTTCGTTGATTTGACAGTAATAACCTGTTCAAAGACCATACATTCTCGCACCACTTTATTTATTACATAATTATCTGAATTAAGGTCCACTGACTTGCAATCGACTATCAAAATGTGAACAAAAATGAAGAGATACTTAGAATCTAAATGAGAATAGTCAACATTAAAGCAATCCTTTCAAATAGAAAAGAATTAATTTCAAGCTCTTATGAGAAGAAAATCAAGCAAGCATAAAATCTTGGAGTGAGAAAATTTTCCATAAATGTTGGAGGCAAATCTCAAGAATTAAAAATTTCGCATTGTATAAAACAATTTTTTGATGAAGAGGACTTAAAAGAAGATGAGAGCTTACAACAGTCAATTAAATAAATCAAATTATAATACAAGATAATATAAATTGAACCAAAAGGCCATAGACCAGAACAAAGCCACAAAAAGCTATCCAAATGTTAAGCAATGGCAACTAATAACAGCATTGCCTATTAACAGGATAGTGAACCAAGAATCGGAAAGAAATCATAAAAAGATTCCACTAATTCTATTCAGAACTTTTTAAAGACATAAAATGTAAGAGAAATCACAATTGCCTAAAGTGTTGAACCAGCAGAGCCGAAACGAGGTAATTTAGTGCCTGGGGCACTCATCCGAAAACGCGCCTCCACAATAAGATGGCATTTTTTTCTAAACACTTTCAACAGATAAAACTACTATAATACTGGAATATTTCCCCCCTTATTTTAAAATTGGCGATTTTTTTTTTACTTTCTAAAATAATCACACCCACTCTTAAAAAAAGTGAAAATTGGGGGCATAGATCACTTTACCTCATAATATAAATCAAATGATAGTTATATATCAAACATTTATAACTTGATTTTTTGACCTTTCAGTCTAATGAAATTGATTTTGTTTGAAATCAAATGCTTATAAAAATAATAAAAGGACAATTTATATAGTGCCATTTGGAAAACAAATTATCTTCAAGGAAACTCCAGCTCGGGACTTGAATCCATTATTATTGATAGATCAATAGAGATAATAGCCATATATGACAATCTATGGCTATTATCTCTATAATCAAGACATGACTATTAACCATCTATTTTTACATATTTATTTACGGTAGATTTTAACGACCTTCAGATAACGCAGTTGGAGTCAGCGCTTCAGTTGTCTCACCCTTGTCTTGGCTCTGTGAACCAGTTTTTGAAATCCTCACACACACCGTGAGTTGTATAAAAATAAGAAATCTGCAAGAGATGACGATATAATAATTGAAATGCTCAAATTGTCATATTTTAGTGAAAGAATAACGTATTGCATTAACGGCAGAAAAATACCCACAAAATGAAACACAACAAAAGTAATTCTTATTCATATGAAAGAAAATAAAGATTCGATGTTTTCGTTATTTTATAACATTTTCATCAGATTTTTTTCGTTTCAAAAAAATTATGTTGATTATTTTGATAACTTTTGTTTTTAAGGTATTTTTTGAACATTTGGGTCATTTTAATATTTTTGGATGTATTTGACCTGTTTTCGGGGCTATTTAAGATATTTCCAAAGGTCAATCGCCATTTCAGAGAGGAAATAAAAGTTGGTGATAGTAAATCATGAAGGAAGTCAAAATTCCCACTTGAGTGTAATGTTAACGATGGATAGAATGATCAAGTATAATGAGAAACGAAATAAAAAGCCACCATTGAATGAATCGTTCTTTAAGCAACAGCCCCGCTGAGATTTTTCTTTCTAAAAAGAAGTTTTTTTCTAATTGCCAGATGTGTTACATGGCAATACCATTGTATGTTGTCAAATATGTCATTTCACGATTTCACTTGCGATATCTAAATTTCTTTTCGTTGCAGTTATTCATTGCTTTCACAGCAACGCGACGCCTGTGACATCGCCTGATTAAAGGAGAAGTTTTTAATGTAGTAAATAAAAGTCAAAATGCAAGAGTTTCAAGATATTGAAGTTTACAAAACGAGTTTCTCCGTATTTGTTGCATTATTTTATCTAGAAATGTTGTATATTCTCATCATGACCTTGTCGATTCTGAATAGAGTCAACCAACAAGTGCCGTCCTAGAACGATTTGTTGTGATTTTAAAAAAAAGTTGCGGGCATCGAAATATTTAAGGTTCCTCTGTTGATTTGGAATTGCTAAAATGTGTATCGCATTCGCGATGAATGATGCAGTATTTTATTTGTCAAAAAATACGAGTTCTCCCACTTCTCATGATGTATTTATAAAAGCCTGTTATGCGAGGCTTTTGAAACCGTTTCAGATTGAAGGGATAAGATTTTTATACCGACAGTATTTGAAAGTAAGTGAACATGTCTCTTTTAATTTGTTTCTCGAGTCGCATAAAGTATATTTATCAATTAATGATAATTGTTTTATTATTAATGCAGCAACAAATAAATAACTTATTCACGATACAAAAAATAACAAAAATGTCAATTTGTGGACTAAATTGATTTCTCCGAAATGATGAAGGGTTGAATCACATGGTACATACTTATAATAAGGTCTCACAACTTATCAATTTGATGGGAATTTATTACTGATGTATTAAATAATTGATCAACAATGGGTTAAATGCAACAACCTATTTTTTAATGTTTATATGTCCTCAGTAAGATACAGGCAAAATCCTCATTTATTGGGGACACGACAAAAGAAAGATGACAAACCCAGATCCATATAAATTAAGTGTCCACTTTAAACTACCTATTTTTTTTGTCTTGTTTTTTATATACTATGTATACATATAATTACTTGTCATGTAAATAAATATATTAATGTTAACATTATAATATTTTAAATTATCATTGCCTGAAAATTAAGAATGTTATTGATATAGATTTTTCCATGTTTTTTTTAATGTTGCTTAAAATAACATGAAGATAAATTGTTTTTTTTTATTTGTGGACCTGTTATTGTTACTTTGCTATCAATTATCAAAACTGAGCAGGAATTATTATTATAAATTGAGCAATAAAATAAGTCTCAATCCATATTCATCTAATTTTAAGTGACCATACATACAGCATCAGGTCTGACAGTATGTCAATGACTTAATGCGTGTGTCATATAAAACTAGTTTTATACACAATCATTATTTTAAATATGTATATTTGAATTAAGTGTAACACTTATAAAGTATTGATATATTTAGTATGAACTATTTTTGTTAAAACTGATCCTCCATTGGTCTTTAAAGTAATTTGGTCACATTAATCTAAACTAAATAAATGCTTTGAGTATTTCTAGTCTTAGATTGATTCTCGAGTATTAAATGTTAATGTTAGAATAACTCATTATCTTTGACTCTGCAGGGTTGTGGGGCTGTTTTGAATGATGATAATGGTCTTGGAAAAACTGTTCAGACTTCCCTATTTTTGTCATCCATTCCTTCAACTCCGGCCAAACCGTCTCTTGTACTTTGTAGTGAAAAAAATCTAAACCATTGGCTATATCATTTCCACAATTGGTCTTCAGATTATTCGGTTTTATGTTATGAAGGTAAGTTGTTGAGTCTTTCTCTGTTGTATGGTACTTTCATCTTCAAATACACACTAGCGATGTAGAAATTTTGAAATAGTGCGGCTGAGAGACTGTTGTTTATGGCCTTATGCACCGAGCCTTCGGGGTTTAAAACCACTAGTAAATATCTCACTCAAGTGTTCGTTGTTTAACACTTCCCTTACTGTGCTAAAAAATTACGCCAGTTACGGTGTTGGGCACTGAGGGTACACTAAAAATGTATGTTTTAAATTAAAATTATGCAAAATCTATTAGTTTTTTTTTAATTAGCTATAAACATCATTTTATTGTGTAATAAAATGTCGAATAATATAAAATAAGTGTAAGAAATGATAAAATAATAGTTGAAACAGAAGTGACATTTCTATAGGAATATAATTTTCCCACTGCGTCGTTCGGTCTGCGCAACGTTCAGAATGCGCATGACTGAAAAGAGGTCTCCAACCTTTTAACACTTCCCTTACTGTGCTAAAAAATTACGCCAGTAACGGCGTTGGACACTGAGGGTACACTAAACATGTATGTTTCAAATTAAAATTATGCAAAATCTGCTAGGTTATTTTTTGTTATTAGCTATAAACATCATTTTATTATGTAATAAAATGTCGAATAATATAAAATAAAGGTAAGAAATGATAAAATAAGAGCTAAAACAGAAAGGCATTTCTATAAGAATATTATTTTTACGCTGCGTCGTTCGGTCAAAAATCAAGGTTTTAGGGCGAGAAATTTATATAGTATAAACAAACACGAAATTCAAAATTATATATAAACAAACACGAAATTCAAATCAATAAAATATATGCAATTTGGAAAATATAAACACTACAGAAAATTTGAAAATAGGACAAACATATCATATAATCAAAGTTTAATCCTGTGGAGAAAGTTATCGCAATTGGGGCATGAACCCACTTTTTTTTTTACTATATTCTACGTACTAAACATGCAGGTGTTTGACAAATATTGCAGAATAGCCTGGTTTTTTTTCTCGAATGTTTTTAATAAAACCCACAACTTCCTCTTTTGAGGACCTCACGGGGTGCCAACAGGGTATTATTTACTAATGTTTCGGATATTGACTCGCCACAATATGTTAAAACTGTATTAAAAGCATCTTGTTGTTGCTATTTTTCCTTTTTAAGATATTGGGCATTGCCAATTCCAAACTTAACTCTCTTGTGAAATGTTTTCGGTGGTATTAATTATTTTGTTTCCACTCTGGATATTTGTCTATCCATAAGAGGTATGCATTCAATGCAGCCATATCTATAATTTCCATAAAAAGACGGAAAGGCCATCTTCTCGTTGACCTTGAGCAAGAGTACTCTCAAGTAATTTGGTCTCCCGTATCTACTCCAATTTTCGTATTATTATAATGATGTATAATTACTATAGTGGCTTTTGTTTTTCTGAATAATCAATTTCTGCATCATTGAATTGAGTGGATAATAATAATACTGCTTTATTTTTTGTGGTACACACGAAACAAGTATTTTATTTTCAGCTACTATGGATTGTTTTCTCTCTAGACGGTATAAATTCAAGTGAGATTACTCTTTTATTTTTTCGAAGCGTGCCAGTTAGAGTTCAACCTATTAATAAAAGATTATCGGCTAATTTGATGGAGGTAATAAAAATACCTGTGGTTATCCTCCTGTTCGTGCCATACTGCGGTTGAACCATTTCTATAACTACTCAGTTACCTTGATTTATCTCTCTCTACGATTATTTATCATACCAGAATAAGCCTGTAAATTTGTTATGCGTCATATGCCGCCGCAGTCGGCAGCAACCCAGATTTTGATGCCATATTTACCAAGTTTAGACTTCATGTACACGCGAAATGAACAATTCTCTCTAAAGTTTGCCAAACGTTCATCTACAGTTATATTCGAAGATGGATAATAATTGCTTTTGCACATATCCATAAACATTTTTGAAATCCACTTAATTGATTCTAATTTATCTGAAAAAACCCTGATATCTCTCTTCTCGGGTTTCTTTATCATCAAAACGAATATGACTGTAAATATAGATGAATCTATCTCGAGACAGAGCTGTTGTGAAAAATGTCTGGCAAAAGGGACTTTCACTTATCGACAATTCACTCAAAGATAGCTTTCGTGTTCGATTTCTGCCAGGTGCGAGCAATATTCCAATGAATTCATATAACTCGTCTTTTGATATTGGTTGGTTCTTTTCTGAATGATTCGATTTAAATGACGATTTGTTTCTTAAACATCACTTTTACCACCTCTTCATTTACAAACAGACAACACATATCTTTTATGGAATGTACATTTATACTTGAATTTCTCAGTCCAGAATCTTCGATGAGAATATTTGATACCCGACCGATGCCTCGAAGATTGAGGTGGTACTCGTAATGAACTCCATTCGAATCCATGTTTTGATGTAAATAATATTTCTTCGTCTTCTTCACTCGTCTCCAAATCAGAATATACTTCATCCTGTACCTCGACAAAATCTTCTGATTCTGATATATTGCCTGTCGCCTTAAATTCCAAATCGCTATCATCGCCGTCGATATTTCCCGCCATCTCAATTATTATATTTTTGAAAATGAAATAATAAATAAAATGTACATTTATTATAAAAAGAGTAATGGTACAATATAACATACCAGATAAAAAATGATAATAGAAAAAACATACCAGATAAAAATAAAAAATAACAATCAGGATTATAAAACTGGTGACGAGCCCCTGGAACGGGGCGCTATACGAACTGTCAAAAAAGAATGAGTGTTTGACATTTCGTCAATTCGCGATTTAAAATCATTAATTTCTGTTGAATTAACTATGAATGTTTTGTTTCCTAATGACATCATTCAAATCATAGAGGTTTCGATGAGGAATACATAAAGTATGAAGACCCTGCAAGCAGTATATTTCGAGAAATTAAATAAAATATAAGCCATGATCACTCGCTATCCATCACCGTACGGCAAGTGTTAAAAAAACTACCATGCGCAAACAGATATCAAAAACAGATTCAGTAACAAGCAACAATTTCCTTTATGGAATCCAAAAGACCTGTTCAGTTTTCATTACTTTTTTGTACATATATATTTATTTTACTGATTACACAATAAAATTAAACTTATTTATAAAAAAACGAGAGGGATCAAAACAGAAAGAATAAAAAAGTGTTCAAGAATTGTTCTGTTCTTGATATATTTTGACTGTTTTGCTTTATTATATTCGAGTACAGTAGAGCATCGATTATCCGAAACAATTAGGAACTGGGGGTGTTCAGATAACTGATTTTTCAGATAACCGATCGTCACAAGTGAAGGTTCGCACACCACTAATGAGGCGAGGTTTCTTACGTAGGCTGGTTGGCAGGGAGGGGGAAAGTGCTGCAGTGCCACAGCAATTTGAAATTCTATACATACTATAAAATACAATAAGTTTTCATAAAATTGAATTTCTATACTAGCGGCCGCAAATTTGAACTTTCGGTTAACCAATGTTTCGGTTGATTAGTATTTGGAAAATCGATGCTCTACTGTATATACCTACTCGTTTTCATTATGGAAATGAGTATTTTTTTATGGAAATATATGAAAATCAAGAAAAGAATATTTTTCATTGCATAAATTAATTCCTCGTGTTTAACATACTAGTGACAAGTTCAGTGATACAATTTGACTGCATTTCGTTTTTATTTTTGTATTCATATTCTTCTTCCCAACTTGCTTATAGAAAGATATTTGTGTAAACTTAAAAATCAATATAGTATATCTTAAATTAAAAATCAAATTGTAGTGTATTCTGCCGTCATAAGCAAAAACGCAGCTAAAGGGAAAAAATCAGAAATTTAACTAAGTATGAGGCAATATTCCATATCAAATTCTGAACCATAATCCATAAAAAAAATTCAGAAAACCATTTATTTCAATACAAAAATCGGCATGTCTTTTTTAATTTTACAAAATACTAGGTTTTTCTAAGCAAAAAAACAATAAAATATGATTCATAAGCAAAAAGACAGCAAGTGCCTATGCGTTTGCTGCGTTTTTGCTTATGAATCACAACATTTTTAAGCAGCAATGAAAAACATAAAAGTACCGTTTTCTCAAAACTTAACTTTTGCCGTTACCTGCGTTTTTGCTTATGAGGGCAGTATTACACCTTCATTGTATACAGTACAACCTGGCGGGTTCATTGCCATGTGGCAATCAATATCTTCCAACGAACCAGAAAGATGTTAAAATGCCTTAAATAAAAACCAATCGGCGAATCCTTTTTAAAAAAAGTCTGGGTTCCAACAGAAATCGAACCTGCAACCTCCGAGCTGGGAGACAAACGTCTTACCAACTAAGGCACGGAGGTCGTCTCATATAAATGTGTTATCTCATATTAAAATACTAGTAGTCACTACATGTCAATGATGTAAATTCCCAGCTGCTATAAATATGGGTATATGGCTTCTAAATAGTATTTATTACTGAATGTAAAAATCACATTATGGAAGTAATATAATTTTGTTTTATATTCTTTTTTTCTTAAAATGTTTCATTGATGATTCTGCAAAACATTAACCAAATTCATAGTATAATTGACATATTAATCAGTGTCATCAATTTTTTAATTTATTCAAAAACCGCGCTTATGTAATGTACTAAATAAGTATTTTTATATTCATTTTTTAAAGATTCAATTATAATATCATTATGCTCAATAAATTTGAACATACTGTAAAATCTTAATTATGCACACCTGTGTATAATGCACCTGATTGATTTATCCCGAAAGTTTCTGATAAAATAAAAATTCATATAGGAGTATAATACGCAACCATCAATTTTCAAGATTTTATTTTAAATTGCAAAAAACATTTATCAACAAAACTTAAACATTTAATAGCATAGTGCTCATTATCATTGTCACACTCTCAAGTTAATGCCATTGTCATTGGTGCTGTTATAAAGATCACCATCATCATATTCATCTGATGACACCTGTTTGTCTTCCCATAAAACATCATAATCGCTATGGTCAAGAATATTGGGGAAAAAAACATTTGAGGATATACACAATATTCATAATACGAGGATATATACAATTTTTACTCACTTTAGCTCACTATAACTACAATTTCAATAAGATCTGTAAATGGTTAAAAGGAATGACCTAATTTAAGACATAAGAAAAATATTTAAAAAAAAACATCCCACAGGCATACTACGAGTACAATAGCTCACAGATAAGTCAAAACATGACCAGCTTACAGTATGACTGCATTGAAATGAAAATCCAACCTAATTCCTTTCATTATATTTATTAACATCAGTAATATTTTTATATTATGATGTGCGTATATTTCATTATCTTTATTTTGTATTCTAGATACTTCAACTGCTAATATCGTGATAGCCACATTAAATGACTTGCATTTGGTTGATACATTGAAATGGGGAATCATTGTGATTGATGATTTGGACCCTTTGCAGATAATAAAACAAGTTGATTCATTGAATTGCATTTTTAAAATATGGTTATGTAAGGATGATCTTTTGGTAAGTCAATAACAACAAATCTCCATTTATTTAAGCTTTTAATATTTTACAATTTTGTTCAAATGGGAATATTGATTTTCAAACTGGAATTTTAAAGAGGACAGCTTGATATCATGAAAATAATTCATAAGTATAGCAAAGTATGTTTGGTGGATTAAACTATGTATTATTTTTTCTCATGATTTATAAAAAAAACACCTTGGTAGGCCGCGGCGCGGGTTTACCATGCCTTTTTTTTTAACTATACCTATAATTGAATTCTTTTCATAAAAGTAATATATTGGGTGTTAACATAAGTTGTGTCCGTTTTTTTCAAATTTAAATATGAGCACCAAAAGTAAAACAAAATGGTAAATGTTATACGTCATTCGAAAGAAACTTTTGTGCTCTACAAGATATTGTGTTTGCTTTGAAGTTACATATTTTATTTTATTTGATTAAAAGCCTTCAAACTGGAATATCAAGTAGACTAAAGTGAGCATTTTCGACACCTCCTTCTGTTCGCGTTCAATCGAGGGAATAAATCTGCCAAAGCTGCTCGCGATATTTGCGTAGTGTACGGTGAAGATGCTATGAATTAAAAGACAGCTTGTCGATGGTTTTTGCATTTCAAATATGGTAATTTTGACCTGAAAGACATGGAGCGTTCCGGACGACCAGAGGACTTCAATGAGGATCGCTTAAACCATATTATTCATGAAGATCCCCTTCAAACCACCGTAGAATTGGCTGAGCAGATGAATTGTAGTCACATGACTGTACACCGCCATCTTAAATCAATGGGAAAAGTCCAGAAGTTCGGCGCTCGGGTTCCACATGTTTTGAGTGAAAACAACAAAAATCATGTTCGACAATTTCCGCTGGTTGGCTCGCGCGTCATCGAGCTAAGCATGGCCACAAGCAAAGGTTCCTTTACCGCATCATTACTGGTGATGAAAAAAGGTGATAAAAAATGTTTGAAGGGGATCTTAATGAATAATATGGTTAAACGGTCTTAATCGAAGTCCACTGGTCGTCTGGAACCCTCCATGTCTTTCAGGTCGAAATTGTCGTATTTGAAACGCAAAAACCATCGACGAGCTGTCCTTTAATTCAAAGCATCTTCACCGTACACTTAGCAAATATCGCGAGCAGCTTTGGCAGCTTTATTCCCTCGATTGAACGCGAACAGAAGGAGGTGTCGAAAATGCTCACTTTCGTCTACTTGACATTCCATTTTGAAGGCTTGTAATCAAATAAAATAATATATATATATATATATATATATATATATATATATATATATATATATATATATATATATATATATATATATATATATATATATATATATATATATATATATATATATATATATATATATATATATATATATATATATATATATATATATATATATATATATATATATATATATATATATATATATATATATATATATATATATATATATATATATATATATATATATATATATATATATATATATATATATATATATATATATATATATATATATATATATATATATATATATATATATATATATATATATATATATATATATATATATATATATATATATATATATATATATATATATATATATATATATATATATATATATATATATATATATATATATATATATATATATATATATATATATATATATATATATATATATATATATATATATATATATATATATATATATATATATATATATATATATATATATATATATATATATATATATATATATATATATATATATATATATATATATATATATATATATATATATATATATATATATATATATATATATATATATATATATATATATATATATATATATATATATATATATATATATATATATATATATATATATATATATATATATATGTGTATGTGTATGTGTATGTGTATGTGTATGTGTATGTGTATGTGTATGTGTATGTGTATGTGTATGTGTATGTGTATGTGTATGTGTATGTGTATGTGTATGTGTATGTGTATGTGTATGTGTATGTGTATGTGTATGTGTATGTGTATGTGTATGTGTATGTGTATGTGTATGTGTATGTGTATGTGTATGTGTATGTGTATGTGTATGTGTATGTGTATGTGTATGTGTATGTGTATGTGTATGTGTATGTGTATGTGTATGTGTATGTGTATGTGTATGTGTATGTGTATGTGTATGTGTATGTGTATGTGTATGTGTATGTGTATGTGTATGTGTATGTGTATGTGTATGTGTATGTGTATGTGTATGTGTATGTGTATGTGTATGTGTATGTGTATGTGTATGTGTATGTGTATGTGTATGTGTATGTGTATGTGTATGTGTATGTGTATGTGTATGTGTATGTGTATGTGTATATGTATATGTATATGTATATATAAAAGCAAACACAATATCTTGTAGAGCAGAAAAGTTTCTTTCGAATGACGTATAACATTTACCATTTTGTTTTACTTTTGGTGCTCATTTTTAAATTGGAAAAAAACGGACAAAACTTATGTTAACACCTAATATAACAAAAATAATTTTATGCATCCAATTGAAAATCTCCCAATCAAAAAATAAGTTAGACCATTACTTTCAATTTTTTAACTGGTTGTTTTTCAAAATTCTATTTTTTTCTTGTAGCTTGATTTGAAGAAATTATATCTAGTTCTCAATTGTGTATCTTCAAATAAAATTGGAACTAAAAAGGATTTTGAAAGACTATTTTCTGAAAAAGATGATAAGATATCTTCACTGTGGAAGCAAAGGCAGTATTTAAATAAATTTTGTAATAGATGGCTCCTAAGACGAACAAAGAATAGTGTCGAAGATCAGCTTCCATTGACTGATATAAAGGTAAGACAAAAGCTTGTAAACAAAGTATTTATACTTGTATAAAACATTTTTTACAAAATTCAGGGTTCTCTTCTGTAGTCTATAACGAATTCTAAACTAATATTTATCATTTTTTTAAGGAACATCAAGAAAATTTTGAAAGTTGGCTTAAGGGTATCAACAAAGATAGAACAAAAGATGGTGAATCATTTAAAGCCAACTCAAACAATCAACCCACAATTGAAGAGAATACGCATGTATCTGTTGTATCTGTCAATGAAATGGCAGCTGATCTCAATAGATTTTCACCTTCCATGCTTGATTTTACAACATCGTCATTCCTGGACAGCAATGGTGATAAAAATAATAACAAAAGAAGAAAAGGTAAGGATGACACTGGATTGAAAATAAAAAGAAGTAAACCCAAACCAATTCTGGAAAGTACAATTATGCCTGTGCCCGTAATTGAAAATACTATGGTTATTTCAAGGAGTGAGTCAAATAGTGAAAAATCTCCAATGATTACCCCAGAAATTAAGCGAATTAAATTAGAAAAGCAAAATAGCATAGAAAATGAAGCTGCAGTACAAAAAGGCATTTTTAATATAATAAATAACAATTGCAATGAACATAATCAGAGTCAAAGCACTCAAAGTTTTCAATTGTTAGATTCATTTCTATGTAAAAGAGTTCAAACAAAATCTAAAGGTGAAAGTGGTGTAAAAAAATTAGGTAATAATCACAATGGTATACCTATTAAAGATGAAATTAACAGTGAAAGTATTCCTCAAGATCATTCCATGAACACTGTAGAAAAAATGCAGTTTAGTCTTCTGGATAGCTTATTTTAGCTGTGCTTTAGAATGCTACACGGTTAGATGCATGTTTACAGCGTGAATTTTAACAATTTGGTTGATATTCATTTCTTTTTCTGGTAATGGTTGTATTTTGGTAATGGTGATATATTTTTTTTAAAGAAATATGGTACAAGCTCAAATATAAAACCGCTTCTTATTTTGCCAGTGATAAAATAAGATAAAAAATGTTTCTGGAAAATTTAAACCAATTTATTTTCTGAAAGATTGAATGGAATAAAAAACCTTTTTTTTTTTAACATTTTGTATATAATAATATTCTATCCTAGTGTCCTATGATATCCATTAAAGATTTAATAAATTTTCACAGTAAAGCTGGATTTCCATCTGACCGTAGTCAATCTGCATGCTTACTTAAGGTGGACCATAATCCAGCTAATTATATCTCATTCATATTTCATTATGAAATGTCATCAGGTTACCTGTCTGGATCTGTTTTGATCATTCTAAATTTCCCCAGATATTCTTCCTTTCTTAGTATTTATTTGATAAATAGATACCAATAAAGGAAGCTGGTAAGCATGCGGTCAATTGAATCTAGCCTTATGCGGCATCCTACTGAGTTGATTATTGGTAAAATTTTGCTATATTTTCTCAGTGCTTGAATCAAAAAATCAAATCAAATACCCTCTGTACTGTCAGGAACCTCGAGGATGCCAAAAACGAATCCTCGAGGATACCAAAGAGAATCCTCGAGGATGCCAAAAACTTCTCCATCCAGGTTAACTACTTTAATAGACTATTGAAAATATTAAAAAAAAAAAAGGTTTTACTTATCGATTGGATTTTTTTCATTTATATTTGAAAAATGCATGCTCTATTTATTTCATATGTAATTTGATTATTTGTTCAAACATCATTAATATCTATAAATCTTGCATTGATTTAATTTGATTTAAATGTGTTTGATGAAATGTGTGTATATATGAAAAAATATCAATGTCACGAAACATTTTTTTTAGTTTATTTAAATGATCTAATGTGCACATCTCAATCCTGTATGCGCAAAAATTTCAAACCAGTAAAATTAGTACTTTGAGGTTAAATTAAGTCTTTTTGTATTCTATACAGACCCAATACAAACCTATGTTATGTTAGCAAACTCCCTTAAAATCGTATTTCAAATATTTTGAGTTCAAGGAATGATACTATAGTATGTATACAATAATCATTTACGTACCAACACCGAGTTTCCTGCAACTCAAATTTTAAGTTGAAATCTGCTTAATTAAATTAGGATAATGATTGTCAAAAGCTGCACAAATATTGATGTATCTTTCAGATGACATTTTCCTTACTGTGCTCTGCCATATGTTCTGTATATTTTTAATCTTAATGATTGTTTCTCAAAGCATTTATTAGAGATTGATTATTTAATAGAATTATCCAGTAGCTTTGCGCAACCAAATTATACAATTTTCAGTCTTTGTAACTCCCAAATAACATTTTATGTAAATTATTTATGCTACGCTTCATTTCATTGGTCGCGCCTATTTAAATTACATGTTTTTAATTTATCTTTTCATGACAATTATTTTGATTTGATTATTCAACTTCGATGAAATTATAATTTAAGTGATGAATATTTAAATGAATTCCTTTATTTCTTTGTAATGATAAATTTTATAAAATATGTTAATTACGAGGGTTGCTATTTAAGTTTTGAGACAGACAAGTAAAAACAAATATTTATCATCGAAAATGGCTTTATTGTTTTTCAAAATACTCTCCATGAAGATCAATACACTTTTGCATGCGTTTGAACCAATTTCGAAGCATTTTTTCCACTCCGAATGAGGTAACTTCAAAACATGCGTTTTGAACGCATCAACCGCTTCTTCAGGCGTCGAAAAAGTTGACCTCGCAGTTTATTTTTGATGTTCGGGAATAAAAAGAAGTCATTGGGTGCCAAATCAGGGCTGTACGACGGATGATCCATCAATTCGATGTTTTGAGTTCTCAAAAAGTCGCTTGTTCGAGCCGATGTGTGAGAGCTCGCATTGTCGTGGTGGAGAATGATCCGTCTTCGGCGGTTAGTTTTCCTCATTTCTCCTAACACTTCTGGCAAACAAATGGTGGTGTACCATTCAGAATTGACCGTATGACGTTCCACTAAAGGCACTGTTGCGACATGACCATTTATACCGAAGAAACAAGCCACCATTTGCTTCGAAGTGCTTCGTGCACGAACAACTTTTGCTGGATTTGGCTCGTCTTGAAAGACCCATACAGTCGACTGCTGTTTAGTTTCTGGCTCATATGCATAGATCCATGATTCGTCGCCTGTCACGATCTTATAGATGTCTTTTGAAGCACCGCGATCGAATTTTTTCAACATTTCTTTGGATCAATCGACACGAGCCTTTTTTTGAGCGATTGTCAAATTATGCGGTATCCAACGCAAACAAATCTTTTTGACGGCCAAATGTTCATGCAATATTGAATGTTTGCAAGTGGAACTTATGTCCAAACATGCCTCAATCTCACGATAAGTCACATGACAATCTTGCAATATCAGTTCACGTACGGCATCGATGTTTTCTGGTACAACAACAGATTTTGGACGACCTTCACGAAATTCGTCCCGGAGCGAACTACGATAACGATTGAATTCGGAAAACCAACGAAACACAGTGGCCCGGGATGGTGCTTCATCACTAAAAGTCAAAGCGAGTTGATCGGCACACTGTTGTTAAGTTAGTCCACGTCAAAAATCATAAAAAATCATCGCACGAAAATGTTCACGATTTAATTCCACTTTTGGCCGAGATGATTTTTTCAAGTCACTGTAAACAACACAAATAGCACTCGTATGACAAAACTTTCTGAGCATGTATACCATGAAAAACGTCAAACTTTACGATGCTGATGTCAGATTTGACGTATCTACACTGGTGTTGCCATATCTCAAAACTTAAGTAGCAACCCTCGTATATATATGACTATGCTATAACTGACCTGAAAAAACATATAATTTTGATTTTATTCATATTGATAAAATTTATATTGTTTAGATTAATACGTCATTACTAAAACAAATATTGTAATCAGCATTTCGACTATTTGACAGGTGAGAAAATAAAGTTGGTATCACAAAATATAATTCTAGAAATTAATATTAATTTGATGTAAAAAATAATCTACAGCACAAAAAAGATACATACACGTTTCAACACATGTCATATTTATTTTATATTTTATTGGATCAGTTTTTTATTCCCTTCTAAATTGTTAATTCACTAATTGCTGATTATGTTTTTTTTTGGCATAGAATAACATATATTTTGATTGTATTAATTTGCTATATTTTTATGATATAATTGTTTGTGATTTTTTGATTATATTGCAACTGATAAATTTATTCCTATTTGTTACAAATTTACCCCCAGAGGCTTTTTTACCTTGCATAACTAGATACTACTTTCACTCAACTGAAGACCAGATATACAAGTGTTTTTTTATTAACACTTTGATTTGAACTCGAATGTAGGCAATGAACTTGTTGATCATATAATTTTTTATATGTAATACCAGTTGAAATCTAAGATATAATTTTAAAAAGTGTATAGTCATATATAATTTGTATTTTAAATCTTAGGGAGAAAATAAATGTATTTATTTCTATTCAAAATTTTCAATTTATGATACAAGTTAAAATAGTATCAGTATATAAAATGTTTATTATTTTTTGTGACTATTTTGCAATATTTTTAACACACTAAGTCTGATTATGCCTTTAAAATATGTTAGTTTCATTGATGTTAATCTAAATGCTCAATCAAAGATTTTTTTATATTTTCACTTTTTATCTTAAGTTTAAAACCAGGCTGAAATCAATCTTCTCATTTTCTTTTGAAATAGTTCCGCCTTTTTTCAAAAATATTTCACGTTTTGCTTTATTTCGAAGATATTTTCATCAGAACATCTTAACAACAGCTTGTTAGTATTAATGATATGTGTTATTTAAAATTTATCTTAAAAAGGTATTAGACATCTAATATCAGCACTGAAATAATTATAATAAGTTATGTGTGCATGTATATCTTGCTGAATTATTTTTAATATCTCGCGTCAGCTTTTTGTAATTTACTTAAATGGGTGGAATTACAGTTTGATATGATTATACTTTTTTTTTCAAGTGTTGAATTAATTCTTTATTTTTTGCCTAAAATGTGAACTGTTTAATATGTTTTAAGTAGCTCTTTTTTTATTTTGGGCCTCACCCTTATTATTAGCAATGTTTCATATTGTTATTGTAAAAAAGTTTAATATAATAGGGAGATTTTGTTTCACCCAATATCATTTTCATTAACGTTAAAAGTGCAAAAAGTTAATGAGTGATATTAAAATAGTTTGACAATATCGTAATTTTAACATTATTATAATTAAATATATTTATTTAAATTTTAATTAATATTTTAGTGACATGTAATTTAATTTTATTCTATGTTCTTTACTTTTCACTGTGAATGGATTTTGTGTAGTTTTTTTTAAATATTTATTTCAAGTATATTTATCTTTTTGTGATGGTAGAAACCTGATATGGTTAATCTTTTATTTAATTCAATTAATTTATGTATGTAAGTAGATTGAAATAATTAATTTATATTTTTATTGCGGTATTCAACTGGGTTTCGAATATTTATGAACTTTATATGTGATTCTAATTAAGAGTTCATCAAACATACAAAATGAATTTTTGAAAATTGAAAATAAAAATTAATTTAAATCCAAGAATGTTGAGATGAAATTAATATTTTTTTTATACTTATTCAATCACCTTTTTTGATTTTCTATATAAAGTATTTTTCTGTTTTTCTCTAGGAAATAATTAAATTTTAAAGTAAATTAGATTTATATTGCATTGTTAACATCTTTAGATTCAATTCTACATACAATTATCTAACCTCACTTTCAATACTTTTTATTCTTAAGTTTACAATAAAAAAAACGAAAAGTTTGAAATCAAAATCATATGAAATACCTCATACCATGTCAACTCAACACTCACTTTCCACCTCACCCCCTTTAGATATTCTTGATTTTCAGTTTACAGTTCATTTCTATACAGTTCACTAAAAATTATGATACATTTTTCAGATTTTTTTACAATAGTTAATTTTTTACAAACTTTTGAAAAATGCAAAAATACCCATGTTTTGTAAATACATAATGGCTCATATTTCCTGAATGGTATATGATCGACGACTGAATTATTTTTTTCATGTTTTCAAAACTGATATTTTTATAATTTTGTAAAAAATCTTATATCTTTATATTTTTGTTGTATACATCAATCAAGTTTTGACTTTGGGTGAAGAGCTATGAAATATAATGTGAAGAAGACATGCATATATTATTGAAAGGTTAAAATGTGAGTTTTGATTGCTTTCAATGACTTGTGTTAATCAATGTTTAACCCTTCAATTATATGCGTGTCTTTATATTATATTTCATAGCTCATAATCACAAGATAAAACTTGGTGAATAATATAAATACAATCAAATACTTGAGAAAACAAAATTTTGTTTCGCAAACTCATTTCATTAA
Organism: Odontocerum albicorne; assembly: GCA_949825065.1. Lineage (NCBI taxonomy): Eukaryota > Metazoa > Arthropoda > Insecta > Trichoptera > Odontoceridae > Odontocerum > Odontocerum albicorne. Next base: position 22,678,956 of record OX463848.1, on the reverse strand, counting down.
TAAATATACGTGACATTAAGGCCAACTTGACACGTATCTGTGGTCTTTAAAATTACATTTTATAGTTGAAGAAGCGCAATGTCTTACATTTCTTCAATAATTTAATAAATTCTGCCAATTTGTGTTAAATGAACATTTGTGAACAAGATGGTTCTCAAATGAATGTTTAATTTTTGTGTTATATTAATATTTGATATGAAACTTGAAACCTATCAAAAATTTACCATAAATCACTGTACACCATATGCATCTTCTCAACCCAGTAGAGCACTGCTGGGTGCCATCACACCAAACAAGAAGTTTCCTGTATCATTATACTATGTTATTTGATACAATCATGAATTATATTTTGTCTCTTTCCTGTAAGTGTATGTTTGCAAATAATGATTTTTATATTTTAATTTAATCCAAAAATTTAAATGATTTTTCCATCGCAGTATTGAAATTTTTTACATGTGTAAAATTTATGATTTTTTTTCCAATTTTCGTAGTCTGGATAATAAAGATGTTAGACAAATGAAAGCAGAATATTTTTTACATTTTTTACAATAAATACATGTTTGAAAAACAATATATAATTATTTTATTGATATACCTTTTCAAAATTCGCCAAATTTTTTAAAATATTCAAGATAGAGAGATATATTAATATTGTTCACTTCATACTTGTTGGTCCTTGTCTCTTCAAAGATGATTCATATGCAGGGAGTAATAAAATACACATAAAAACAATTATTGAACGGAAGCTAGGGGCTGGCCTCAAACCAATTTTCATCATACCTGATATGGTTAATCCTTTATTTAATTCAATTAATTTATGTATGTAAGTAGATTGAAATAATTAATTTATATTTTTATTGCAGTATTCAACTGAGTTTCAAATATTTATGAAGTTTATATGTGATTCTAAAGAGTTCATCAAACATACAAAATGAATTTTTGAAAATTCAAAAATAAAAATTAATTTAAATCCAAGAATGTTGAGATGAAATTAATGTTTTTTTTATACTTATTCAATTACCTTTTTTGATTTTCTATATAAAAGGTCCTGCTTTGATAAAGCACTTGTCGCCACAGATGTCTGTTTGTATTAGGATGTTTTTTTAATAAAGAAACCTTTATCCAGTAGAAGATAATATGCATGGTTGCTACTGAGCTAAGTAGTTTTACAAATAGGTAAAATGTATTTTATGATCGTCTTAGTTTTGCCATTGAAACTGTGCAGAATGAAACTCGCTAATGCCATTCAGGTTAGATAAGTTACCTACACATATAGCATGTGAGTCAAACACATTCTAGCAGTTTAAATATTGTAGCATTTTCCTATAGTTGGAATAGAATAAAGTGTGAAATAGAAAAAATTTAGTACAATAGTCCTTTATCTGTGGGGGATATGTTCTAAGACCTCCAGTAGATGCCTGAAACTGTACATAGTATTGAACCCAATACAAGTCAAATCTCATAATGAATACCAAAATGAATTTTTCAAAATAATGAAAAAAATTGTTATACAGCACCAGTACAAGGACTAAGATGGGGTATGGTGGAGGTTTTGGCATGACTGCAATGCGTCTTGGTGATTGAGGCAAAGAAATTTCTTTTGTATTTTGGACTAACAAAGCTTTGGTGAAATAATCATGGTACGAAGGTTCAGACGAGAATGTATTTTGGTTTATATGGTATCCTATATATATATATATGATCCTACACATGCCGCAAGTGTCCTATATATAACACATCGATCAATAAGTCCCGGGACTAACTACTAAAACAACATTTGTTTGCCAAAATTCTTCTTTATTCATCAACATAGTCTCCTTCAAGAGCAATACATTAATTCCAATGCTTTCCTAACTTTTCTATGCCAGCCGTGTAGAACGATTTATCTTTGGTTTCAAAATAGGTGTTAGTTTCGGCAATCACTTCTTTATTGGAGCCAAATCTCTCCCTGGAGCATCTTTTTGAGGTCTGCGAACAGCCAATAGCCGCTGGGGGCCAAATCTGGAGAATACGGTGGATGCAGAAGCAATTCGAAGTTCAACTCATGCAATTTGGCCATCGTTACCATTGACTTGTGACACGGTGCATTGTCCTGATAAAAGAGAACTTTTTTATTCTTCATATGGGGCCGTTTTTTGATCGATGAATATTATACCATGCGCATCCCAAAATACGCAGGCCATAACCTTCCCGGCCGACTGTTAAGTTTTTGGTCACTTCGGACGACTTTCACCGGCTGCTTTCCACTCAGCTGACTGCCGATTTGATTCCGGAGTATAGTGGTGGATCCAAGTTTCATCCATTGTCACATACCGACGCAAAAACTCCGGTTTATTTCGTGTAAACAGTGCCAAACAGCGCTCTGAATCATCGATGCCTTGTTGTTTCTGTTCCATTGTGAGCAAATGCAGCACCTATTTCGAAAAAAAACTTTTTCATGACCATGCAAAATTTTTACTATCATTTCATGCAAAATAGTGTAAACACTACTAAATGATATCTTCAGGATGTCAGCTATATCACGCAACTTTATTTTGAGATTTTCCATCACGATTTTGAGGGGTTCTTTTTTATGTTTTCTGGTGTAACAGCCTCATTTGGACGACCAGAGCGTTCAGCATCATTTTTGTCTGTACGACCGCGTTTGAAATCAGCATACATCGACAAATGGTTGTTTTCAACGGAGCAGAGCCCGGATAACACTTTTCAAGCCATTGCTGAGTTTGAACGGTATTTTTTTCCATTAAAAAGCAATGTTTTATCAACACACGAAATTCGGTTTTTTCCATTGTTTTGAAAATAGCAAAAGTAGCGTAACTAAAACCACTGTAACTCAATGTCAGAATGTCATGAAATTTTGACACGTACCTTCTAAAGGTTGGTACTAACTGAGAATCGTATGGATTTGTTATTAGAGGCGCCATCTGTTGGTTAGTCCCGGGACTTATTGATCGATGTGTTATGTATATGCTACTACTGGCCTAACAGCTTGAACCGAAGAATATGACAATGGAGTTATGCCACCTGATATGAGGTTTACACTTTCAGAAGCTATGAATAAATTGAAAAAGCTTTGCTTTATCTATCTTGTAGTACTGATGTCCTAGAAAATATTCTTCAACAATTATGTGGTATTGAAAATGTTATTTCGAGTACTGTAAAAAATAGTACAGTTAAAATAACATCAGTCATTGAATTTTCTTTTTTAGTTTATCCTCATTGCCAATCTGGATATTAGGGATACCATATAAATGAATGGATCATGATGAAGATTATCTTGATATCCCAAATATAATGTCAGTTAAAGGACTTTTTTTTAAATCTCATTTTAAGGCAGTAGAAATAAGAAAGACAAAATTGACAGGGTCAATAACCATGCTGAACCTACTTTGACAGAAAATATTAGCTTATTTCATGAAGATAAATTAAGCTTTTGAATTTAAGTTGGAGAATGAATGGTTAAAAAATAAAAAAATCCTAATAAAAGTGTGTATATTTCAATATTATAATAAATAGTATACAAAAAATAATTCCTTCAACATGAAAAAATAAATCAATTAAAATATTTTTGATAATATTCAGTTAGTTATACATTTTATATCAAAAGTGGCTTCACAATCTGAAATAAAAAACATATAAGAATGATGTGTTTGAAGACTTTTATGACTAATTTCATTGACCATAGTAGGGATGTATTTCAAAGATTATACAATATGTTTTTAACTACATGTTATCATGATTCGAGAAGGATGAAGCTAACATTTTTAGAGCTCATTGTGAATCAATTTTAGTGCCAGCATCCAGAAGATAAAAGCTAGAGTACTCTCAAAACTTCAGAAAATTGAACCTAATACATCTATACAAACAATGAAACTTTTATTACACTATATAAGAATGAGTTATGTATAAAAATATAATATGCTTAAATAACTACTCTTTTGTGTATGATAATACTATTTTATTGTGTTTATGTATACAAACACTTTGATTTTAACTTCAAAGAGATACATTTGAGATTCATTCATATAATCTTCTCGAGTTTAAAAAAGGAATGAAGGTTATAAAAAGAAACTTGAAAGACAAATTACAATAATATAAATTTAGATCACAAAAAATACTTAAATATCACTGACTTCAAATATCAACTCTATGTGAATCATGTTTTTAATTCACCAGGAAATGTATATCAAAAACTGTTTTTCTATTTTGTGTTTAGAACGTTTTGTAGATATGTTTTTATATTATCTAATAAATATCCACTTTCTCTAGTACGAGTAGATCACATTATGATTTAAATTATAAAATAAATAAAAAAACAGTATATATTACAGAATACATTCATAATTTGTAATCTGCACCATATAAAACTTTATTACTTACATCAACAGTCTAAATCATTTAAATTAAATAGCTATTAATGATTCACAAAAACCCAACTGTCAAATAAGACCGAAGATGCAACAATTATTTTTTAAATCTATGTTCTTTTGATTTTGAAGTGATTTACGAGATTTTTAATAAAATCTTTTCTTGTGTATTCAGCAGCATTTGAACACCAGAAATTAAATAGTGGTGGACACTCGTACGCAACTTCTTCAATGTATTTAGTATCTTGCTTAATTTGTTTGATGTAGAATTTAGTGTCCGATTTGGCTGAAATATAATAATTAATGATTTATATTATAAAACGTATGAAGCATTTTTATGTGAAGTAAAATAAAGATGAGTTTATTCATCATGTCTAGTTAGCGCAGATCCTTTCGCCTCCATTTGTGCAATCATAATATTTTTTTGAAATGTATTTTCTTATTGAAATTTTTCCTCTAGTTAAATGATTTTAACCATTAATATGGAAAACATAATTGCTTCATTGAGTTTTAAGAACAAATTGCAAAAAATAAATCTATGCAAAAATATACATAAGGTTATTTATTCATTATATTTTTTTAACAAACTTACTGACAGAAACATAGAGAAAAAAAAATACAAAGGTTTAAATAAAATAGAACTACAATATATCATAATGGAACAAAGAAAAATATCAATTCATGTTTTATATAAAAAAACAAAAATTAAAGTTTCATATAAAAATTATAAATTAATTTGCAATAGGAAGAGTCCCGTAAGACTGTTTACCTACTTACAGTATATGTTGATAAACAAATTTTATTTTATTATTTTTATTCCCGTTAAAGCAATTTAACTTATATCAGATTTTTGTGTTATAATTTTAAAATATCTAAACAATTAATAAGAAATACCCCTCAAAACGCACAAGTGGGTCCAGTTTTGTTTAGGCCATATGAGGGATAATAGACAAGCAAGCAATTTTTGTTTGATATTTACAATCAATTTTACCATCAAAAAGAGTTCAACTCAGCTAATCTAAGTGAACATCAATTTCCAAATAATCCATCCATACTAATTAGTTCAGATATGAAATATATTCACAGCAATACTCACAATTTCACATGCACAGTGTGTGTGTGTGACATATTGCGATTTTGCAGGATTAAAATAAGATGTTATCTTGAAACCCATTATTAAATTAGTATGACGAGAAGTTGTTAAGAAAACAGAGATTTCAATAAAAGGATTTCCAAAGTTAATAAAAATTAGTCACGGAGAATACTTTAAAATAACTATAGAATCTATTCATTACAAAACAAAATGGTTTTTTAAAGATATTTCACAGATGTCAAAGCTATGATTATTCAAAGATGCAACATGAAATTCATCATTTCAAAGAATTTCAACTAGGTTACGTAGTTCCTAAGAAGCACTAGTTTTTAGTTCCTAGTGGGTGTAAATATGACTCCAGTGGGTGTAAGTATGTTTATTATGTCAAGTAAAATAATTTTTTTGAGTGCATATATATTTGTATCATGAAAATTTCTCGTGTTACCCCAAGCAACTATTCTTCCAGTCCCAGGAAGCAAGACTTCATGTACGAGTATGTACCTAATACAGTAAAAAAAATACTTTTTCTATCTCATGGCACTGATTGAGATTTGGCCTTTTGTTTTTTAATTCTTTTTATCTAAAATATATTTAAAATTTACATTGTTTTAATATAAAGGTGAACGGTAAAGTATAAGTACATTACAATGTTAAGAACTCTCCATTTTGTGAATTATATATGGTATACCATAAGCTTTGCCAACCCCTGGACTAGATGAAACCCGCTCTGTGCTACTCCCGATGAATGGCTTGGGATTTTGCTATGTTTTAAGGGGCTTAAGAATATCTATGTCAAGTCATATTTATTCCTTTAAAAAAGAAAATAAAAATGAAAGCCGTAATAAGTGTTCCTTATTTAATGTTCAAATAAACCAAATTAAATCCTAAAAATTAAAAGTAGTAATACTTACAACATGCTAATCCAAAGAAAACACATGTGGTATGTTGAGATTCAATTAAATAATTGTCTCCCTGAATTTTAATTGAGTAGTGCCCAGTCCCATGGGAATCAAAATAGGGCCATACAGGGATAGGTTCCTCATACTTCACTGAGTATTGCCAATGATCATAGTTGCCACTCTCTGCAGTAATACTGAAATTGTGTCTGAAAGAAATAATATATTTGCATTATCAAAAATGTATGCATCATCTTGGCTGTTGTTCAACTCTTAGTTTTGTTTATTGAGATGCTCAACTTTTTAGCTGTTTGGTGAAACTTTTATAATAAATGTGGGTTTATTATAAATAAGTGTATAGCATAATGCTTATGGTTTTATTGCTCATCTTGTAACCAATCTCTAGGGATGCAACCTCATCCATAATACACAGTCTGTCCAGGAAAGGTGACTAATTTTATTTTCGTGTAACCACCAGTGCCATCTGTGGATGAATAAATGAGTTAACTAGCGACACATTTCGACTATCTTCCATAAAAGTTTCAAAGCGCTGGCATCGCTGGTTCATTCGTAATAACGTAACAATTGACAGTACCTTCTGAGTTTCGGTCGGAAAAGGAACAATGGAGCAACATGCCAACATTAAATTTTGTTTTAAATTGGGTAAAAGTGCCACAGAAACGTTTGAAATGATTCAAATTGTTTATGGTAGTGAAGCAATCTGCCGAAAGAACGTATTCAAGTGGTATGCAAGATATTGTGATGGTAAAGAGAGCATTGAAGATGATCAACGGTCTGGACCTCATTGACAGTCCGAATCGAACAAAATGTTCGAAAAGTGGCTGAAATTCTTCGAAATGATCATTGTGCATCTACTAGGCTCATCGAGGAGCAGGTACTGTCAATTGTTACGGAATTCCTAAATCTACTGTCCATCTCATTTTAACTGAAAATTCTGGGAAACGAAAGGTCACACACTGACTGACGATCAAAAAGTTTGCAGAGTGGAGCACTGCAGAGAAAAGAGTGGCTAATATGGATCCAGACTTCATGTCAAGCGTTGTAATAGGTGATGAAACATGATGCTTTCAGTATGAGCCATTTACAAAGGGCCAGAGCTCAGAATGGAAGGGTCCACAATCTCCGAAAAAAAAAAAAAAGTGAGCATGCATAATAGCCGAATCAAGACTGCTCACTGTTTTCTTTGATTCCAAAGGAAATATCCATAAGAAATTCATGCCAGAAAGTCAAATGGTGAATGCCAATGTGTACTTGAGTGTTTTGAATCGTTTATGGGCCGGAATTCTTCAAGTTCGACCCAGATACCGGGAACAAAAGCCATGGTCATTGTTATACGAAAATGCACCGGCGAACAAAAGCAAGATTGTACGTGATTTCTTGAGCAAAAAGTATTGATCAACCCCCGTATTCACCTGATTTGGCTCCATGCGACTTCTGGTTATTCCTGAAACTGAAATTAGCGATGAAAGGAAAGCGTTTTGACACGATTTCAGACATCCAGAAGGCTTCGATCGCGATTTTGGAGGCAATTCTGAAGAATGAGTTTCACGAGTGCTTCAGAAAATTTTACAACCGCTTCCAGTATTATACTCACAAAGAGTATATTTTGAATAAAAGGTAATGTAAACTAAAAATAAATAATGTCTTTTATTTCATTTCCCGTCAGTCACCTTTCGCATTGGCCAGATAGTGTACTATCCATTATGAGATTAAATAGGGAAGAATTAATGCTGTGCCTTGCCTTATTTCGTTCATTGCTGGTATTTCCTTAACCCTGAGAGATCGGCGCACTGCTATAGCAGTGGAAGAAATTTGTTCTACCCGTGTATTCTAAATGAATATCATTCATTTAGAATATAAGGGTACATATTCTAAAATATATTTATGTTGTAAAAATATATTTTTTTTGTTTTTTTGTTGTTTAAAATAAATATTTATCACGAACGTCCAAATCGTAAATATATCTCAGCACTAGATAGACAATTATATTTTTTTCTCGTAGCGCTCTCAGGGTTAAATAGCCCACTTTGATCTTCATTTTGTAATTTGTATTAATATTCTGGATGTTAGCTATATTCTGAATCTCTACTACTCCTCTATTCACAATGCTCTGTTTGAGT